>BMAW01104664.1:496989-510675 GCA_019974015.1 Nephila pilipes
GTGTGTGTGTGTGTGTGTGTGTGTGTGTAGGATTGGAGCGAGCGCTGACCACCTGATGGCATTGCGGTCAGAAGCGACCAGTTGCGGCTCTGGCTTGTGCGCAGAGAGAGAGGGAGAGAGCTCTAGGAACGAGAACGAGAAGGTGCTGTTCGAACGCTCGGAGGCGAGAAAAAAAGAACTCTAAATTAATAACTGAGTTGATTGAATATTTATGCTGTTACTACGCGAAGGCAGTAACATCTACCTGTGATGCAGTACAAGTAATACATCAGTGTGTATCCACTTATTCTGAACAACATTAAACCATTTTATACTAGCTTCAGTAACTCTTTGTGTGAGAAGTTTAATTCCTGTGACCCTTACACACACACACACACATATATATATATATATTAGGAATGAGAAATTACATCATATAAGTAATGAAACAAATTTCTCAAGCAAAGGAATTTTATTTTAAAATAAAAGTAATAATCAAATAATGATTGAAAAAAATTCATTTGCTTATAATTTATTAACATTGCACTAATAAGCAACATGAACGTTTTTGGTAATGGTCCTCGTAATTTTCAACTACACTCAAATGTCGAGGAAGACACATGAGTAGACACCCCTCTCCCCTAACTTCTGCACTACACCAACTTGACGACTTAAGAGTTCAGACACATTTAACGTGCATCTACACGATAGATCTACGATAGACAGTCCCTCTACACGATAGATCTTTATAGGAATAAAGATTCGAACTTGTTTCTTGACTGAGAGATTATCGGCAACGAGTTCATAACCATGGCCCTCATACTGTAGTTTAAAGTCTATTATCCTGGAGTGGTGATATTATTGCTTGTATTTTCTTCTTCCCAATCGGTTTATGCCAAGGTAAGGTGTATTTTCTTCTTGTTGTTCGGTATCATTTGTTTGGGAAGGGCAGTTATTCATATTTCTCCTATTTGTTTAACTTGTTTGGATGTCAGTACACAATGTAACTTACCCAATGCCTTAATTAAATAGCAAGTTTAACTAAATCATTGCCGGGCCTGGAGTTCATGACCATTACAACTCTGCTACTGCGGCGGAAAAAATTTCATAAACGGAATTCAAAAAATTGTCACCAAAAGTTACTTCTAACGAAATTCAAGTGATGTTTTTGACAACGTTATAATTGATTGTAACGTTGACAAATAGTTAAACTTTATCTCTGGAAAAAAATTGTGTTTCTTTGTTGTATAGAGAGATGGTTGATTTTATTAACGACGCACTAGAAGCAACACAAGGGCTATTGACGATGGACCTCATAATTTAGAACCTCGGTCAAACTACGAGAACGACACCTGAACTGGCACCCTTCTCCTAATTTCCTCACTACGCCAACGGGAGGACTGTGGGGTCTCGAAATATTTAACGTGTATTAGTCCCGGCTACATAGCAGTTTTTTGGAGGCATTAAAGCTCGAACCTAAGACTCGAAAAATTGCCGGTCGTGAGTCCACGACTATGACTGCTAGGCTATCGTGACCACATGTGTAGAGAGAAGAAATATCATGTGGGTGTAATTCTATAAATTAGTTCAAGATTTTTTTTGTGATCTTTCCATCATTATTTTAGAAAAAATAACAACTAGTAGCAATATCAGTATTAAAAGACATTAGATTGAAACAAATAAATCACGATATTAATGAAGAATCTTTGAAAATCACTACATTAGCATATCTAGATTTTTCATTGATTGATTGACTGCTTGTTAACGTTGCACTTGGAAGAAGCACGATGGATATTGGTGACTGGCCACGTAATTTTGAACCTCAGCCAAATGACGAGGTCGACTCCTGAGCTGGCACCTCCTCTTCTAACTTCCCTACCACGCCCTCGGAAGACTTTGAGCTGCGACGTATTTAAGGTGGATCAGCCCCAGATACACGGTGGGTCTTCAGTGGCATCAGAACTCGAACCCACAATTCGATGGAAATAACGCAGGCCGCGAGTTCACGACTATGGGCACTAGGCTACCGTGGCCACAAGCATATCTAAAACAGATCATTGTTTGAAACTAGTCACACATATATATCGGTTCGAATCCTAATGCCTCTAAAGACTCATGCTATAGTGGAGCTGATGCATATTAAGTCTGTCAGAGCTTCATGTTGGGATGGTGTGGAAGTAAGGTGAGTGAGCCATCTCAGGTATCATCCTCATCACTTGATTGGGATTCGAAATTACGAGGTTTGTTGCCTATAATCATCACGTTGCTTCTAGATGCGATTTCAATGAACCGATCGACCAATCTGACAATGCATATTCGTGGTTGTTGTCACTAAATGATTTTGAATGAATGTGTTGAAGCAAACAGAATTGTAGAAAATTTCTGTAACTCTTTCACCACAATCACACCAATAAAATGCAAGGTCACCCTAGTGACACACATTATTTGCTTTTCTAATCTTATTAGATCCGTTTAGAAGAGAGTGAAGGGTAAATTTTCTTCAGGTTTCGTCTTATCAAATTCTGAGTAAAAGTTTGATAAGATTGTATAATCTATTAAAGAAAAATTTCTTATTTATAAACATATAAACATTATTGACTCTGAATTTTTCTGATTACATAAGACTGCATATGAAATTTTTGAACTTTTTGTATTGACTCTTCCATACTTATCCTTAATTTTAGAAATATTCTGATTTCAAGGAGTACAGCCTTTGCTGCCCCATACTTCTCAAAATTCAATCAACTCTAGTTTCTCAAAAAATGTTCACTACAATTGTTTTAATCGTATGGGGTGATAAATAAAGTATAACATGTTAATGTAAGCTAATGAAATGTAAAGCTAAAAAATGATTTTTTTTTTAAATTAACGTCTGTGTGGAGCAAGAGTCAAACTTGTGTGGTTACAAAAAAAAAAAAAATATTTTTTCGAAACCATCAACATAGCACCATGTTGCAAAAATTTTGCTAAAGAAGTATCGTTGCTCAGTTCTTAAAATTTCTAGTTATACTTAGTTATTAATAACAAGCTGTAACATTTGCCGATGAACTGTTACTAACGAGTTGAATCGATGCTCTATTTTTCTCCCCCATAGCAGCGAATACTTTTTTTTTCTTCCCCTCAGCAGCTGACAATAAAAAAATATTAATCACACCATTGGTTTTCTACTACTTTGCTCGGTGTGTCTAATGGGCCGCGGTAGCCTAGTGGTCAAGGTCGTGGACTAGCGGCCGGCGGTTTTCGTTCAGTCGCGGGTTCGATCCTTGGCTGCCAAAGACCCGCCGTGTAGCCGGGGCTGATGCACATTAAATCTGTCGGGGCCCAAAGTCCTCCCGTTGGCGTGGTGTGGATGTTAGGAGAGGGAGGTGCCAGCTCAAGTGTCATCCTCGTCACTTGACCGTGGTTCAAAATTACGAGGTCCGTCGTGAATAGCCTTCGTGTTGCTTCTAGTGCGACGTTAATAAAAACTAAACCAAACTCGGTGTGTCTAATATTAAATATTCCGCTTTCAGAGAACAAGAAATTAAGTTTATTCACGTTACGCTTATTAATTAGTACAGTTATTCTGTATCTGGTAGGTAATTTCTCAAGTAAAATGCTGATTTTTATTTTTATTTATTATTTGTTTTTGTGTTAGCAATGACTCATTTATTTTAGGTTATTTCATTCAGTATGTCTTAATCAAAACCAGGTGATATGAAAATTAAACGAGAAATGGCTGACGAACATCAGTATTTCCAATAAACGTGGGAATAGAAGTATTTTTCCTGTGTCATAAAAGATAAAATAATCTGCTTAGTATGTATAATAATGCTCTATTTATTAGTGTCCCTAGGTTGCGTAACATAAGACATCACTACGAGTAACATAAGCACCAAGATACAAATCATAAGGAGAAATACGCCTGCTACTCTTTCATACGTAAAATAAGAAGAGAGAAACTATCATCGAAAATACATAGGAGGGGAGTATCGATAAGTGTTTATTATTATTACGAAATAACCGATATATCTGGATAAAATTTACCCTGGGTATTAATTTATCCTTGTGTACGTAATGTTGTACAATACAGCTATTATTGTTGTTTTTGTTTCAATAAGTCTTAGATTGAAGTAACCAGCAGTATGAAGAATATAAAGGCTTGTAGTATGATTAAGAAATTCATTTAAAATGTTACTGTACCCGCTAAATCCTCGATGCAATGATGGCAGTTTATGGAAATTATGACCCATTATATGACACTTTTGTGAGGTAGAAAGGGAATTTTGAAACTGACCACAAGTCCTCACAAGACGATCCAAGAAGTGGAAGCCCATCACTCGTAGACGATGCTGCCACAATGAAAAAAGAGGACTATTACAAGTATCTTATTTGATCAGGAATGGCTAACTCGCAGCCCAGAGTACCTATCGAAATGAATAAAGACGAACGATGAAATATTTACTGAAGTCAATAAATTATTAAAACTATTGACAAAATGTACTTTTCATTTATTGAAATAAAGGCAGATGATAAAATATTAAAGTAATCAATAAATAATAAGGACTATTGGCAATATTTGTTTCATATATTTAAAACAGACGATATATAAGATATTTAATTACAAGGGGTATTCAAATGAAGGTACGAAGCGTCTTAACAACGTAACCGTTAGCATATTTGCCTATGTCGCTATGGGAGAATGGAGAGACATCTAGGGGTACGAATAGTCTCCGTCGGGGATCGGAGCAAAAGCAGGTGCCCACATGAGCAGAAGAGAACAGAGGCTCTTATAAAGAGTACTGTCCAATTGACGTAGCAGTGCGTGCGAAGATATGATGGCGTTCACATGTGATCTGATGTGTTCTGTAAGACACTCCGAAGCCTACGGAGGTCCATGAAGAACAAAATACCGTGGCTGCTCACGGAGGGTGTGGTTCTGCTGCATGATAATGCTCGTCCACACATCTCCAGGGGCACACATGCGGAATTGGCCAAGTTCAAGTGGGAGCAGCTTAACCATTCGCCCTACAGCTCGGACATGTTGCCCTACGATTTCCATATGTTTGGTCCCCTGAAAAAACATCTGAAAGGGAAGTGCTTCAACTCGGACGACGAACTCAAGTGCACTGTAAAGGACTGGGTCTCGTCACGGCCACAGGAATTCTAGGAACAAGGAACCTTTCGGCTCGTTAATCAATGGAATCTTTGTGCTCAGATTTATGGTGTATATTTTGGATAAAGTCTTCATTTATACCCACAGTGACGTTTCGTAACTTTTCATTTGAACACCCAATGTAGATAATGAATTATTAGATATTGATGATATTCTTTTGAGATATTGGAATTAAAGCAAACGATAAATAATTAAATTAAATGTCTTCAGAAAAACAAAACTATAATATCAATAAAAAATAAAATAAATCTTTACAGGATGTGGTGTTGCGTAACAAAGATTTTTTTTTTTTATCTTATTTACCATTCTTAAACTCGGTTTGCTTGGAGAGTCAGGATCGCATATATAGAAGGATATAATTTTTACATATTTCACTCATAAAAAAAATGTAAACATTTATGAAGTCCGTTTTCTGATACAACTTGGAACTTTTTTGTAATGTCCCTACAAGGACAAAAAATACCCAGAAGTTACTATCATCAAAGGTTAAAATCAATATACTTCAACACCCCTTACATTTGAATCCTACAAAAAATTTTCAAAGTTCAAATAAACCTCATTAGTTGCGAAAAACTATACTACAACATTATGAAAAGAGCGAATTTTCTAGCAAGAATTAATCTGGAAAAATATGATTTTATGAAAATTCAATCATTGTGCTGTTCCTAAGGTACATTTGTCGCAATCACTATGAGTAGCTTTAATACGAGTACAACACGTTTTATCCCTACATTTTCTTATACCCAAAAGCCTCTAAGATGATGATATGAGCTCACTGAGTTGGGCGGGGGGGAACCTTTGAATTTTTCGTCCATGTCTGAAAAAAACGCCCGTTTCACCCACCGTATATCGTGGAGACTACCTGGAGAAGAAACAGACCATCATTGGTGCTTATTACTGCGCACTTCTAACAAATTGCGTAATGCTCTGATAAAGAAACGGCATGGTATGACCTCCAAAAGTAGAGGATCGCCTGTAACGATTGGGTATAAACCATGAGCCTCATTCGGGAAAAGGCACTGTGAGCGTTATGGCTTTGTTACATTAAAAGGCTCGAGAGTGGTAATCTTTCAATAATTTACTCAACCACCCTAACCCCTCCATTCAAGCAATTTAAAACTATAAAAGAACATACAGAACTAGCAGAAATTTAGAATAAAAAACCCATAACCCTTAACGCAAATTCCCAACAACCAATAGGAAAGCTCCCTCTGCCTCTTACGAGGTGAACGGAGACTTTCACAGATCAAGAAATGTTTCAAATCAAGACCTGAGTAGTTGCTCCCCGATTGGACAAGAGCCTTCACCCTGTCCTCACCCATCCCTATAGTCATCGCTCGTTTCTCACCTCACGATTCTTAAGTTAACTTTAAATTCTCTCCATTCTCTTTTAAATTTTTAACTTCAAGTAACTTTAAATACTCAATAGATTATTAAATTTTAAATTCTTTGTCTATTTATTCATTTATTATTAAATTTTAAATTCTTTGTCTATTTATTCATTTATTATTAAATTTTAAATTCTTTGTCTATTTATTCATTTATTATTAAATTTTAAATTCTTTATCTATTTATTTATTTATTATTAAATTTTAGTAAGCACCTTCTTAAACATGGGCATTGATATTATCAGGCTTAACTTCAGATATGGAGATAAGGGCCCAATTCGGGCTAGGAGCTCCAGTGGTAGAAATATTTAATACGACCTCCAAAAGCGTCCGTCTTTCTAGACGACAAAACACCTGCTCACACATCTCGAGGTGCGATTGAGGAATCAAAGAGATATGTGGCTTTGAAATTTTGCCACATCCTTTGATTCTTCCGATCTCGCTCCAAGAAACTTTTTCTTATACCCAGAACTCAAAAACCCATTACGGAGTCGGAGATTTGACAACATAAATGATGTCATTTAAGAAATCATTCAGCTGGGAGAAAAGTATAACTGGATGATGACTATGCAGAGAAAAGTCTTAAGAATATAACAAGTAAAAATTAAGTTTCTACCTCAATTATTTTTTAGTTATAATGAAAACTTTACGATACACCTTGTATTGTGCGATTCTCGTGACATCTGTTAGAAATTGGCCGATTGTTGGAAATGAGTTTGTTACCCTCTACAGTAGAGCTTCACGAGGGTTATTTACAACAGACTTAAATTAAAATATTTTGACCATAATTGTTTATACTACGACCAGGTTTTAGACTTTATATTGGTGTAAAAGTGAATATAATGAAATTGCCTTAAAGTAATTTTGGTTGTAATTTGTTTCAAAAATATTTCAATCATTATTTATTACAATTTCTTCACTTGCTTTTTTTTTTAATCCATTTGAAGTATTTCACACTGAATGAAGAAAAAGAAGTAAAATAACCATATGAAAAAAAAGAGACATCCACAATATTTTGTTTTCATAAATATGTGATTTGAATCCAAATTTGTGAGTGTAAATTCTGGTTTGAAATAATTTTACTTGCTATATAACGGACCTTATTTTGAAATAAAATTTTTAAGTCTCTTTGCATGTGTGATTATTCTATAAAGTTACGAAAAAAAATAATGAATTTATTGTACCTATTATTTTGTGCATTCCTTGAAACAAAATAGAGCTTGATTGATGATACTTGAGTGTACACATTATATTCAGATTGAGTTTTAATGAAATACGTAAATGTGTGAAATAAGGTTAAATTGCAAAAGAATTGCATGTTATGTTTTAAAGGAACTTTACTTTCAATCTGTGAAATATCACATAAAAAGCTCAAATCCAATCGTACATCATTTCCAGAGTGAAAGAGGAAAATAAACTCTTAAAGTTCGTTGATTTTATTGAATATAAAGCAACAAAGAACTCTTACAGAACAAATAAACTGATCTGCGATTTGCAAAGAAAGCAAGAGCAGGCTACTCCATAAAAGAACTCACTGCTTGATTGTCTAATAACGTCGTACTTAGATATCACGAGAGTTATTAGCGGTGGACCTTACAAGTTTTAACCAGAATCAAAGGACAATGACTACAACTTTTCTGGCATTTCACTTTCCTAACTTTACCACTATCCAAACGAGAGGACTTAAGAGTCTCAATATATTTAACATTCATCCTCCCCGCTGGATGAAGGGTCCTTTAAATTGGCTTTATGGAGCCTGCAAACAACCGAAATAACGTCTGCTATGAATTCGTGACCATGACCACTCAGCTACCGTGGCCGCCAGCAACAGAACAGATGGGTGGAGAACGACTTCTTATTTTGATTTTTGAAGAAAAAAGTCGGATAATACAATTTGCTAAATGTAGTAGATTTATTTGCGAAACTATTGTTTATTTAATAATGTATGCGTTATTCACGCATGACGATCATTTTTCAATGCGCTAAGATCCCGAAACCTTAATAAAATATATTTTCAATTATTCAAAGTTGTTTATACAATTTAAAAAAATATACCAACACATATATACACTCAGGAACATTGAAAATAGCGCACCTGGAAGAAAGCGAACTACAATAGCGAAGCTTTGCAAAGTTGTTGAATGAAGTCCTATATGAAAATGATTCAAGTATGGTGCCGATGCGTATTACTATACACCTTGCAGTGGCGCTGAAATCCGGAAGTGGATCCTATATAAATAGGCGTATAGTGGAAGATTCATAAACGTTACGACCCCATTTCGAAAAAGACTTTAGTAAGCGAAGAATGCCAGGTAGACGTGTGAGAAGACATTTTGCACAGTTGAGTGAGTTTGAGAGGGGCCTGATCATCGGCATGAAAACCGCAAGCTGGTCGAAGCGCTCTGTTGCTCGCCGGAGTGTGCCGTCAGAACATATTGGGAATAGTGGACTCGAGATGGTACCCACGTGCAAAAAACCGAGTCTAGAGCGACCAGGAAGACGACGAGGCAAGGGGATCGAAGGATCCTGCTGCAAGCCCCTGTGGATCCTAGTGACTCGTTCCTAGAAACAGTCAGATGTAGAGCTACCAGTTGTTCTACAAACCATTTCCAGACGTCTTGCGGAAATGAATCTGCAATCCAAGCATCCTTTTCGTGAATTGCCTTTAACACCGAAAATCGGTGACTTCGTCTACAGTGGTGCCAAACCAGAGCGACGTGGAATCTCACATATTGGCGAAACTTGGTGTTTAGTGATGAATCCCGGTTCGTTTGGGGGACAGATGATAACAACGTATGGGTATGGAGGCTCTTCGGTGAATGATTCAGTTCCACTCACGCTGTCGCGCGACACACTGCCAGCACAACAGCGGCTATAATGGTTGAGAGGGAGGGCATAGTCTCTGATAGCAGGCCCATTAACTGTGGCATGTGAAATCTTAATGGGCCAACGTTACGCTGATGACATTCTTTGACACTAGGTGGAACTTTTCCTAAATGATCTTCCAGGTGCAATTTTTCAGCAAGATAATGTTTGTTCTCATGCAGGCGAGTAATTAAAGATTTTCCACGTCATGATCAGACTCTTCCATGGCCGGCTCGCTCTCCGAACTTGTCCTTATAGAGCATTTGTGAAACCAGCTGAAATGCTAGATACCACCGTGTCACATTTTATATGATTTGGAGATGGCTGTTGAAGATTTGTGAGCTCATCTGCATCAGAACAACATCCGAAGTTTAATCAACTCATTGCCAGACTGTGTTGCGGCATGTATTGCAGCAAGAAGTGGTTCGACGCGCTATTGAAGTTGTAGTGTATTTGTCTCATTGTACATACTATATTTGTTTAATTGTCTTGATTTTGGGATCGAGTGAATCTCTCATTTGTATCATTATGTGTATTAAGTTTCATTTTGATCCAGAGTTCCCTTCTTGGTACGCTATATTCAATACTCCTGAGCGTACTTTTTGTAACGAAACTTTCAATGTAACACCTTCAATATATAACTATAAATTTTCTCTCATAACCTCCAGTCTGTGTTATGTACCTGATCGCAAAATTTCTGAAGATTACAATATCCTCTCACTATTCCTTATATCAATTGATCAGAAAAATAGATGGACATTTTACAAAGATTAATAAATGTCTATCATTTCTCGTTAAAAAAGACATGCATTGTCAGGTAAATGTTTATTAATGTCCTTTTGAGAAGCAACATGAAGGTTCTTGGCTACTGACCTCATAATTTTGATTCTTAGCCGAGTGACGAGGATGACTGCTGAGCTGGCACCTCCCTCCCCAAACTTCCTCACCATCCCTGGAGAGGGCCTTGATGGATTCGGAGCCTCGATAGATTTTATGTGCATCAACGCAGCTATACGGCGGGTCTTTAGTCAGGACTGGATGGAAACAAAGGCGGCTAATAACTCACAACTATGACCACTAGGCTACAGCAGCTACTTAAGTTTTCCAATTGCTACTCAGTATAGCAATTTGGAATATTAATAACTGTTTGTGAATTTCTTTTCAATTTGTTGTCGTAGGGATTTAAAGAACTAAAAACTGTCGGTTTGGGTCAAATGACTGTACTAAATAATGTATAGAATGTCTTTTATAATATTTTAAATGCATTTTAATACATTTAAAATATTATAAATTAAAATTTTCGCTCTGATTAATACAGTTTAATATGCACTCATTACCATAAAAACTTGCGCAATAAGAAAGAGTTGACAGAATTAAACAACATTTTACATACGTATGTACAACGTTGATGTAAGTAAGTGATTACAAAATTAAAGCAAAATGATAATTCATTGTTGGAAAAATTACAAATGAAGGGAAGTTTTAGTGCCCTGTTGAGCCACCTCTAGCATGAATGTAGGACGTGATATGATCGGGTATTGAGGCATACGAGTCCTGCACGATGTCTTACGACATCTCGTTCCATTGTTGCTGTAAACATGCCATTAATTCGACCAAATTTTTAGGCTGTCCGTTCTAACGGATCCCAGATATGCTCGATCGATGACAAATCTGGGATTAGAGCAGGCCAGGGAAGGGTGGAAATGTAGCGGAGGCAGTCCTGTAAAACCATTGCTGTGTAAGGGGGACAGCAATGTCCTGATGAAAAAAGGCTCCTGGGAGGCTCCTGCCATGAGTGGCAATGCATGTGGCTGAAGAATGTAACGAACGTACCTCTGAGCTGACATGGTGCCATGGATCAATATTAGGGGTGACCGTGTGTTGTATGCGATGGCACTCCATACCATCACACTAGTTGTGGGAGAGGTGTGCCGCTGCACAGCAAAGGCAAGATTGAGATGTTCTCACCGGGGCCTCCATACACGTATACGATTGTCATCACTGCCAAAAATGAATCTGGATTCGTCGTTAAAGTCAACATAATTCCATTATGTCGCAGTCCAATCCCTTCGAGGGCGACACCACTCCTAACGGAGGCGACGGTGAGTGGGTGCCAATGGCAATACACGTAATGGGCGCCGCAATAGCAACTGTCTTTCAGCCAAGCGCCTTGCTATGGTACGTACTGACACAGAGGCTCGTAGTAAAGGTGCTGCCTGTGCATGGATGTTGGACAATGAGACAGTTGGAGCTATGCGTGCGTGTCGTATGATGTGATGGTCTTCTCGACTGTTTGTCTGCCGAGGGCGTCCTTAGCCTGGTCGCCGTGTGACAGACCTCTCTCTTGTCCACTGGTCCCAACATCTCCTCACAGTAAAGTCAGAATGACCTAAGTGGCGAGCTACTCGCCAAGCTGACCACCCGGTTTCCATCATCCTACGATTCTTCCCCTTTCGAACTCTGACAGCTGCTCATATTATCTCTGATGGCGGCGTAATGGCATCTCTAGTTAAAAAGCGTCCCTCTGCAACAGATTAAATAAACGCAAACAAGTTCTGCTTACCTGTTTTGTAATCTAAGAAGAACGAAGTTCACCGCCCTCTGGTGGCATTACGCAATGCGCAGTCACGCTGCATTTATCCTTACATATCTTACATTCCTCCTTTACATATCTGCCTGACACGTACCTTCATGCCAAGTTTCGTAACAATCCCACTCTTATTTCTTGGTGCGCAAATTTTTATGGTAATGAGTGTACATATTTGAATTTTTAACCACTTTATTAATAGAGTTTAAGCAACTGAAAGTAATGAATGTATAATAATATATTCATTGCGTAAAACAATGATCAAAAGAGAGAGCCAGATCTATATTGAGTGTGTAATACAAAAACAAGGGGGGGGGGAACGAGGGAGAAGAAAAATGTAAATTATATTAAAAATATCTTGAAATAGAGAATGTTCAAATTTATTATGTAAAAAAAAAAAAAAAAAAAAAAAAAAACTTTATTTATTACATGCTTTATCACGGCGTCCAATACAGTTGATAAAAATTTGATGAATAAATATATTTGATAAATCTTAGAAAAAAGGAGAAATAACTAAAAATTTCGAAAGTTTTACAATATCTTGTCTCACAGTTAAACTGTTTATAAAAACGATTTCGTTTATCCAGAGTAATGAGAAGATAGAAACTATGTCACTTTACATTTATTTAAATTATACATTTTGTTTCAATCAGATAGTATTATGCATATTAGACACACACACAAGATATATTTAATCAATAATTTTGACTACAAAAAAAATGCATTTAATTTTTTTTTATTTCCCTCTTTCTGTGTATATATATAATTATTAATGTTCAACAGGTATACAAATTAACATGTATATAAATTAATACTAAATTACAAAGGATTGTTAAAATAAAAAGAAATAAAATCAATAATTAAAACTGGTGAAAGTTACAATTACTACAAAATTCAAATGAAATTATTAGTAAACTCAAAACGAAAACAAAATAAAAACATTTAATTTTAAAAATAGATTATTTAAAATTTAAAGAAACCAATATATTATAAAGTGTGAAAAATGTCTTTAAAACTGCAAAGAATATAAAACTTTAAAAATATTTCAGAATGTATATTGAATACGTAAGTAATTTTTTTAAAAAAAATCCAGCAATTTAGAAAATTACGATAACGTTCAAAACATCAAAAAAACTTAACAAGTCCTAAAAAATATAACTTAAAAAAAATCAAGAAAATTAAGTCAAAATTGGAAACAACTTAATTTTAATACGGTCTTAGGCTACATATGTACAGGGTTACATTCAAAATAATTCATCCGATTTCAAAATTCCATTGTTTCATAAATAAACGACACAAAGTAACAAATAATACATAAATGCAAAGGGAAAATATAGAAATTTTTTTTTTTTTTACAAATATCCGACATAACTTCCTTTAGTTACAAGTATAATGTCAATTCGATATGTAAATTCCTGCCAAACACGTTGTAAAGTGTCAGTGGTAATCGATTGTACAGCAACAAAAATCCGTAGTTTAAATTCAAATAAATTTGTGGGTGATAGTAGCGCATACACTTAATCTTTTACAAACCCACTACGGAAGAAATCGCAGATGATTAGACATTGGAATCGTATATCAGTATGAAGGTGTGTAATATCTAGCCATTTGTTCTGCTACAGATCCAACTGCTAGGTAGCTCCGTGAAAGATTCTAAAATAGCTCCCCTGAAATAACTTCAAGAACACAGGAGGGCCATCTATTTTTCACAA
>BMAW01104664.1:516998-535179 GCA_019974015.1 Nephila pilipes
TATATATATATATATATATATATATATATATATATATATATATATATGGCAGATTTTGTGAAAGCTACTACATTTGTGTTCGCCTTTTTCTTTTCTTTTCCCTGTCAGGATTTTATACATGAAATAATGATAATTTATAGATATAGAGGAGTAAAACCAATGAAATTCGATTATCAAATTTGATGAAGATTTATTTTCAGTTGACGTATTTTGTAAATAAATTTGTAATACTTTTTTCCCCTTTTAGTTTATAAGGTAAATCAAACCAGTTGTTCAGTCTTTGCATGTAATTTTCAGAGCATTTCTTTCATTAGTTTATATATTAAACGCGGTTATATAAATTTAAAACCTCACTTCTAATACTAATACCTCTACATATAGAAATTTAAAATCCACTTAATAGAGCTTACGTTATTTGTACATTTAGAATGGCAATTTCGTAAAAGAAAACATCGTTAAGAAAAAAGCGATGCATGAGACCCCATGGCAATTCTTTTAAGACAATCAGATCTCTAGGAATATGTCCATTGATGATCGTTTAGCATGAATGAAAGAGGACAATGGATGACACTGGCATTGTCTTGCGAAAACGACCAAATCGCAGCGGAAGCACGTTACAGAATACTGTGTGGACTTGAAGAGATATGTATCAACCACCCACAACAATTAATCGAAGCTTCCACGCAGTCAGTTCCAATTTTGGTATATTTTAACTCCTGACTAAATAAGTGCTTTGTTTCCAGTTGCCCCCTTGAGGGGGGCGTTTGGTCCATCATTTACTTATCGCGGTTTCATTGTGGGATCACACGGTTAACTGTTGCTTTCTTCACACACTGCTGGAATTTTCAGATTAAAGATAAAGACAATTGTCACACTTGCTATTGTGCGGGCGGAAAACGCTTCGTTTAACCTTCTACAACTAGTTTCCAACTCAACAGCGTTTATTGAGACGTTTAATGAGAAAGAAAAATGGTTGCTTATTTCCTTTCAAGTATTCACAATCAGTTGCTCTATCTCATGACTGGAGAAATAAGCGTTTAGTTTCGCTCAGTACTTCTCATGCGAGAAGCCTCAAATAGCTCCGATCCGTTCATTGATATACGGAGAACCTAGAGAATTTTTACACGATACCAGCATACTCGAAAACGATCGAGTATTAATTCTGAAGAGAAATAGAAATGAAAGATATTTATTTGAATGAATATTATACAAATTGTATTACTTGGCAAAATTCAGATAAATATTTGTTTCGATATTTAGCGATTGATTGAAGCTCACACACACAATAATTTATCTCTTTTAAGTTTTTTATTTGCTTCAATTAACGAAATAAAATCTTCAAGTATTTTTAGATTTATTTGAATAGCTGATGCTGATTTCTGTTGAAGTTTCTGCTTCGAAGAAGAAAAAAATTTGTTCTTAAAATCACTTTTTAAAATTGCTGTTTTAAAGCAGTATTACAAAAAGTAAGTTCTTATAACTGTATCAATTCCTTATAGTGGGACGGATTACTTATCAGAAAAGAATTATTTCGAAAGAAAATTTCACTTTTATTACGGAACCGTAAAGCATATAAACATTTAATAAAAGTTATTTGTTGTTGTTATAGTGAGTGTATGTCTTAATGTCATTTTTGCTTAAAAATATGCTAGTAAAATTTGCATAGCATAGCACATTTTAAGTTTCCCCAGCATACTTTTCTATCTACCTTATTTTGATACAAGGAAGAAATAACTCAACAAAAAGAGGTTTCGTGGTGTTTTAAGTAACAATCATTTTTTTTTTTTTTTTTTTTTTTTTGTCATTTCTAGGAGAAAATTACTTTATATTTCTTAACTTTTCTACGTGTTGAAAAAAAATCATGTTTTGCCTGTATGAGTCTATAAGACCCAGTCTGACCTATATTTATTATAGGTCATATGTAAAAATATTTTATATAGTTTTATTGTATTTACTTTTATGTTTATTTATAAAGACAACACATTTATTTATTTTATAACGAGTAAATGTGTTGTCACCAATAAAAGGTATTTTTATTCTCTCGTGAGAGTATTTTCATGAAAGTATATTTATAACACTATTATTAAAAATTCTTATTCATTGCACTTATATATGTATTGGAAATGGACTTAAAAAGAAATTAATGATTATAATACCAATGCAGACGGATTATAAATATGCGATTACTAAACGCTTTTTAAAATTTAAATATGTCCAAAGAATCAGATATTTCTAAAAAAGGTATATGCATTAATTCAAGGAAAGTTTCGACAATGACGCAGTCATTTTGCTATACCTTATTCCTTCTTTATGCGGTAAAGAATACATTAACGACATTTGAAAGACTTGTTAATATTTATGAACTGGAAGTACCTGAGGTAAATGGCTTATTTTTACAGACTTTGATGTTTAGTTGTGTACACACAGTGAAGAGGAAAAAAAGTCTTCGTACTAGCAAGTGTAGATATTTACATGAATAATATTGCAGAAACTGAAATTTGCTAACTTAGAAAATATTTTTATATGTTCTTAACACTATTGTTACTGAATAAATCCAAATTGAAAATATCTCACACTTTAGAAACATAGAAGAAAAAACTTTAAAAAAAAAGGGAGTGAAAAATTTCGCAGGTAAAATTTACGTACTCCGAACCCAATCTTACGAAAATTTTATTTCAAGACATTAATAGATAGCGAGTGATTTTTTTTTTCTTCCTTCTCTCATTCAATCTTTTAGATATTGCTTAGACTTGATTTATTCTGATATATCTGTAGAAATTATTTCGGTCCATTCTTCTTTCAACACTAACTTTCATCCATTTATGTTATATATATATATATATATATATATATATATATATATATATATATATATATATATATATATATATATATATATATATATATATATATATATATATATATATATATATATATATATATATATATATATATATATAACAATTAAGGGGGGGACTAAATGTTTAAACTTAATATTTATTTTAAATCACTAATAATGAAATTAATATTAACGCAAATCAGATAAAAATTTATTTAAATAGAAGAACAATCTAAAATTTAAGACTTCAAAACCCAAAAATAAAAAACAAAACTATTAAAGGATCAAACAATTTAAAATAAAGCAAAGTGAAAGAAAAGCACAATTTAGAAAAATATAAATAATGCAATTAATATTGTTCTATACTCTGCAATGGAATGACGTGTGTTTATACCGGTAGTTACTGGACAAACTACCACAATTTAGTTAATTATAATAAGAAAAATGGGAACAAACCAAAAAAACAGGAAATTCAGAAATTCAACTACAGAAAAAGAAGGAGGAACATAGCAAACACTTTTGATTTCCTCACAAAATACCAATTTACTCATAACCAATCATCTAAGATATTGTAATACCAATTAAAAACCTTAACTAAAAAGAGTAATATTAATTAAACCAAAAAATAATCACAAAGGAAAACAATCTAAAACATAATGTAATATAAAATATTTACTTATGACACGTTATCATAAATAAAATGTTGAAATTTTTTAAAGAAGACAAAATTAGCAGTAGAAAGAAGTTAATTACCTAATCCGAAACAAACTTGAATAAATTGCAATAAAATAAAACAAACATTACTATTAAAAACACTTACAAACATAGAAAACTCTATGTATTTTCATACCAATACGTACCTTCTCTTTTACCATAAAAGAAATTCACCATCAAAGTAAAAATCGATTGATTGATTTAAAGAAACCAAAAAAATTTAAATAACAGGAAATTATAGAAAATAAATTGAAAAAACAATATTCAACAAATGTACGCTTGTTATCTAGTAGCGATGAATAGTTGTTAGTAGTTTTATTCCTAATTTCAATTTGAATTTTTATATGTTGTATGTACCTATTGATTGAATTTACACAGTTTAGAATTTACGCAGTAGTAAAAATGAATTGTTTTTGTTTTATAAATATGTAATATAATATTTCATTTTTTTTTTTTTTTGCTCAGTTTTTTGGTAAAATATTTAGAGTTGTTTCACCTTACACGATTTTTTAAAGTTGTGGAACATATCCCCAAATTTACCATATTTTGCATTTATTTTTTACACGAATTTTTTTGCACAATTTTCTGAGGAACGTATCTACCTTATATAGTATTTTAAACCCTAATATAATAGTTTTCAAATCATAACCTTCTTTTAGTGCTAGGTTCAAACTTAATAATAATGTCATTTTAGCTCTACATTTTCCAATTTATGACTGTAAAAGTGTTTAATTTCAATTTTGTTGCATCTTTTTATATACCAAAAATTTTTAGTATCATGTTTATGTTTGGATTAATACGAATAGTATTATTATTACTAGTTTGAGAGACCAATATATTTATATTCACCAAATTTTCACTTAAGTAAACACAGTTATAAGTTTCGCAGAAAATAAATTAGGAATTAATATTAAATTGTTAGTTATTAATCGTTTTACATATTTTTCACCTCTTTTTATTACAAGTAGTGCTATTTAATTTATCAAAATTGAAGTTATTTTAGTATTACTAACTTTGTGAACCATACACACACACACATATACATATAACTGCCCTCCTGCAGGCCCCCTGTGGTCCAAGAATGGAGTGATGAGCTACAGAAAAACCCATACCCACTACAAATAAATATAATTTCAACAAATTAATTCAATGTTTCTTGTTCTAAATTGCTTTTCTTGAGTAAAGTTCCTACTCCTCTCGTCGTATTTGAGCATTATACAAATTCTTATGACAAGTAGGAACCCGTGATATTGGTCTGAGCTATAAGCGAGAGTCAACATAGGTGATTTATCCTTCCCGAAGCATGTACAGGAAAATGTTTGACATCTGCGATGGCTCATTTATTAATCAGAGTTCACATATCTTTTACGACAAACAACCTTAAGCTGGTTTCAGACAAGATGACTAAGTTGATTTAACTCGGTTGTCTTTCAACTGATTGACAGGTCTGGAAAATCTAGCATAGAATATCTTTCTTTATGTGTATTCAGCTAGTGTTGATAGAAACGAGAGTGGCACTTCTGCCTTATGGATAGTCACCTAGGGGTGTGAATTGATAAAGGGGAAGAGAGACAGGTGATTCCGATTTAAAATTAAAATCTGTTATATTCCATGTCATCCGGTCTGTCAATTACTGATTGTCTTACATCGGCTCTATTCTACTGGGGAACCTAAGTAGAGAATAAGTGCCACACCCCTAAGACTCAATTAATTAACAGTTAAATGTTTATCATTGTAATCAGATGGACTATGATAGCAATCGTGCATAGATTCATGCGTCGCATATTTCCTTATTTCTACGTAGTTTGTAAATAGATATAAGGAAAGGAATTTGATTCTTATAAATTGAGTGAAAAAACGGAATAGTTATTGACTCAATGATTCTTAATCTTCTGTTCATGGCACGTAAATAATTTTAAAATCATTTTTGAACCTTGCTTTCTATGTTTTTACTGTTTTTCATAAAGTAAATATTATAGCTTATTTCTATTACTATCCTTATTTGTGTATACCTTTGTGACGTTGGGCTATTCGCAATGTTCTCTTCAATAAGATCGGGGACTTTATAATAATTTGAGTTGCAAAAAATTACAATATCTTCCCAACTAAAACGAAGCGTAATTGGGTAAATTAGAGCAGCAATGTCTAATATCTACATGTTTTTTACTTTTGTGATTCCACTTACAGAAATGCTGACAGCAAACCTCCAAATGGAGAGTGATTGTGATTGTTTATTAACATCACACTGAGAAGCAACACGAGGATAATAGGCGATGGACCTCGTAATTTTGAACATCAATTAAGTGACGAGGATGACACCTGAGCTGGCACCTTCCTCTCCAAACTTCAACACTACACCAACGGAAGAACTTGGGATTTCGAAAGATTTAACGTGCATCAGAATTTTCACATGAAATGCATAGTTTACAATCATATAAACTGACATTTCTTCATCAAACTGTTATAAATCAAACTTGTCCAAAGTCAAATATCCCTCACTTCACGATCATTCGTTATTCATGTCATCATTGTTCGGAAACTCGTGTATTTGTGAGCAAATATTTTCAAGAGTAAAATATACTGAGAGAAAAATTAGAATCATATTGTCGGATGAACTCCTAGAAAATTGCCTTCATTTCAATCGAACCAGATACTAATGTATTAGTTTCTAAAATTCAACGCCAAATATCATTTCAATTTCATGATTTCTAATTATAATTATTCTTATAAAACTTATTATGAAATGAATGTATAAAATGTCATATCAGGTGCATCAAACAATGTTTGTGTCATTCCATGTTGCGCCCTTTATAATATAAAAATCTCAAGTTATTAAGTTTAAATTTCTTCTTTAATAAGTTAATTACACGCGAGTATATTTTAACGTTTTTTTTTTATCTATTTTTTTGCTCACGAGCTGTGTTGTTAGTATCTTAGAGTTAGGTTTACTTCATAAGGTTCCAAACGACTCGCCTTCTTTTAATGCTGCCCAGAGAAGCAAAAAGGTTGAACACTGCTGATATATACAGCTGACCATCCAAAATGCAACGCCAAGAGGGACAAGTGATATCAAAGCCAAATTTATTAGAGACTGACATATTGTTTATTAATCTCGTCCTTAGAAGCAACACAAGGGTTATCTACGATGCACTAGTAATTTTGAACCTCGATCATGTAACGAGGATGGCACCAGAGCTGGCATCTCCCTATCCAAATTTCCGCATCACACCTTTAGAAGGAAGAAACCTCGGCAGATTTAAAGTGTGATAGCCCCGTTATTCGACAGTTCTTAGTGGTACCTGGGCTCGAACTTATGAAGCTATGGAAACAGAGTCGACAACAGAGACCGTAACTACTATGCTACCGTGGCTACAAAGTTTAACCACGGCTCGACAGAAACAACGTAAACTGCGATTCCTCTTGATCAAAACAGTTATCCAATCAATATATCCTGATCGTAAGATAATCAGCCACAATTAGTTTCTCATCCATGTGTAAAAATTGCTTGAATTCTAAAGTTATTCATTATCTAGAAGCTTAGTTCGATACACAGAAACTGTTTTTGTAGTGAACATCCAAGGCTCTTCGTTCAAAAAACTTTGAAAAAGTTTAAAATATAAAGATTTTCGAAATATAGAAGTTCGAAATATAGTTCAATTGAATATAATATTTTCATGTAAAATAATTTAAATACATTTCTACAGTTCATAAATTTTTATTATAACAGTAAAAGACAAAACAGAAGCGGAGGCAGAAAACTAGTGAGACGTTTGACGTTGTGTTTTTGAGAAACTTATGCTTTAGTGCTTGGTTCGATGAAAGTAATTGCGATTTTGAATAAGAAAGCTACTTATAAACAGCGACTCGTAAATGTAGGTGTTTCCACGTAGCGATGACATAAATCGTAGGTCACGATTATGAAGCGAGGGATATTTTCTCTGAGGAGAGTAATATATCTTGCATAAGTGCAGTAAAGAAACACGATCAAATTTATGAGGAATATCAGATTGTAGATATATACATCCCATTTGAAAATTAGTTGGTATTATATTAATATCATTTGAAAATGCAGTAGCACTAATGTGCCAAAATATTAAAGACTTTTGGCGATATTTTGATTCTTGGTCTCAAATTCCTGCGTCAATTAGGAAAGCAAAGCTGTACATTTTTAATAATGCGCAAGCAGATGTTTAGAAAACGTGTCAGAATACATTAACTTATTAACTTCAGTTTAAGATAACCATAGATTTTTTTTTTCTCATTGCGAATGCTGCAATAATTCAAAACGTTGTGTTAGTAATTTGGTCAAAGAAGATTACAGCTTTGTCGGGAACGTGTTAATTGGATTGTCTCAGATTGGTGAAACATTTTGATCTGGGAAGATTTCAAATTTACCTTGGAATCGGAGAATAAGTGAGTAAAGGTCAGGAGAGAACAAGGTACATGCAATCAGATCAAAAATATCATTGAATATCACGCATTTATAGGTGTCAGCGCTATGTTGCGAGATGAAATTTCAAAGGGATATCGCACCGAGAAGTACATCTCTAAAAGCGTTTTTTGTGAAGGTTGCACGACATCGGGAAGAAGTGACAGACCCCCTTTGTGAAACTCTACACTGCAGTTGTTGGCCCTGATTTTTTTTTTCTCTGTCTAAGGTAATGCCCACTAACTTCGAGCCAACATCGTTGTCAGGTATTTGATATTTCTCGTTTAGAGGGGACAACGCTTTCCTCGATCTTAATCCTATTGAAATTCTTTGGGATGCCCTTGGGTGTGCTGTATTTGCACGTTTACCTCCTCCAGCCATTCTCAGAAAGTTCGAAATTGCCCTAACAGAGGAATGACCCTTGCCGCCATCTGCAGTAGTTGATCACCTAATCAAAAACAGGATCAATCACTGTAAAGTTTATCTGAAAGTCCAGGATGATTACTTATCTCATTTTAAAGTAAGTTTTATTTTTATTTATTAATTTGTTTTATAATAAACATCATTTTTTGTTAACTACGCAAATGTGATGTCACCATATATCTTACGAAAAAAATAATTTCCCCCCCTTCTCTGTTCATAATTCTCGTTTTCTTTACTGCATAACAATTTTGCTATTTTCATGAATGATTGTGTATTAATCAAAGTTTTAATTTTTCACTTTTAAGGATTTTACCGTAGCATACTTAACTTTATGAAGAATGTAAACATTAACAAATTGCGCTAGTTTTGCAATATAAATTTAAAAAATGTCCTTCTATGTTATGTGCATGCAAACATTTCGTACCAAATATTCTGTTACTTTAAAAATTTTATTTTTTTAACATAATTTAATTTTAGCAAAATTTGTTACTTTTGCATTACTTGAACATATAGTAAGAAATAAACAAAAATTAAAAGTTTTTTTTTTATCGGATGTTGATAGTTTTATAGTATAAATGTACATACACCAAACTCTACACTTAGACTGACTTTTATCTTGTAAGTATATATATATATATATATATATATATAGAGAGAGAGAGAGAGAGAGAGAGAGAGAGAGAGAGAGAGTCAGTTATTAAGTTTCATTACTTGCATTTTTCTTTTTGCTCACATGTGTTCTGTTCAGTATCCTATTTAACTATTAACAAATTTTAAATGGAAACAGAATCATATTCTAGTAATTAAAAAAATATTTAAAAGAAATTGTAAAAACAAACTAGTGTTACAATAAGATGATAACAGCTATTTTATAAAATATAAATTTTATTATAGTTGACTGAAGATTTTTTTTTGATTGTATAGTAAAACATTCTCCAAACTCATTTTCGCCCAAATTAAAAAACGACGGTTGACATGGATTTGGTATATACTTAGAATGCCATTAAATGATAACGTAAGAACTGCCGTGTCATGGGAACAAGATGGAAAGAGAAAGAGAAGATGACCAAGGGCCACACATCCCAGTATGGCCATAGAAGGGAGGAATTCATTTGGACGGCCGAGTTGAGGAAGTGTCCGGAAGGCAGAATTAGATTGAATTAAACAACATGCAGCTGTTGTGGCCTCATGGACCAGTTTGGTGGGACTGGAATTGATGATGATGAGAGTTGAAGATTTTACATCAATATATAAAAGAATGCAAATAAGTGATAGAAAATTGCGAGTAAGACTTTTGCAAGAAAATGACCATCAAGTATCGAGCAGTAAAATAAAGAACAGGTATCCATATGATTTTGATGTTAGGAGCAGTAAAACAATGATAGCCTTACATCATCTTCTCGGTAATGGCCATTTTTCAAGAAAAAGAGAGAAATTGATGCTTATCTCACGAACAGTGAAACTGACGAAGATCACTTACCATTTCACTGAAATTGGAAAGAAAGACGTCTTCTTGTTTTTCTTCCGTTATTTCTTCGAAAAGAGTTGTAGGATAAAATTTTACTAACGGTAAAAATGGAATAAATTTGGAAGTTTGTGCTAAGGCAAACTTTTTGAATTTCATGACAATTTCTGTGCAAACCTTAAAAAAGCTGAATGTTATTTATGCTGCATGGTTTATTTACATTTAATACTTAAATTTAATTACAAATTTAGTGGTTCCAAAAATAAGTCTAAGTCCTCCTCAAACAGATAGTCCTGGTGAAGTGTTCTAAAATATTCCATAGTACCTCTTAAAAAATTACTTTAAAATGAAATTTTTTTAATATTAAAAATTTTGATTATTTAATAAGAGATTCTTACGCTTAGGATAGCTTGCAGTAAATAAAATAAAAGTTATAGCAAAATATTATTCTTTTAATAAACTTTTAATTTTATAGTAGAAATTTTTTTTTAAAAAAATGAAACAAATTTAAGTTTATATAATATTTAATATCATTCGTATTTTAATATTTGTTATATTAATAACTGTTTCATTTCATTCATCGTTTTATTACCTAAATCTCTCAGAAAACGATGAATCCAATTTATTGCACCTACACAGCATTTCCCGAATCATCCGAGGTTATTGAAGGAAGCGTCATCAAAGTGGAACGTCATTTCATATCTTTATTTACTTCCTGAGTATGAATCTTACAGATGCGAAAGAATCGGTTGTCTGTATGTACACAGATGCGAGGTTGGTGTTTTTCTTCATAAACTTGCCTTTAAAGAAGATTTTCTCTATTTGTTAGAAATTGCATTGTAGCGACTAATGAAACGGAAATATTTTTTGATTATTATTTACCAAAAAACCTATACATAGATGAAGTAGTTTAATGCTTTATTTAACTATTGAAATGAGATTTAAAAAAAAAAAAAAAAAAATTACATTTCTTTACACTTTCCCTTTTAGATGGTATTAAACTAAACATAAGAACTGCAGTTGTGTTTTATTATCATTTGTAGAAAGGTAAATGGAAAACAATACATAAAAACAATTTATTATTTTGTAGGAAAAGGATTAGGATCCCAGGGGGTTCTTTTCTGTATATGCCTATATATATAAATACATGATTAGGATCTTATAAAATAATGTTTAACCCACATCACAGTCTGAAGCTTGCGAGAGCTAATTTTAATGATTTTTGTTTTGTGTCTTTATTTTGTTAGTTGTTACTAAGTTTTTTAAAAAAATCTTTTTAAGATTTTTGGATTGTTTTCTTAAGTTTTTGTCCATTTTGTAGCATAATTATTATTAAAAATTTTAATATTTTCATAGTTCTAATTCAATTTGATTTTGATATTTTTAAATAATAGTCAACTTACACACACACACACACACACACACACACACATATATATATATATATATATATATATATATATATATATATATATATATAAATACACTTAATATTTCATCGAAGTTTATCTGTACTTATTTCAGAATTTACTGGAAACAATAGCTTATGAAATAAAATAATTGAAGTTGTATACGTGAAGAAAAGTTAGAAATGAGAGAGAGAAAAATCTAAGCTTGCGTAAGTATTTCCGAGTCATTGCTTTAACAGATTGTTCAGCTGAATACGATTTCATTCCAAAAAGCTATCCTCCTTTGTGGAATAAAATTTACAGATTTTTAAATAATCGCTTGTTTTCCAAGGTAGATATTTTCCATTTTCAGTTGATAAGATTGTTCCTCACAACGCAATTCCTCCATTTTTCCTGAGTCCGATTGAAAAGCAACTAATTCATAATTGAATAAATTCAGAGTCATTCATTCTTAAGAATATTTAGAAATTGAAATTAAATGGACAGCAAAATTTTTGAAATCTTTCCCCAAATAATTTGTAGATTCACATCTTCCGTTTTCACAGATTTCATTCGCTTTTGCATCAGAATTAAAATTCATTTTAAGCTTAGTGCTGGAATAAATTATCAACATTAAGTTCTTTTAAAACAAATTTAAAAAGCTTTTTTTTAAGACTTCTAAGAGAAGTTGTGTATTGTAGGTAACAATGATTGCAACTTTCTTTGGTCGTTACGCCGAGAGATCTCAAAAATAAACTAAATAAAGAGAAAACAGATATCACATAAGAGCTAGAGCTTAACACCGTTGCTAAGATCTTAACTAGAAAATTAAAAAGTAAGAAATCTTAAATTACTCTAAACAAAATATAAAATCTTTGTCTCATTGAAGCTTATAAGCAAACAGAATTTAACAATAATTTCTGAATTAGTTTAAATACCAATCTGGAAGAAAAAAATTAAAAATTAGGCATAAAGACAAATGCATCCCTTTTACGAAGGAATGAAATGATCACAGAATCTTACACGCTTATTAGATTTCTAAAACAAACAGTTGTGAAGTTCGGAACTCAAATCTTTATATATATATATATATATATATATATATATATATATATATATATTCCTTATTTGCTTTCTAGTAAAACTTTTTTTAAATAATATTGCTAAGCAAATGAATTTTAAAATGGAATGTTTTTCTCTAATTAATATCATTTAGTCAAATGCGAATAACAAAAACATCTTATGAACATATGGAACTTGCCGTGATTAGCACGTATGCATGATAAACTCATTTTTATTTAGCAAATGAGTCATTTTCAAAAGTATACATATTTTTAGAAGGAATCAAATAGGTACATTGAGTGTCTATTTTCGAGGTATAAATAAAACTAAAATTGATCAAATACTACGCTCTAAATATATAATTAAATATTGAAATATTTGGTTACACGCACAACGCATTGATAATATTAACTGTTAATATAATTCAGAATTTAAAAATTGCTCTTGAAAAATCAATGTTTTCTAGATTTCTTTGATATGAATGTTCTACTTTTATCAATATTAAAACTCAAGCTTTCATTTTCAATGAAGTTAAAACAGGTTGCAGACGTTTTACGACTGTTTCAGCTTTTTAATCACACAAAGAGTATATATGATGGGAGTGGTGTGTGTGTGTGATTCTGTTCCCACCTACGCACATTCTTGAGGAGCAAGAACATCAAGTAAATAGTGGGATCGTCATCTACGTCTCCGCCGGTAGGTTATTGGCCTGTTGTCGCTAGAACAATCGCACGAACTTCTGAAATCACTAATTCTGTAAAGAAAATAGCTCAGAATGTTCGAAGAAGGCGAATTCGTTAAAATTGACCGCAACACATCATGAATCAACATTCAGTTGAATTCGAATAAATTGACCACAACACAACATGAATCAAAATGGAAAGGAATAAAAAAATCCACCTTTGTAATAAAAATGTTCCTAGATTAATACCTAGCGTTTTCATGTATTTTAAAGCTTAAAAGTAGTCTTAAGATTTGGAAATACCGTCATAACATTTTTGGGCTCTTTCAAATTAAGGAATATTACATCATGCTTTAAATTTGCATATGAATTAATCGTTGAGGTTAAAATATTCACCCTTTTTTTTTACTTTAAAACCGTAAAAGTAATGGATATAAAAAAATGAATAAAAATTTTAATTCGTATATATTTACTTTACATAAAATTATATATATATATGTATATATATAATTTCGGGATTGAATTTTCCACTCTTCTTTTTCAAAGTGATTTAAATAAATTATACAAACGTCTTTTCCTACACTTTTTTGTTGCTGAGCAATGAATTGAATTAATTGCAAAATTAGGAATATTGACCATTAAAATATTATTCTATTAAATTGATGTATTCCCATATCTATTAATTGATGACTTCCCATACATTATTTTGGTGGTTTTAATTACATATCTGTAAACACGAAGGGTGCATGTGATATAAAATAAGCTATTAGTGAAAATTTAATTTACAATGGCTAAAATACAAAAAAAAAAAAAAAACATCATAAATTCTAAATTTAAACATATCTTGAAAAATATAAGAATCTACAGTTTCCTTACCACTACGCAAATTTTTTATAAGGTATACTTTTCCTCAACGCGATTTGTAAATTAGTTCATTTTTTAACATAAAACATAGCATATTATATGACTGTTTTTTTAAATATATATTTAAATAACATATTTCAAATGATTATTTAGTTTTTTAATTTTTCCATTTATGAAACACACAAAAGTCTATTTTAATCATAGTTAAGTCTCGACAATTTACTTCTCGAAGTGAATGAATGTTTGTCGTTTCTGAATCATTATTGCAATTATTTTCCACAATGTGTGTGAAAAAACATGTTAACTTTTTGAATCAGGCGATGACGATATTACTTCCTTTAGGTATGCATGAAAATATAAAATCTATCATTTGACTAAAACTTATAATTATGATAAATTCTAATAAAAAAGTGAACCGGAATATTTTAATTATTTGAAGCAAATTTTATCTGAAAATTAAACGCAAAATAACCCCTCATTCTTTAGAAGTGTACATGATATATAATAGTTTTAACTATGAAATTTTCGTATGATTTTAGATCTATTTTCATTCATTCCTGCGTATGGTGATTATTTCAAAATTAGCTTTGCACTCACTCTGTATTGCACAATTTCACAAGAGATTGCATCAGATTTTTAAAAGCACACTGTCATTTAGTGAAATTTCAAACCATTTATTGCGTAGCACTTTTTATTCAGAGGTCTAGAGATGCGTTTTTGCTTTTAACAACTGATTTGATCAATCATAAAGGTTGCATTTCACGTCATTCATCTTTGAAACAGAATAACATCACTTTTGCTGAACTGTTTAAATGTTAAAGCGAGGGCATTAGGTGGTTTTACGTGACTCCCTTTGTATGGATAAATGTTTTATTTTCAGTAAAAGTTATGTATATAAATTCTTCCTTTAAAATTAATTTAATTATTTAAAAAATTGGAGTGATTTGTTATAAAATCACACTTTTCGCCTTTGTGCTTTTTTCTCGATCTGTAAAATTAAGGTAATAATGAGAAAACATTTCCAAATTTTCGTAAATAATAAAATCAAACCTCGATAAAAAAATTTTTTTTAGTTCAATTTCTTTTTGACAAAAATGAAATTATAGTGAATATAAGCTCCTGGTATTACTAAAAAATAAACACCTGAAGCATATTAAGACTCCAAGGAGACAATTTTTAAAAATAGTTATTAAAATATTTTTTGTCTCATGTCTTTAAGAATTATATACTCTAATTGAGACCTTCTTAAAGATTCAAAAAAAAAAAAAAAAAAAAAAAAAAATGGATTTAGCTGAAATAATTCAGGTATAAGACTTGGAGACACCATTTCAAGTTACGAAAGTATTTTATACTGTTGGTAATTCATTCATTAACATGGATATGAAATTTCTCTGAGTAAGACAAGCAAGGAATCTCAAATAAATATTTTAACTACATGTAGGTCGAACAAAATTCAAATGTAAGTTTACTTTGAAAGAACACCACAAAAGAAAAATAACATAATAACTTGAATACTTATTAGGAGTGATTAAAGTAATTGGTCATTGTTAATAATTGTGTATAATTGCAAACTGTTAAAATTTAGCTAAGAAGCGTTTACTCAAAATGTTTGTTAGATACCCTTATAATAATTAGGCTACAAAAATATGCATTATGGAGCGACAATTTCATATACTTGATCTAAAATATAGTTAAAAAGAACAAAGCACGCTGAGCTGGTTACTTGATTGTAAAATACTGCTGCAATTTTATAATCATAGATAGAATGTTTATTTTTCGTAACGACACAACAAATGAATTTATCAAATCCTCAGACATTAATTTTGCATTCATAAAGTAAAAAAGTTTAAGAGATAGTAAAAATAGTTGGAAGAGCAAAAAATAATAGAATTTCTTTTAAATTATTATTTCATAAAACAAAAGATCAAGAATTCAATAACAATTGAGTATAAGTATACTTATAAGAGAAAATTCCCATTAAGTGAATAATCTTTCCATTTAACTTCTTCTCACAACTTCCTTTACAATAAATAAATTAATTACTTGCATATGTAGTAGTTTAAACTTTTTGGTAAACGTATTGCTAGAAAGGAAAAAAAGTCTTTTGTTAAAAAAATAATTTCTTACCTTAGAAATTATTATTAGCCACCCAAGGAGCTATTGTTTTCTGTACCCTATAAATGTCATACCTGACCACTTTTCAAAAGTTTATTTTGTTTTTGAGTATATATTTTTAATGTCTGCTTTCACCAGTAACGAACTTAATTTTCAAAAATACGTCGTAATAAATTTCTCCTAAATTTTTTATTGGATTGAAATAAAATATGTGCAATATATGTCTGATAACTGCTTTCAAAATCAATTTTCAAATTCAATCAATGAAATCAATTTTCAAAAGTAAGTCGTCATAAATTTCCCCCATTTTTTTTTATTGGATTGATGGGAAACAAATATAAAAATTAAGTATTTTATTTACTTATCTATTTATGTATTACCTTAAATCATATGTAAGCTGGAATCAAGATACGACTGAAAATAAATAACATTATTCAGAATTTTAAAACAGCTGTGAGGAGGACTTTTTTTTTTTACCTCAAGAATTTCAAACTACGTCTTTTTTTTTGTTTGTTTGTTTGGCTTCCTTCTTAGAATGTTTTGGGGTCAAATGATTTTAATATTGATTTACTATTGTCAGCCACTAAGGGACTATTGTTTTAGGTGGATCACTTTTGGCATACCAGATCACTTTTCAATTTTTTTATCGTTTGCTTCAATTTTAATTACATTTAGCTTAAATATATTCAATTTAATAATTTATCGTTTGCTTTAATTTTAATTACATGTAGCTGATATAATATTCAATTTCCTTTAATTTTAATATTGGAAAAGTTTACTATTGTCCATTTCTCGATATTTCATCGTTTACTTGGATTCTTATATTTAATTGAGTAATAATAATTATTTAAAAAAAAGCGCACCTTGGTTTGTTTAATCTGTTCTTTGCAAAACTTTGCATAAAACTTTAAATTTTTTTTTTTTTCCTTTTATAGACTATCAGGAACTTACACACTTCACAACAGTAAAATACAAAAATACTATAAGAGAATATTTTACTTTGGTTAAATTGAAAATTCTCTTAATATTTACGGGTTGATACAGTTCCTTTCTTCAAACTTTTATTTAACTGGCTATGTTTATATGTACTCGTATGTAAGTAAAAAAAAAAAAAGTCTTTCGAATTCAAAATTTGTACTCGACTATTAACCTACTTCCTATCATCCGATTAAGCTGAAATTTTGAATGCAGTTATAACTCCGGTGACAATACAATACTTCGGTACGCTCAGGCAGTACCGGACTTGGGGGGGGGGATAGCACTTAACGACGTCCAATTCAGTTGAAACTTTGCGCGCACGTGTAGCTCACATAATTGCTTTTTTCATTTTAATTTTAATATAAGTTAATAAATATAAGTAAAAAAAATTTTATTATCAAGCTTTTACTTAAAAGATGAAATAAAAGATCGAACAATAATTGTCTTCAAATGTAAAATAATGAATAATTTATAAAAGCTTGTGGCATTAATACTTCTTTTGATCTTATATTAAGTAGTCCTTGTTTGTGATTTTTTATTGGAGTCTCACTGAAAGGCAACACGAAGGCTATTGGTGACACACATCGTAATTTTGAGTCTCGGTCAAGTGACGAGGATGACACCTGAGTTAGCACCTCCCTCTCCAAACTTCCACATCACATCAACGGGAGGACTTGGAACTATTAATTATTAACAGATTTAATTAATATTATATTATTATTAACAGATCTAATTGCGTCAATCCCGTTACACGGTGGGTCTTTAGAGGCTCAGGGCTCTAGCCCACGACTAAATGAAAACAACACCGGCCATGAGTCCGCGACCATGACCACTGGAATACAGCTTCCACCTTATATAAGTAAGTAGTTATAGTACTTAATTTATCGGTAATTACCTGGGTATCTCAGTTAAGAACCTCAAGCTTTCATAAATTATATATCATTTAACTTTAAAAAAAAATATTTTGCTATACCTTTTAATTCATCTTTACTCCTTTTAGTGCCAAACTACAATACGAGTATATCATCGTTCGCAACACTCAGAAATAGTGCCAACGACGATATATAGGTTTGCTTCTGCACTAAACGTAACATTTATACAACTTAAACGTTAACCAAATGCACTAAACGATAAATGTTGCGTATGCATCGGCATTGAAAGGGATAAATGAAAGCTCGATTTAAAAAAAAAAAAAAAAAAAAAAAAAAAAAAAAAAAAAAAA
>BMAW01104664.1:553260-570690 GCA_019974015.1 Nephila pilipes
TATTGATATATTTTTTTATGTTAAACACTTTTTATACTTTGTTTTCAAAACATTTATTTCATTATTTCCCTCTAATTATGCCCTGACATTATATAAACGTGTAAAATTTTTTAAGTAGACTTCTGAACTTTCCTATCTATTAAAAAAATTGATGAAACATTTTTGAGAATATATCATTAATATTATATATCAATACTGTTTAGAATATCATATAATTTCGTATTTCTATCATGAACAGTCAATTTTTACTGGCATGAGAAATAGTAATGCGTGAAGGAATTTTGTCTTAATAGATTCGCAAAATGTCACACTGCGTGCGGGTCAAAACCGGTGATAGTGACTTCCTTAATTGTGACACAAGATTGCAACAAAATTAGTAACGCTTCAAATACTGTATACAGTATCGGCGATTGGAAGGACTCCCCCCCCTCTAACTATTTTCTAGAGGGGGGGGATTTCATTTTTATTCTATTTTAGCCGCCTAAAATTTGAAATTATAAGCAAAACACTTGATTATAAACTCTGTGGTTTTATCATCTAATTCTCTTTCTTTTAATTTCTTTAATATTGAAAAAAATTACTTCGTGGAAATATACCCAAAATGCAACGCAATGTATTACGACAGTATTGTTAGACTTCGAGACGCTTATTTTATATCGTATATCGTTCTTGTTATAACGTAATTAATATTGAATTGCTTTTAACACCTAATTAAATGTTATTCAACACATGCAATCTATGAAAATATTTTTTTAAAGAAATTTCCTCGAATATTATGTAGTATATAGTAGCATATTACACAAAATCTTAAATAAATTATCTCAGTTTGTGTGTGGTTGCACTTTGGCAATTAATCATTTTTCGTTGTTTACTTTAAACAAGCCATAGTTTTTTTAAATAAATTTTCCCTGATCATTATTAAATTCTCGAAATATTTACTATTATTTGTAATATATGAGTAATACTGTTTCTTTGATGAAAGTAATATTGAAAAGTATTGTTCAATATCTTAAAAAGCAATTACATACTACTATTAAAAGTAAACTACAGTAAAGGTGGGATAGAATGTCACTTTTATTTCTCTGCCCAATTTGCCAATTTTGTAGCTAATCTTTAAAAAATATGTGTCTGCCCCTCTTATACTGCCCAGACCCCTGATATTTTTGTTGTCTGTAAATTGTTTTTGCCCCCCATCCACTACGTTTAATTCTCAATCGCAGCTACTCCTTATACAAAAGTAACAATTTGGACTACTGAACCTTACCATTTTCAAAAGCAAAAATTGCAACTACTACTAACCTGAATTATTTAAGTAAGCGAAGTTAAAATAAAATAGAGATATTTATCAATGTGTTTTGCAGTTTTACTGTACAAACAGGAATATATCAGCAACGTAAGAACTGTAGATTACTTTTATCTTGAGTTTTCCAAGTTCAATTGTTGATTGTGTAATTATCTTAACCAAACTGATATTAATTTGTAATGAATGAACTTCTTTGGAAAGGCAGATATGTATTCTTAATGAACATAAAATAAAAATACCTGAATTGTGAATAAAATTTGAGAAGGATTCATTTAATTTATAAATTTCTAAAAAGTGGTAAGGAGTGTTGTTTAAATAAAAATTACATATGATTTGTAATTCGTATTGTAATATTCAAGTATTGAAATAAGAATACTCATACAAAAATAAACTGCATTTGCTATATTAAAAAAAAAAAAAAAAAAAAAAAAAAAACCTTTAATATATACGGCGAGTAACAATTGAAGAAATGTAAATATTTCAGTGAAAATATAAATGAATTGTTCCCAATTTTGATTGTTTTGTCAGGTAAAAGTACTTTAATTCAGAAAAGTTATATATATATATATATATAGTTCTCCTCTAATAGCATTAAGAATTATTTCAAGATAGTAAGATTTTTTAATGAGAAGAGGTTGTGATATACGAAAGTTATTATTGAAACCACATTTTCCATCAACTGACCAACAGATCACGATAAAACAGCTTATGATAGAAAAATGTTGCTTTCACACGGTTCTAACAATTATATATGTGTCGATGAGAACCCAAATTTACCAGATCCTCGTTTGCGACATTTTTATAACTGTTGCCTCACTGCGCCTTTAAAAGAATCAAACTTTAAATTTTTTTTCTTAAAACCTATAAGTATACGGTTTATCCTATATAAATGAGAGATTTCGAACAGAATATATGTTACTCATGCGTGTTATATTAAGCTAAACGATACTCGTCTTGAAATCATTGTAGTCCACCCAAACGAACACGTAGTCCGCGGCCCTCTATTTGACACTCCTGATTTACAATGATAATGATTCAAAGTAAATAACTCCCGTCTCCACAATATGCCTTATCAAGGGAAGGTTATTTAATTTTCTAATAAAAACTACATAAAAGCACATTAGTATTAGTCGGACATAAGCCTCAGTACGAATAATTATATTTCGAAATTAAATTTTTAAAAAAAAGTTTCAAGACATTTAACATTGTCATAAGAAATCAGGAATAAACGAGAGAAAGTATTGTAAAATTTTAATTATTATATATTTAGAAATAATAGACTATATGGATAAAATTTACTCTGCATATCAATTAATCCTTTTGTACATAATGTATAAATTACAGCTATTAGTGTTGATTTGTTTGGCTTCCGGAAACCAAAGATTGAAGTTACCCACAGTAACGTAAAGTTTTAAATTTTATTCAAGGGTATCGTAAAATTTTAGTTGTTACTAAAAAAATAATCAAGACAGACACTTAATTTTTATGTATTATTCTTAAGACCTCTCTCTCTACATAGTCACCATCCAGAGTTATACATTTCTCTCAGCGTTTCTTGACCTTTTGATGGCCGTCTTTGTAGAATACAGCAGACTGAACTTTACATTCTTCATGCAGTAGGTTACTTTGCAATATTGGAAAAGAAATTTTTTCCTCCAATCAATGTATTTGATTCTTTCACTAAAATAATGGGTGAAAAATTTCTTAGCATGCAGCTACGTAATAAATAACAGAATTTAATGGAATTATATATCTACTCGAATATCCGTGTAGAAATCAAACGAATCAACATTAATAGTTAACATTTACAACATTATGTGCATAGAATCAATTAATATGCTGAATAAATTTTGTTCAGTTATCTTGGTTATTTCTTTTTAATAATTAAAACTTTACGATAACTCGTCGTTCACATGAGTACTCCCTTTTTTTAGAAATTTGTTAGCACAAAAATAGTAAAATTACAAAACAGTTTATAAGATTTCGATTGTTTTTTTAAGTTTAATTTTTATTAATAACGCACTTGAAGCAGTACGAGGGCTATTGGTAACAGATCTTGTAATTTTGAACCACGGTCAAGTGACGAGGACGATGCCTGAGCTGGCACTCCCTCTCCTAACTTCCACACGTCACCAACGGGAGGACTTCGAGCCCCGACAGTTTTAACGTGCATCAGCCCCATCTACAAGGCGGATCTTTAGCGGCCAAGGATCGAACCCGCCACTGAACAAAAACAGCCGGCCACGCATCGATAACCATGACCACTAGGCTACAGCGGCTATATATAAGGTTTCGGAGAGCAATTTTAATACAGCATTGTAGATTGAACTTCACGTTTTGATCAAGCATTTTAAAATTTCAAAAAATTAATTTGAGTTTGATTTCTCTCTTTATATGTGTTCTAACTTTAATGTGCCTTAACGGCAAATGTATCAATTTATAATTTTTTATGATTTACAAAATTTTTATTTATTAATGAGGGTTATAAATAAGTTTATAGTTTTCAGCAATTCTTGTGTCTTTTCATACTTTCGTTTTCGTGAACGAAAACCCCCGGCCGCTAGTCCATGACCTTGACCACTAGGCTACCGCGGTCCACTGGGTGATAAGAAGTAGGTTAAAGTTCGAGTACATATTTTGAACTGGAAAAACATTTTTCCATATGAGCATAAGTTAAACAAAAGCTTGTAATGATGACAAACGTACATTAAGCGATAATTAAGAGAAGCCAAAAACAAAGATTTGGCATAAAATAGCCATCACACGTGGACGAATTAAAATAACTCGTAATACAAGGAACTAAACCAGTTATTGCTATAAAGACAAAAGAATTCGTTGCTTTTAAACACAAATAAAGTTTTCGTAAATTATGATTGCTTTTAAATATGGCCACAATCTTCACCGAAATCTTTCAGCAACAAATTTTAATCTCATTTTGACAAAGTCGCACAAAATTTTGACAATCACAGCTTACAATTCAATATTTAAAATAAAATAAATATGAAGGATAGAAGAATATAAAAATGGAGGATATAAAATATAGAGGATTGATTGTTTATTGACGTCGTACTTACAAGCAACACGAAGACTATTGGTGACAGACCTCGTAATTTTGAACCTCAGTCAAGTGACGAGGACGTCACCTGAGCTGGAATCCCCCTCTCCTAACATCCACACCACACTAAGGGAGAACTTCAATCGCTTTAATATGCATCAGCCCCTCTAGACAGCGGATCTTTAGTGGCATCAGGCTCCAACCCTCGACTCGAAACAACGTCTACCGCAAGCCTGCGTTCATGACCACTAGACTACCACTGCCTATGTTGGGGGAACAACAATGAAGTATTTTATATGTTCACACTCAGCTTTGCTTACACACATACCTACACACACATACATACACACACACATATATATATACATATACATACATACATATACATATACATACATATATATACATATACATACACACATACATATACATATTATTTGTATCCTTTGCTCTAATATGTTTATATTTTGTAATAGACTGATTGTATTTGCCGCATTAGTATTGTCACTTTAAAGGAGATTTAAAAATATTTCTTAGTTTTATCTTTTTACAATTTTTTCTTTTTTTGCATCATAAATTTCAATTTACTTACGGTTCATAATAATCAATCTCATTTTGGTAATCATTTCAGATCAAAATTAAAATTACAGAAAGGTTTTTAAAAGCAGCATACATTACAATGCATATTACTCATTACATTAATGCTTTAACTTACATATTGGTTGTCGAACTTATTAGTTTTGTCTGATCTGCCCATTTCGAGCATATTTCAGTAACTGGAGAAATATCCAAAATATAAATATGGAGGGAAATTACGATTTAAAAATACTTTTAAACGTATTTTATTTCTTAAATTATATAAAATAAAGGTGCATCAAAATAGAATATTTTTATTGAATGCATTAAATTCCATGAAGATATTTAATCATTTGTAGAGATAGTAAAAATAAGAGAACAAAATTTTCTCGAGTCACTAAACTTCTATTTGTAAACATTTCTCTGCTACTAGTATTTGACGCTTTCACTGCTTCATTACGTCCTAAGGTTGTCAAGACAAGAAATTTTTGCTTAACAGGAAATGCAGTGCCCACGTTATTTTTATTTTCACTGACTGTCCTGACATTAAATTACACACGAAAAAAAAAACTTAAATAATGCTGTGGTATATATACGCTTCTTTTTCACTTTGCTGTTTTTTATTTACTCTCCTCTCAATTCCTCACTCGCTTATTTTCTCTCACACATTTCCTACTACTGGATCTTTCACTCATATATCGCAGAGCCGATGATGACGTCATACACGAGGAGTTTCTCTGAATGACATCAGAGAAAAAAGGAGTCCTCTGATTGGTTGGTGGTCACGAGTGCTCCTACATTCATGAAAGCCGCTCTCATCCGGTATAGTGTAGTAGAGTAAAATCATCCAGTGTTATTATTGACGAGCTCTGCCGTGTTGGGATGTGAGCAGCAAGGGTAAATAATACGAATTCGTCGTCTTGCCGTTTTGTCCAGCGTTGAAGTTTTTTTTCAGTTGTTACGCCACAGCTTTTTAAAGAGTTTCTTTTATTAAACTGAAAATATTAATAATGCCGTCCCGAGATTTTATTGAAGACCAGGGCTCAGCTGCCCAGTCTCTCTCCGCAGAAGATTTGCTCGAGCGGGTTCGAAACCCGAGTTCGCCTCTTATATTAGATTGTCGATGCACTACGGACTTTGCGGCTGGTCACATTCGTGGGGCTATTAATTTAACATTGCCTGCATCTTCACTTATGTTACGTCGTCTTGCCAATGGAAAACTTAGTATAACCAGCCTGATTCCAAAAAGTGAATGGAAAGATCAGTTCCTTAAACTGTGGAAGGAAGCAACTCTTGTTCTATATGATTCAGACTCGGAGAGCGGTGGAAACACTAATTCTCGAGTATCTGCAACACTCCTTCAACGTCTGAGAGATGATGGATGCAATGTTGTATGCTTACAAGGTAAGAATTAAATTTCACAAAAAGATTCTTTCTATTTAAATAAGTATCGGGTCCAAATTATAAACTTAAACATAGATTCCCGTTCTCTGAACCTATTTGAAGTAATTGGAATTATCGCAAGTTTTTAAATTCTCAGCCTCTTGTTAACTCTTCAGTCTAAAACATATATATGTTTTTGCTATTAATTCCGAAGCATTCATTTTATAGATAAAAATATTAATTTGATATGTGTAGTTCGAAATTCAAAAAATAATTGAAAAACTTACGTCTACTTGTTTTAGCTTGTATATAATTAATAAGTTTTATATCTTTTGAGTTCACCCCTGCCAGTTATAAATATACGATTTAAAAAAATTGTAAATGTTCACTGTATAAACTTTTTTTTTACAAACTGTATTTCCTTGTGTCTATTTACTGGGAAAACAGTAAATCATATTAGGCACTGAATGCCTTAAAAATTCCGTATAACATGTTTCAACGTATGGAAAATTCATGTTTTTTTTAATGTATTGTTGATTGATTTGTTTGAATTTTAGATTCAATTAAAAAAAAATTTCTGAAAAATCGTAGAACTATTGTTGAATTTAATATTCTATTTTTAATTATGTAATATTTAATGTATCATAAATAATTAAAAAGTAAATTGCAGTACGAAACACTTGTATTTCTTCGTAAATTATTTACTTGTCATTTATAATAGACCGAATAATGTTTAGATAATTAAAGTATATTTTAATAATAAATTATGCTTGTATTTATCTTAATCTAGCATAACAAAGTTAGCTGAAAAATCACTTGCCTTACTGATTCAATAAAATTGTTTTTTTGAACGATAGTGTTTTTAATAGCAAAATGTTATTATTTTCGCCTAAATTTTAGTTGTAGCAATGCTTTAGTTTATAAAATTTATAATAGACTAATATACAAATTGTATGTATATATAATATGTGTTTAGGTGTTATTAATAATGAAAATGTGTTAGAAAAATTATATATTTTCTAAACATTCTGTGACTACGATAAAAAAAAATTACGCATGATATTAGACTGGTAGTAAATACTGCACCACGCAAAAGAGAAACATTTAGTGGTTTTATAATTCGGAGTAAGTTTCAATACTTCCGTTTAATAACTGTGGCTGAATTATGTAAGCTCTGAACTGATTTCCTCTGAAGTTATTCTTCGATAAACACGTGCTCGGAGGTTTTGGCGGCAATTCCAGAAAGTTATAAAAAAAAATCAAATTTGTTTTGAAACTATTTCCTTTACTCTCCTCCTTCGTCTGTTTCCGTCGCCTGAGTGAGCACCCGCCTTTTTTCTTCCCCTCTTCTTCCGGTGGAAGATCGTCTGCTACCTTGGGCAGGATGTTGCGGAGGCATTCGGCCTACCCTAGGGTCACCATCAGGCAGGAAGTGGGTGAACAAGCTTCTCGTGAAGTGGGGGGGAAGGCGAATGTGAGCTTATTTTGAAGGCGTTTGGATGGGCAGGAAGTATTGCGTCTACGTTTACTTCATATTCTAAACAGCAATTTAACCACATTATCTGTGGGTTGATAACGAAGTGAAAGACGCAGTAAATAGATTAAGTCTGCCTTCGCCTGATGTTAATGAATAGGGAAATTTCATCACGTAAAATATGCCCCCATATTTCACTGTTTTAAATGCTCGTTTATTTGAATAACTTTTTCTAAGGTCGATTATGTTTCATTTGTCTTTGTTGTTAAACGGATGGAAGTTATTTAATGAATATTTTAAAATTTATTTTAACTCTTACAATGTGTTATAACCACGGACTAGTAATGATTTTATATTTTTCTGTAGAAAGTGTTCAGGGTCGAAGTTTTTAGAATTACTGCTCCGTCGCCAATAGCCCTCGGGTTTTTGTAAGTGCGACTTTAATTAAACAGAGTTGAAGTTTCATTCATAAACATCTCGTTGAGTCAATGTGTTAATCTTACTCTAAAACTTTTAATTTCTTCGTCCGACTACGAGGTCATGGTCGAGAGCCCGTGGCTCACGTTTGTCTAGTCGTGGGTTCGAAGTCTTAATGCCGCTAAAAACCTGTCGTGTAGCGGAGCTGATACTCGCTAAAAGTTCTTCCACTGGTGTGGTGTAGAAGTTAGATTAGGTTGCCAGCTCGGGTGTCATTTCACTTGACCACGGTTCCCAATTACGAGGCTCGTCGCCAATAGTCCTCATGTTGCTTCAAAGTGCTACATCATTTTAAAAATCGATTTATTCGTATATTACGAATGAAATGGCATAGTTGATATAAAATTTGAAGATAGTTCGGAAAATAGAATAATAAGCAATTATTTTTAACCCTGTTTTCGAAAGCTATATTTTACGAATTACTTAATAAAATATTTCATGTTGAATTAATGAATCGAACAGTTCTAAATTTTTTGACTGAAATAATTTTTACATTTCACAGAATCCGCCATCGTTTGGTTCCACGAAAATTACAATTTTCTCTTCTGTTGTATGGAAATCAGATTATCACAAAATGCTGTATAAGCATTGATAAAATGCTTTCTGAGAAGTAGATTTCCTAACGCCTATGTGCAAAGATTTTCCATAATCCTTCGGAGAATTTTGTAGCTGCTGTAGAATATCATATCTGTAGGATTTATTCCTGACTGTTGCCGGATAATATTGAGCCTTCAGTCAAAGGCAGGACATTCTGTATTATGCTTTTAGATAGAATGCCCTTTGTGTAGATGAATGACCTTCATAATCCCTTATCACTCATACTTAAGTTATCTTAAAACCAGTTGTCTCTAAGTAAAATCCAGTACTGAACCAGCAATTCACTCGAGGATTCAGTAAACCAATTTATAAAACTAACGGTAGCTAGCCATATTCCGACGAACATATATAAATGTGGGAGGTCTTAGTTATGGTTCCGTCAGGATTTTAAGGCCATATTCCGACGAACATATATAAATGTGGGAGGTCTTAGTTATGGTTGCGTCAGGATTTTAAGTCCTCACTAAGCTTAAAGAGGAATCGAAGAGCAAGTTACTATATCAGGGGTGGCCAAACCATTTTGGGAACAATGCCACTATTCGAACCAAAAACAAAACACCCGTGCCACTTCCAACATAAAATATATATATAAAGAGGGAAAATGCAGTTTATAAGCTGATTATGAGGTTTTTGCAAACTGCACCTCTTATGTATGTCTTTGTAGTGCAGGTTTTAAAAAAATAATGTAACAAATTAAAAACAAAAATTCAAATGTAGGTTTTACTCTCAATAAGAATTATAACGATCCATTCAGTTGAGCTAGATATAAAATAAAAATGAAAAACTTTAAACATTTGATCATAAGTAATTATTAAGCAGTCGGTACTTTATTAGTATTTTTTTTTGAATTTGTATTTTCTTTTACCAAGTCATCTCTATTAGGATTAAAGTTGCTAATACACAATTTTGCGTTTTAGGTGTATGTCAATTAATCTTGAACGATAGTGTAATTTTATTTTGTTCATAATAGAAAACATTTGGTCACAAACGTATGTTGATCCCCGTCTACAACAATATCCAATGGCCACATCGTGTAAACTTAGAAAACCGATTGTTTATACAAATTTCCAAAATTCAATATCATTTGGATCACTAATAGATGAAATAAGTTCCTTATATATTTGCGTTTTAGTGTAGTACGGTGATGCAGGTCAATTTCAATTTGGAGTCCTGGAGGTAACAACTAACGTCTTGTAAAGAAATTGAAAAAGGATTTTCTGAAGAGATCAAAATTTTTTTATCTCTTCGAAAATCGTCAGACCTAGCACTGAATGAGTCCAGCAAAAATGGATATTAAATTTTTAAATTTAACATAGCTCGGAATTTTTAAATTTTCTAAGTCTTCGCGTGCCACTCTTTTGAGTGGCCGCGGTAGCCTAGTGGTCATGGCTTCGGATTCGTGGCCGACGGTTTTCGTTCAGTCGCGGGTTCGATCCTTGGCCGCTAAAGACCCCCCCCCCCCTTGTAGCCGGGGCTGGTGCACGTCAAATCTGTCGGGGCCCAATGTCCTCCCGTTGGCGTGGTGTGGATGTTAAGTGAGGGGGTGCCAGCTCAGGTGTTCTCGTTACTTGACCGTGGTTCAAAATTACGAAGTCCGTCGCCAATAGCCCTCGTGTTGCTTCTAGTGCGACGTTAATAAAAACTAAACCAAACTAAGGCAATGTTGGGACTCCGTCGTGCTACTACACTGTGGCACGCGTGCCGCGGGTTGACCATAGTGTCTAGGCACTATGACTAGTGGCACTATTACTAGGTCATAGTGCCACTTCAGCTTGGAGTCGATTAAAAATCGACCCAACATTTCTTAAACATGTTATTGATGTGTGGTCCTTCATAGGTTTGTTATAAGTTAGTGAAATTCGGTAGTTCAGTTCTGAAAATGGTTTTGTCTTGACTGTACAGATCGTGAACTATAAGAGAAAAACGAGATGTTCTTACAACCAGTATTATCCCTCTACATGCACATTTAAAGAATATGCGTTGTGTGTATTGCTGATGTGCCAGAAAAAATATATTGCCGTGGTCACAACTATAATAACTATATATCCAAATGTATACCTTACAATATTCATCCAATTATTCATATCAAATGAATTTGAATCTACTAATAAATTATGACAGAATTTTGTTTTAATGATGCATGCGACTTGAGAAGCTCCCGTGTTGGTCACGTGACCGTCGATGTTATAGTCGAACAGTACATATGTCTCGAGTAAAATATTTTCTCATTATTTAAATTAATGTATCGTACTAATAATTTTTCTAATTTTGATTCCCTTGTAAATATTGAACACATTGTTTTTAAACTGTCTCATTGACACTACTTTGTAAAATATTCAGAGTGTAATGTTATCAAATATTTGATATACATTTGGAGAAAAACATTTTAAGAAATTGGAGTAGATTGGTCAAAAATAACAATTGATAGAACTATGTTTATACAAAGAATTTTTTTACTCTGTTCTATATGTTCTTAAGAGGAGTATTTTAACAATATTCCATTCTATTTAATCATTCAAACTGAAAGTTACAAATTTTTTCATATTTGATGACTAGATTGTAATTGGCATTGGTGGAATTATGAGGAATGTCTTTGAATGTTAAATCCCTAAGTTACCACTTGGCGTGATGAGAAAGTGTGGAAAGTGAGACAGCACCTCAAGCTTCAACCTCGTCGCGCGACTATGGTGTTTCCCATTTACAACCCGCTTATAACTTTTTATGATATTTAGTGTGATATGATTGTTTGTAACCGTAGCTCTGAGAAGCTACTCGTGGGCTTTTGGCGACGGACGTCGTAATTTTGAACCTCGGTCAAGTGATAGGACGATACCTGAGCTGGCACCTTTCTCCAAACTTCCCCACCGGAATGTTGGACCTCAACCGCTCTAAACTGGGTCTTTAGTGGCATCAGGGCTCGAACCCGCGACTCGACGAAACGCCAGCCGCAAGTCCGCGATATTTAGTCAACTGTGCTGTAATGAGAATTTGTTCAGCTAAAAAATACATTACCAAATTTATCTAAACTTGTACACTGATATTCTGTTTCTTATACACTGATATGTGATATCAACTTAGTAGTAAAATCAGCAGTTTTCTTGTTTTTAAAAGGAAAAGGCGATTTCATACTAAATGGAAAGCAACTTTACTAACAACTTGCCTATTGTGTTTGTATGATTTTCACTTGTGTAATCATTTCACGCTCTCTACTTTTCATAGTTACTTGAGCTTTTTTCCAGCAAAAAAAACTACAAAAATTCTCTTTTGCAAGTAGAAAATTTCTTGCGTATTGCAAGCATCAATGAAAATGGAAACGGCTTTTAAAAGGGAGGAGCGAAAAACCACTACTTTCTTCCCAGCTCGTTTATCAAAGCTACGGCGAGTGAGTGGCTCTCAAGGTCGACCACTTGGGTGAAGATAGTGCCGCAATTCCAAATTTAGCAGTGCTCTTGTATAGTGTTTATCTCAGAAGGGAAGTAAGTCTTGCGCTGCTGTGTAAACAGATAGGAAGAGGAAGTGATAGCACTGTTTTCTAGAAATTCTTAGAAATATCAAGAGATAAATCTTTCTCAGACTGAAATCAGACCTGATAACAAAGGTTACATTTTTGCTGTTATGATTGAATAAATAAGCGAATCCGAATCTCCACGCAGTACGTGGCGTAAATTTATCTAGAACCGTAAACTAAGTCTTATTTTACGATAATGGTTGAAGTGTAAACTAAACAGTTTTATTTACAATAATGACGGAGTGTATGGTATCGCGATTGACTAGCAAGAACCAATTTCCTAACTTTTAGATGCAGGTAGGGATTTTAAATTTAACAAAAAGGAAATGACGATTTTACGTAAAATTTTTGCTTCTTTTAGGGTTTAAAAAAAATGGGAATTCTAGAAAAAGCAAATATTTTCACACCCTCGGGAACTTACTACTTCAGACCAATACGGGCATCATTCACCTAAGGTACTCTAGTGTTCTTTTTCCTTTTCCATGGGGTTTACTGTCTTTGGTAAACAAGGGTGATGCGTTCCCGGGATACAATAGCGACCCACACACACATTTCTATTTTTGAACTTCCTTCTCAACCAATTGCATCTTTTTTCCATTTTTTTCCAAACGTCTAAATGTTGCGCCTTGTTTGGCGCAGCATAGTCATATCTAGCTCTTGCACTATTAACTTCACCATTCCCTCTTATTTCCTCTAAGTTTTTCTTATTTTTTCTATATTAGCCTAATGTTTAGAACCTCGCTCAGAAATATTCGGATTTGGTTATAAATATTTGAAATTACCCGTCTAATCCAACTCGACATAATCTTTAATTTATAAAAGTGGAACCCATTTATTTTCTCAATTCATTGCGTCCCGTGTGTTTACATTCCATTGATCAATCGAAACTATATTTATGCTAGATGCTTTAAAAAAACTTGGTTAGCTTTCCTCCCGTACTTCAGTAAAATTTGAGTGCTATTGCAATATTTTGCCATTATACCTGATAATCTTAGATGCACAGATACATAATTGTACATTCTACTAAAGCTACACTTAAGTTTTTAATCCTTTTACGGATAATATTTTACTATTGCTCCTAAAATTTTAATTAAATATTTTATATTACTACTGTTAAGATTCTCTCGTCAGTATAATTCTCTTAAGGTGGCTCATGTGAGCGTGTGTTCTTGAATAGTTTACTTTTATTGAAGTTTCAATTACATTTTCCCTTTGTGGAATACACAATCGGAAATTAGAGGAATAGTAAAAATATTTTCAACTCATTTTTTACTTGTTTTTGACACATTCCCCTTTGTACTTGGACTCGTAAAAACAAACAAACAAAAAACCCTAAAGAAATCCTTTTTGTAAGAGATGTAAAAAGAATTCGAACCGGCAGTTTTATTTTCTTCATTCTCTGATAGTGAACGTATGATATCATAACCATTGAAAACTCGTGTCTGGAGCGGATGCAGGTGCTTCCTGAGGGATCGGAAATCGAGTACTTTAATTGCGTGCCGATCGTTTTCATGCTTCTGTTGACACTACCATGCAATCTAGACTGAACTGTATAGTTACGAGCATTTGGTGAAAATGGGGGAAATATCCCCTTTAAAACCAGCTCTCTAATCAGCTGACTTTTTTTATGTTTAAGGAAAGGCGCGCATATGGTATATGAATCGATGCTCACTGCACCATACCTTCTGTCTAGCGCGTATTGGCTGACAGATGATTGGCGGGATTTTCATTGATCTGCTTTGAAAATTCAATATTTGCATTTCAAGAGATATCCTTCGTAATGAATGGTCCATCCATTTAAGGCATTTAGAGTTTGTGTGCGTGTCAGTTGTGTGAGAAATGGGAAATTAATATAAATTGGAACGAATGTAAACAATGCATTAATATAAAACATTACGCAATGTATCTTAAATCGATGTAGTTCTTTAGGCGAGATGTGGCAAATTAACATAATTCTAATTTTTTTTTATCCTCGATTTTATTGTGAACATAAATTTTATATTGATTGAAATGCGATATATTACTCATTACAATCAGTGATTATATTTTCATAGTTTCGGAAGAGATTTTATAAGTCTATTTGAAATAAGGTTTTTTTTTTTTTTTTTTTTTTTTTTTTTTTTAATTTTTTTTGGAGAAAAGGCCAGACGGGGGGAAGGGGTGCCACGGGGGGGAAGGGGGTTGGGGAAAAACCCGGCGGGGGCCCGGGGGGCCCCGAGGCCAAATAATTTATAAAACTTTCCAAACTGCGGAAATATGAATCAATGATTGTAAATGAGTACATGTTTTATCAACTAATATAAATTTAGTTCCACAATAAAATTGAGGATAAAAAAAATAGAATTATGTTACTGCCTACATGCTCGCCCATAAACTCATCGATTTAAGATACATTGAGTAATGTTTTATTACGTATTTGTTTATTCTGTTCCAATTTATATTATTTCACATTCACAATCGATACGCACAAACTCTAAATGCCTTAAATGGATGGACCATTCCATTGAAGATATCTCTTGAAAAGCAAATATTGAATTTTCAAAGGACTCAATGAAAACTGCCTTTACCATTCACACAAATGACAGCAGACAGGTAGGCAAAGAGTCGATTCATAATACGCATATGCGCCTTCTCTTAAAACATAAAAATAGCTTAATTCAGGAGATGTCTTTTTGCAAAGGATATTTCCATTTTCACCAAAGTGCTGCTAACTTACAGTTCAGTCTAGATTGAGGGTCCAGAAGGGCTGCTGCGGCACGCGGAATTAAAGTACTCATTTCCGATCCCTAGAAGCACCTGCATCCGCCTCCAGACACTAGAAATAAATATGACATTACATTTTGTCCATCAGAGAATGAAGAAATAAACTGCTGGTCTGAATTCTTTTACATCTCTACAAAAAGGATTTCTTTAGGGTTTTTGTTTGTTTGCTTTATTGAGTCCAAGTACAAAGGGAATGGCCAAAAACAAGTAAAAATGAGTTGAAAATATTTTACTATTCCCACTCTGATTGTGTATTCCACAAAGGGAAAATGTAATGAAACTCTCAATAAAAGTAACCATTCAAGAACACACGAGCCACCTAAGAGAATTATAATGGACGAGAGAATCTTAACAGTGCAGAATATAAAATATTTAATTAAAATTAAGAGCACAGTAAATATTATCCGTAGTAAAGGATTAAAACCATAGCTGAGGAAATGTACACTATGTATCCAGCATCTAGACATTTGTAAGTAATGGGCAAAGACAAATAGCACCTGGGCACCTTTATCTTCTGTTGGAGAAAGCTAACCGTTTTTAAAGCATCTTGTATAAATATAGTTTCGACGACAATGAATAAACATATTTGGACGCAAATGAATTGAGAAAATAATGGGTTCACTTTATAAATTTAAAGATTATGCTCTGATGGATTTCAGATTGCATCACATTTATAACCAACCAAATGCTCACTTCTGAGCGAGTTCAAACATTAGTTAATAGAAAATAAGAAAAATCATAGCTAAGAGGGAATAAGTGAAGACAGTGCAAGATGAGGATTGCGTTGCGCCAAACATGATTGGCATGGAAAAATGGAAAGATGCAAATTGGTTGAGGAAGTTCAAAAATAGAAATGTGTGGGTCAAGCACATCCTGGAACGGCATCACCTTTGTTTACTACAAAGACAGTAAACCCATGGAAAAGGAAAAAGAACCAGAGTACCTAGGGGGTGAATGATGCCTGCACAATTAGCTAGTAAGTTCCTGAGGGTGTGGAAAATATTTGCTTTTCTAGAATTCTATTTTTAAACCAAAAGAAGCAAAATTTTTACAAAACGCTATTTCTTTTGTTAAATTTGAAAATCCCTACCTGCATCTAAAAGAAATGGTTCTGCTAGTCAATCGCGACACACTCCACAAATAAACTGTTTAGTTTTACACTCCCAACCACACAAAATACACTAGCTACGGCCCTGGATAACTTACACAAAATTGCGGAGATAGATTCGGATCTGCCATTTATTCAATCATAACAGCAAAATAACCTTTGTTATCAGGCTCGATTCATTCGAGGCAAAGACGACTTTGATATTTCAAGAATTTGAACAGTGCTATCACTTCCTTCCTGAATATCTGTTTACATAGCATGCACTACTTCCTTCTGAGATAAACACTATACAGATATCACAATGGAATTGGTGGAACTTTCACCAAGTGGTCGACCTTGAGGCCACTACCTGTGGCTTTGATAAACGAGCTGGGAAGAAAGTAGTGGTTGCCTCCTTTAAAAGCCATGTTTCCATTGATGTTGCAATACGCAAGAAATTTTCACTTGCAAAGAGAATTTTAGTTTTGTTGAAAAGCTCAAGTAACTATGAAAGTAGAGAGCGTGAAATGGATTTGCCAAGTGAAATCATACAAACACAATAGTGTTAGTAGTTGCTTCCATTTAGTATGAATCGCCTTTTCCTTTAAAAACAAGAAACTGCCATTTTAATAGCTGTTGATATCACATATCAGTGTATAAGAAATACTATCAGTAAAGCAAGCTGATAATTCTAGGCCGTATTTTTGAAGAACAAATTCTCACACAGTTGACTAAATATTGCGACGAGGGCTGGCGTTTGCTCAGTGGGTCTGAGCCCTGATGCCACTAAAGTGACCCAGTTTAGAGGGTTGAGGTCCACATCTGGTGGGAAGCTGGAGAAAGGTGCCAGCCTGGTGTAATCCCATCACTGACCTGCACCATGACGTCCGTCGCCAAAGCCCACGAGTAGCTCTGACACGGGTTACAAACAATCATCATATCACCAACATCACAAAAAGTTATGTTAAAATGGGAAAATTAGTCGCAAGGACGAGGTTGAGCTTGAGGTGCTGTTCCACTTTCCACACTTTCTCATCACGCCAAGTGGTAATTTAGGATTTAACATTCAAGATATCTCATAATCAATGCCAATACAATCTAGTCAACAAATATGAAAATTTGTAACTTCAGTTTGAATGATTAAATAGAATGGAACATTGTTAAATACTCCTCAGCAATACGTGAAATTCCAGCGCCACCTGAGGTT
>BMAW01104664.1:570715-609160 GCA_019974015.1 Nephila pilipes
TTTTTTATTTTTTTTTTTTTTTTTTTTTTTTTTTTTTTTTGTAAATTCTTGTACGGAAATCGACCTCCGAGGTACACGGCTTTCCCATGGGGTGTACTGTCTTTGGCAAACACGACTGACTTCCCAGAGATACCCTAGCCATCAATTTCTACTTTCCACCCTCGTCAACTATTTCCACCTTTTTTTTCTTGCATTTTTCTTTCTAGATTAGTCGCGCATGATTTGGGGCAGCATAGCCAGATTTGGCTTTTGCTCCGTAAACCCCGAGTTCCTCAATTTATAAATAGTTATATACCGTAAAAACTTAATTTTAAAGTATTTTCATGAAGGATTAAAAATCTTACATAAACGATGCTTTTCAAATACAAAATATCCTAGTTCACGATCTTCCCACGATTTAATTACCTGTAATTAAAATAGTTACTTAAACCATTGTTGATTTTCAGTGCTAGAGAAAAACTATTGACGGTATTGTTTTCTCCGATTATTGATAGTAAACATTGATTTCTTTTGGTTTTCATAGCACTATTATTTTGGATTTGAACATACGTATGGCACTCAAGGGTCCACCGTGTAGCGGAGCTGATGCACGTTAAATCTGTCGAGGCTGCTAGTCCTCTTGGCATGGTGTAGAAGTTTGGATAGGGAAGTGCCAGCTCGGATGTAGTCCTTGTCAATTGACCGAGGTTCAAAACTACTAGGTCCATCGCTCATAGTTTCGTATTGCTTCTTGTGTTTCGGGTTTTTAAAATCCTGTTATTTTAAATAATTTTAACAAATGTTTGGTGCAGCATATCCTGCTTTGGCTCTTGCGCCATAAAACCCCAGTCACACTCATTCGTATTGCTTCTAAAAGCATCGTTATAAAACAATCAATCAAAATAAAGAAGGGGAATGTAATTTACTTATCTCCACTGTCACTGATAGAATAATTGAATAGGAATTTGTTTCCAATTGATCAAATATGCGTATTTGAAAATAGTGTGATGTAAATAATACTGTTTTGCGTGCATATAGATTTTTCTTGCTGTTATTAAAACTATAGGGTTGGCCAACCTGGCTGATCTTTGCCTTATTGCCTATTTCTTTGCCTAAAGAAATTAGTAAAGAATAATGTACACAATATAAGTAGTAATGAAATGTCTCAAGATTTATGCGTCACTTGACCGAGGTTCAAAATTTTTTTAGTCCGTCGCTTATAACACTCGTGTTGCTTTTAGTGCGACGTTAATAAAGCCAACCAACCAAGATTTATGTTTGAAATAGTTGAACCGTTTTATTGGCCGAATAATCTGGATTACGAAGATAATTAAACTTTCAATATCTTGTACGGATACTATATTGATATAAAATTATGGATTACTATACTTTTGAAAAATGCATTAGATTGTTCGATGGGAAACTTGTCGATATTGTTACTTAATTATGTGAGTGAACTCTCGATGTTTAAAGAACACTAATTGGAAGAATGAAAATACATAAAAATAAAACATTTAGATAGAATCTTTTAAAGGTTTATTATTGAATTAAGTAACAATCCTTAACTAAGGTACCTTCAGGGGTTTATCTTTAATTAAGCACGGGAATCAAGACCCTGAGAAACCCTAGTGATCTTTTTCTTTCTCATGGGGTTTACTGGTGCTGTCTTTGTTAAATACGGGTGACGCACACCCGGGGTACCATAACAAGTTTTCTCTATATTCGACTCTTCGTGTTAACCAATTTTTACCTATTTTTTTTTTTTTTTTTTTTTTTCCTTTTCCGAACGTCTAGACCACAGTTGCATCTTGTTTGGCGCAGCATAGCCACGTCTAGCTCTTGCGCCAAAAAATAATCGGCATCACTCATTTTCTGTCCGTGGGATTTACTGTCTTTGGTATGTAGGGTTTACATGTCCCTAGCGATCATTCTCTATTTTCGACCCTTGTGTATAATTTTTCTTGCTTTTTTTCCTGTCTAGAAAACAGTTAAAACAAATGTTTGACGCAGCTTATATTTGACTCTTGCTCCATAAATCGTAATTGTCACTCCATAATAAAGTGATAAAATGAATTTAAATAAAATTTAGCAATTTAACTGCGAGATAAAAGTTTCAGAACACAAAATAAAAATTAATTTAGTATTTTCAAAGTAATTGAAACTTTTGAAAATTTTTTTTATTAATTGCATGTTTCAATTTTTAGGTGGCTTCAACAACTTTCAATCTTTGTATCCAGAGTGGTGTGAATCTGAATCTTCTGAAGATTCTCTGCTGGGCCTGATGGCTCTCAGAATAGGTTCAGTCAATCCGGACAGTCGTCAACCAGATAGTGGTCTTGGAGATTGTTCTGTGGGGCCTACACCATTTCCAGTTGAAATTCTTCCTAATTTATATTTAGGTAATGCCAGCGACTCGTGCGATTGGAATTCTCTGGAGAAATACGGCATTCATTATGTGTTAAATGTAACTCCAAACTTACCAAACAAGTTCGAGAAAACCGGCATGGGAATGAAATATATGCAAATTCCTATTCAAGATCACTGGTCTCAAAATCTATCTTCTTTCTTCCCTCAAGCTATAAATTTCATTGGTAAGTATATTTTTCCTTGAAAACTTATATTATATAAAATATGTACAAAAATTTCTTCCTTTGCTTGCCTCAATACTTTCAAATATTTCATAAATCCTTTCATAAATAAGGATTAACGAAACCCTTGATCTCTGGAGCCCCTAGGCTTTGAAAAGTCCCTCGGTTTGATGTTTTGGCTCTGACAAATACTCGCTCAAATATGGATACAGTCCTATGAATAAGTCTATTCTTCGTAGTTTTAGATTACTTGCTTTTTAATTTAATTGAATGCAAGAAGGCATCTGATCATTTGTTGTGTGTTCTAGGATTTAAAAATTATGCAATTTAAATTAATAAAATAGGTTTCCCTTTTTAATTCTTCGCAAATACCGTAAAAATAATTTTCCGTAATTTTCACAAGCCATCTTTACTCTCCTTTAAAAATTATTTGGGTTTCGAAAGTTGTGTGTGTTAGTCAAATCAGCGAGGTATCTATAGAATCTTAAAATATAAAAGCACAACATTCATATCGCCCTACCTCTTAAGGTTTTCTTTTATTACAATATCCACTACTCTCTACAATCTCCCATATCTTTAAAGAAGACATGACCTTTGCACCCTTGGGGTCACTTCCGAAAATTTCACCTGAAAGGAAAACTTCTTTTGGGGCAGGGGCCAACTAGTTTGAGTTACTGTGGCGCCAGCTGTCCTTAGAGAACGTGTCAATAAATGGACTTCATTCTTTTCAGGCGCCCGGTTTCTTCTGTCCTATGAGGCAGTGTCGTAGCGATGGGGAGGAGGATATGGGGGTTGTTATCTCCATTAGGGTTTTTATAAACTGGAATTTCGAAACAAACTTCTTACACTGAATTTTCATTTCTTGAGAAAAAATTAACATTCGAAATTCCGTACCCCATATAAACGTTTTCACCTTGAAAATAAACAATGAAATTTTAAGATGAGAGTTGGAAGTGGGATAACCACTTTTCTTATGAAAAATGTCTCGTTTTGGTCCTACTATGCGGGAAATAAAGTTTTTATCTCAAAAATAAACCAGTGAAAGGATTTTGAATCAAGATTAAAAATTCTTATTTAATAATTTCTGTATAAAATAAAAACTCAATTTAATGTCATTTTGTGTTAAAATTACGAATGACTCTTCTATATATATAACTACACACAGAGAAACCATATTGACATTTCTAGAGACAATTTCCACATATAAAACACAAATGGTTGGATTGTAAGTTTTTTTTTTATCGTTGAATAAAGATGCACTTTAAAAATGTCATATCCTATGTAACAGTTTCTTTAACTATTTTTTCAACTTAAATTTTGGTTTAAATAATGATTTGGATTCTAGATGCCATCTCAAAACACGAACCTATTATTCTAAGTTTGACCGTTACTGAAGAACGATGAGTGCTAAATTTCGACATGAGAGCAGAATGGGACAAAAGCCAGATTTCGAACAAAGATATTTTTTATGAAGCTTCTCGTAAAATTTTTTTAAACAACGTATGGCTGATATAGTCTCTAGTCTAAATTTATCCTCTGTTTGCCTTTCCTTTGAAAAGAGTTCTGAAAAAAATTGTTGTTCAATTTAGAAGCTTGTTACGCAGAATATTAGTTTTTATCGTGGGTTTATACTCTTCCTAGTCAACATCTTTGAATGACTTTATTCCATCAATTTACAAAAATGACTGAACGAATTCGATTTTAATTGAAATATTAAAAAATTATTGCTGAATTTTTTTTTTTTTTTTAACAATTCTTTAAAATAAAATGTAATTTATATTCGCAAAAATTGACCTTTAGTAGTGTTTTGTAAGAAAATTCGATGAAAAACTTAATCTACTTCATACAAAGACTGAAATTCGTAATGAATATTTTCCTGTGTGTGTGTGCGCGCGTATAGGCTTGTATTAATTAGCGTAATAAAAAGTAAAGGAAGGTAGTTTTTGTGGTGAAGTGGCAATACCTTTTGAATTCAACTCTTTAGGATGGCATCCTAACAAAGTGGTGGAACGTGTCAGGGGAAGGGAGGTTGGAGAACAGGAAGGGCGTGCTGTATCCGGTTCTTCGAAAACCCATCCCTGAGAGAAGGGAATCCTTTGAAGAGAAAATAGATCCGGTTTGTACTCGGGCTTATGTCCGCCTACCTTTTCTCTCTAGTCATCTGGTTTGGGTTTCCGAGAAGTTTGTTTCGGTCATTAAAACCTTTTTTTGTCGTGTTGATTTTGGGGCGGTAATTGGGAATTTCACTGGTTTCGTGTAGTTTGAAATTTGTGGTTTGCTAAAGTGCTTTAAGAATATCCTTTGAGGAAAATTTAATTTTGAATAACTCTTCATAAAGGGGAAAGCGAGAAGTACGCATACAATAAACATGTTATTTTTAAATGTTTAATATTACGTTAATCGCCTAACTTGTGTATTACTCTTATTTTTAATCATTAATAAATAACTTTTTGATAAAAAAAAAAAAAATCATAGATTTTCTCATTTAAAAATACCACGTAGTATGCATTGTTTGCTCAAAAGTACTTTTCCTTTATGAAGTGATATCAAACTAATCCAGAAATTTCGTTAATCATGAGTATAGTTTATTCACCAAGAAATAGTTGTTGGATTAATTTTTTTTTACAAGCAACCTAGCTTCAATTCAAAGAATGGAGAATTTCCTTAAGTTACTTTTAAAGTGAATTTTTTTTTAACGAGATTATTTTAAACATTTTTAAGTTAATAAATTCTGAATTTCTTTATTTTCCAGTAATATTTAGAGTAAGGATAAAATGCAAGGTATATATTGCAATTCAAAAACGTGAATAGCCTGGTTATAAAATTGTTTTCTGAATCGTATTTTTGTGAATTCGGGATTCCACCAGATACTTTCGTGTGGGGTTACTTGGTACTGTTGTACATTAAATTCACAGTGGCATTTAACACCATGCCACATAAGACCTGAATGTCCTCGCGCGGTGCAGAAGTGAGTGAAATATCAGGTTATTCGGAGTACCTAGCCAATAGATTTAATGTGACATTAATTATATCCAAACGTTAAAAACTGTTAAAACTGTTTAATGAAATTCTTGAAAAGAAAATCTCATCCTCTGTTGTAAAATTTCCGATGGTTGGTAAAACAGTTCTCGAGGTTGACATTGTAATGAAATAACGAGGTATGGCTTGTGGTAAGAATGCGTTTGAATTCTACATAAAGGATCGTCTTTCTACACATTTGTCATTTTGACAACTTCCCAGACGTTAGGTTTCCTATTAACATTTCCCCGTGCATCATGACGACTCATGCTGCGCACGTCCCCTATTGTGGGGAAATGCACACTAGAGAGTCGTCCATCCTCGACGATTTTAAGGTTTGCGAGTCATGCGAATCTGTTAATTTCCGGCCGATTTTATTTCTTGTACACGTGTTTTATCGGTTTTATTTTGGTTCCTCTTCCTCTCTTTGTTTTATTCTATGATAAAGGAAACTAACATTGTTAAGAACAGGATAGGCGTTTTTTTTCCCCTTCCGATTGTACCGTAAGTTAAATAATACAAATTGAAAGTGGTATAGTGTGATACGCATTGCTTGATAAACGACAATCTGTTCCGAAAACTTTCGAGAATTGAAAAGTAATGAATTTAACTTCCAATTCTATATATTCCTTTATAAGGACCTTTTTGATTTTCAATACAACGTAGCATCTATTGTATAGTATGCTTTCAATGAGGAAAAGGATTTTTAGATATTGTGTACGGGCGGGTTTGGGGGAGGTCAATTTTTTCCTCGCAATTACCAAGATTGTTTCAGATAGCTCTTACAATTTTTAGCTACTTCAAAGCGTTCACGTGAACGATTTGTTTACTTTAAAATTAGCTTTAATTACGTTAACGATAACTTTTGTGTATGCTAATCTTTTTAAGACTGGAGGGTTTGGAGAAGGTTGAAAATATACATTTCATAAATGGATCAAGAGTTTCGATTATATACATAAATATTTTGTGATGCAAAAAGTGCACATACTTGTTATAAATAAGGATCTTTAGAATAAAATAGGACAGCGGTTTCGAAACTGCGTCGCAGCGTCTTTAAATGGGTACCGTGGAATCTCAATTTTCTCTTGGGACTAGTGCTTTTACAAAGGGTAGGGCGCCGTGGTGAAACCGTAATTCAAAAAGGGCACCTTGCGTTGAAAATGTTTTGAAAACACTGGAATAGAAAATATTTTTCTGATAATTTTTCTTTTGCATGTTCATTTTGTGTTTAAATTTATATATTTTCTTTTTCAGATGAAGCTCGAAAAAGTAAACTTGGCGTCTTGGTGCATTGCTTGGCCGGAATAAGTCGATCCGTCACCATTACATTGGCGTACTTAATGCATGAATTGAATATACCTTTGAATGAAGCTTACGATTATGTTCAGAGACGTAAATCGAATATCTCGCCGAATTTGAACTTTCTCGAACAGTTGAAAGATTTCGAGCGCCAATTGAATCTTAATTCCTGCCACTGTTCAAATTCTTATCCATGCGAGCACCTAAATTCGACACAAGAATCTACACCAGATTCTGCTGTCCACCCTGATATGTGGGCATAATATGTGTGAAGTGTGCATCCAACTTGTTCATATAATTGTGTTCAACATTTTCCCGTTATGAAATGTACCAGTCATGAATGAATGCGATGGGACTATCAAAGTCTTTAGATTCCTCTTAAACTGTTTCTTACATTTTGCATACACTACTGTATGTAATAATTCTTTAGATTCCATGTTTTTATAGCATGTCTTCCCGAAGAAAAAATTATATTGTTTTAGAAAATTGTATTTTGTATAGCTTTTACCGTTGAAGAGTTTTAAATGTTATATAAAAAGGATTATAGTGTTATGATTGTTGTCTTTGAATAGATGTTATGAATTTGTGTTCTAGTCTTATGCTGCCATTTCAAAGTATGCTTTAAAAAAAAAAATTTTTTTTAAATTTGTTTCGGATATTTTAGCAGTGTTAGAGCTCTTGAAATATTGCGAATTTACCATCCAATGTATTTGAAAGTTAAATTTATATAGAAGTATTCCATTGAATGTGAAAATATTCTGATATTTCTTTGTCATGCTTTGAATTTTATTCAGTTTGTGTGAAAATGGACTAACATTCCATGTGAATTGTTTGATAGTATAAAAATGTTATAACCATATAATTTTTAAAATCTTTAATCTTTGTGGTAAAATAAAATATTTTTCTGTATGTGTAAGTCTATGCATGTTTAAAAAATAAAAACTTTATGCCTGTGTTAAGCTATTTTTAAATCTATGAGACTTTCAAACACAACTAAAACTTTTTAGAGTACCTTTTATCAGTCCTTACACTTTGTTTGGGCAAACGGTGCGAGTGATGTTGAGCACAATTCCAATTAGTTCACGTGACGCTGCTCTGCAGTGGTTGGGAAAGTGTAATAAATCAGAGCGAAAAAATAAGTTGTCTACTTGGGAACATCTAATCCGTCGACAGTGCAGCCTCTTCTGTGGAATTTGTATGCGAATCTTAAATGAATTAGCTGTTGAGTAATCTACCAATCAGTATACTTATGCTTGTTAAGCACAAATCACAAGTACTGATTAGTAGATTACTGAACTCACACACTGAAATAAGTGAATCTGAAAAACAATTTGTATATTTAACTGTTATATAAAAACTGTTATGCCATAAAATATTTAAAGGGCTTAAGAAAAGGGATTTGCTACTTATTTCTTCTCAAACATAACTGTTACTAATAAATAACTATTACCGATTTAAACGCGATGCTATTTAGAAAAGTCATTTATAAAAAGTAAACCAGACGTTACAAGGGGCGTATCAAATTCTATAATTGAGAATCGAAAGTACGGTGAACAAAGGCAAATTGATCTTGAGAAAGTAAAGTTGCAAATATCAAAAACGAACTATAATTGGTTAAAAATCGTATCTTTAACTAGGCCTGAAGTAAGTGAAAGCGAAACGCAATCGGAATCTTGTGATCCATTAATAAAGTATTAAAATTTTACAGTCAGAATTATATACTATGCGTTCTAAGGGTTAAGGTTTTTCTTTTGATTCTTTGGAGCGAGCTTTAAATACTAAACTTATTCCTGAGATTTATGAAGTGGAAATTCTGTCGGAACTTATGTAGATAGAACCTCCAACATAACCTAAAATGATAAGGATATATATAACTATGAGAAAATAACTGTTAGTCTTAAGAGATTTAACTAAAACTATATTATTGCTTAACAGCATTTTAGAAAATCATTCAACATAAAACTTGTACTTTTTTTCACCTCTATTGACAAATTGGAATTATTTAATACAACGAAATGTTGACTGTTAATCAAAATATGGTATTGGATAAATTGTTAAATACTAGACTGCTTCTCACATTAGTACACAGAAAATAAATAAGTTGTTCTCCCAAATAAAATGGATAGAGGCATAGATTCACATCTTAAATCACGGAGAAAATTCTAAGTTTAATTGTAAACATAGCAATACCAATTCAAAGTGTTTTTGTCGGACATTAAGACTCAAGATTGTTTCGTCATGAGAGTCTTCATGAACTTGCCTTCTCTAGGTAAATATGAGCATTGTGATTCCGAGGCACTCTTCCCGCTAGGTCTTATCTTTTGGTAGATACGGGCATCATTCACCTGAAGCACCCTGGTGAACTGTATTCTTTCCCAATACGTTTTTCTTGGGTAAAAACGGGTGACGCGCCTTTTTTTTTTTTTTTTTTCTCCCCGTGGGGTTTACTGTTTATGGTATACATGGGAGACGCGCGCTTGGGATGCATTAGCGATCCTTCTCTATTTTCAATCCTTGTCATTTTTCTTTATTCTATTTTTCAAACCTCTAGATAAGTTATACCTTGTTTGGCGTAGCTTAGCCACACCTGGCTCTTGCGCATTAAACTCTAACATCACTTACTAGGCCGCGGTAGCCTAGTGGTCACGGTTTCGGATTCGTGACCGGCGGGTTCGATCCTTGGCTTCCAAAGACCAGCCGTGTAGCCGGGGCTGAAGCACGTTAAATATATCTGGACCCAAAGGCCTCCCGCTGGCGTGGTGTGGAAGTTAGGAGAGGGGGGGGCAGCTCAGGTGTCGTCCTCGTCACTTTACCGTGGATCAAAATTACGCTTTTATTGCGACGTTAATAAAAACTAAACCATCACTTACTATGTCATGAATATCATTTTTTAACAAATTGTCTATCTTAATCAAAAAATTTTTTTTGATAGAGTAGAATGTGTAAAAAGTAATTACATTTTAAAATGTATACACCTACACATGGTTTCGAACTGCAAATCAAATATTAGTTACTTTTGCTGAAAAAAAAACCGCCATCATAAATCTTTGCATTTCACAAAAACCAGTTGTAATGTAAACGAAAAAGAATTCTTTTCATCCCTAAAAAATAATATAACGGAAATAAAAATAACAAAGAAAATACATCGACCTTGAAGCCCAATGCAGAATATTCAGTTTACGTTGTTCGGTTTTATACAAGTGGTATAAAAAAAAAAAAGTAATGTTCCAGACTCATACCATACAGATGCTTAAAACAGCAAGTGCATTTAAGAGTTCTGCACACATACTTGGCTAAAAAATACAATTTAGGTGGGGATACTCGAGAGTTCCCCGAATCAAATAAAAACGAACCATTCGCATAATCAAGAGTTAATTTGAGAAAATTGTCGAAATTCATAGATCTATAATGTTTGCAATGAAATGAACTTTACATCATATTGACAACGATCAAATTATCATGTGCAAGAGTAATACTTTAGTTCTTGATCATATTGGCCACCCTCAAAATAGCGAGGCTGCGGTATATAGCATCCACCTCACCCCACTCCCAGATGGCCGGCTCTGATACTAATACAGTTTTTACTAGATGTCATTTCGACCCTCCTTCTTGTCAATCACTTATCTTTTTTTCAGCTTCACGTCTAGACCACAGTTTAATCTTGTTTGGCGCAGCATAGCCATATCTGGCTCTTGCGCCAATAAACTTTACATTCACTCACTCACTTACTAGATGTCAAGTATTGTCAATGATATCGAACATTTATGATCCAGACATAGAGTAAAGCTCAAGTGTCTTCCTCGTCACTTGACCGTGGAATTCATCACTTGAAATATTTTTCCTGGCGTACTACCTTCTAACGCAGTTAATAGCGCATGTAAATTGTGGATGTGTATCCTATGGTAACAATATTTCAATTCTAAGGAATCTATTAATAGACGAGGGGCTATTGTTAGAACTGACGTTTTTTTCTTCTATGTAATTTGGTAGTCCTTAAAATGAAGTCTCAAATCATTTTGATGACGGTTTTCTTTGTAATATATCTATATTGTCGCCAGTCAAGTGTATGAATTTTAATCTTGCTTGTGATACTACTTCCATTCTTTTACTTTTAATGCAAATAAATGTTTAAGGTTAAATTTAAAATTATTATAATTTCTCTCCTTGAGATATCTTAAATTATTTACTTAGCAAAGATAGGGGGGAAAAAATAGAGGGTTAATTGTACATGTGTTTAAGAAGCTACTATTCTAATGTTATTTACCTTTGCTTTTTATAATTGGCTGATAGCTATTTTTTATAAAAAGAAAGATAAAAAAAAATTAAGTTGCTGTTTTAATATAAATTAGTTTCTGGATCTAACTTTATTGTTCGTAGTATATTCATACTAATGTTAAGATATTGTGCAATTAAAGTGCTTTTTCGAAGCTATGCACCCGCTTTAGCCTGTGGTAAAGGTCACTGTGGTTGACGCTGTTTCCATCGATTCTTTGGTTCGAGTCCAGGTATCACTGAAGATCGGACTAATGCACGCAAAATCTTTTGAGGTCCCAAATCCTCCCGTTGGCGTGGTGGGGAATTTTAGAAAGGGTGGTGCCAGCTCAGGTGTCATCATTATTACTTGACCGAGGCTCAAAATAATGAGATTCGTCGCCCAAAGCCCTCGTGTTGCTTCTAAGTGCGACACTAATAAAACAATTTTCGAAACCATTTTTCTAAAAAACTTTTTTTTTCTTCTCCAGAACTGCTAACATACCACCGTGTGAGAGAACCATTGCACTAAAGATAGATAATCTTAATTTTAAAAATTTTTTAATCCTTAAAAGAACTATGCGAAATCGTGGCAGGTTGGTGACAAGATCATGAGCTTTATGGCCATTTGATTGTGAGGTTTGAATATGGATTCCACTGTAGCGTAGGCTATAGATAATCCCCGTCAAAGACTTTTGCATTGAACTCCCGTTTTTGTTCCCAACTTCCCATTCAAAGTCATAATAATAAGTTTATTCATTAAAAGTAATAAATGAGCTAAAGCTGGGGAAATCGGCTTAGGTCAACCACATTCATGAACACCTGACTCTGATACACAGGTGTGGCCGAGTTGAATCCTTTTTGTGAGGTATTGTGACCTATGACATTGATATATATGTGAATTTAGGGCCTAGCCGTTTGACGGCCGACATCTGCGTGCACGTGGGTTAAACAGATATTGGCCGATAAGAGCGAATGGTGTGTGTGGAAGGGGGGCCATAAACGGAGTTTGTCTCTGATTGGATAGTCCATTCAAAAATGAAAATAAATCAAAAGGGGGGTGGAAGTGAGACAGCCCTACCCGAGGATTTCAAAAGGGAGAAAAAGAGAAGAGGGGAGATTCCTGAAAGAGGCGATTCCACAAGTAATTAGAGGCTATTTCCTGCTCTTGCGATTTTAGGACTAAAATCGAACTGCATTTGATGTTAAGCTACTTGTGGTATTTTAAGCTATATGTGTTTGGACTTTGTGCGAATGGAAACCGGGCGAAAGCGCCTAGCTAGAATATAATTCATAGATTAGTAAAATGAAGAATTATTTTTACTTAAGCTGTGTGATCCCTTCACGTTACCGATTCATTCCACACATTCTGGGGTCACGACGTTACACCGCCAAAGAATGTCTGTGTGGATAATTTTTTGTTTTTTGAAGAATTATTTTCACACTTTTTAAGTTTCAGGGGGGAAAGCAAAGCTATTGCTTTAATTGGTACAATTAATTTAGTTATAAAATTTGACACTGTTTGAGATTGCGAAGTTTTTTAGTAATTTGCTTCATTATAGGGCTTTGAAACTTCTCTGAGTAATATAATCTTGGAAAAAAAGACCAAACACATTAAAAAGCTATGCACTTAATTAGCAACCTCTATTTATAATAAATGCTTGATTTCTGTAATGTTACAAAATACGAATTTCTTGCATTATTAAGTAGGATTTTGTGTGGTGTTCATAAAAAATAAATTTAGTTTTATTAAAAAAAAAAAAAAAACCGGAAGAAGCTCTAAGCAAAGTTTTGCAAAGAACTGATTTAGCCACCCAAGGTGCGCTTTTTTTTCATTATAATTATTTTTAAATTACTCAATTAAATATAAGAATTAAAGTAACCGATGAAATGTCGAGAAATGGACAATAGTAAACTTTTCCGATATTAAAATTAAAGGAAACGATACATTTTTAAATTGAATATATTTAAGCTAAATGTAATTAAAATTGAAGCAAATGGTAAAAAATTGAAAAGTGATCTGGTACCCCAAAAGTGAACCACCTAAAACAATAGCCCCTTAGGTGGCTAATAAAATGAATAATACAATAATAAAATGAATATTCCAATTATTAGTCCCCTCAGGGGCTTACCTTCTTTAGTTTTCACCACTCTTCTTAATTACCTTCTTTTTAAATACGGGAATTAGGACCCCGAGGTACTCTAGTGATCTTTTTTATTCCCTTGATGTTTACTGTCTATGGTAAACATGGAAGATACGCCTCCGAATACCTTAAAAATCTTGCTATATTTTCGATCATTCTTCTTGTCAACCAATTTATACCCTTCCCCCACCCCATTTTTTTAACGTCTAGACACAGATACACATTTTTTAATGCAACATTGCTAAAATTGTCTCTCGCACCATAAACCTCAATTTTGGCTCAATTACTATTTATTGCTTATGCGTGCGAATAACTATTCATATTGCTGAAGTAGTTATGTACAATAATTTACTAATTTTTTACGACTGGAACTTTAATTGGTTGTCTATTAATACCCCATATAGAAGCAACACGAGGATTATTGGTGAAGAGCCTCGTAATTCTGAGCCTACGTGTCATTCTCTTCACGGTCTAGTGAAGAGAATGACACTCTAGCTGGCACCTTAATCTTCTAACTTCTGCACCACGCCAACGTGAAGACTTAACTCACATTTAACATGCATCGGCCTCGCTACACGACGAGTTTTTAGTGCCATCAAGACTCGAACCCATGACTGAAATATCACTGGAAATGAGCTCACGACCATGTCCACACGACTCCCATTACTTGACCTGATGAGAAACGCCTACAACCATTTCAGTAAGTTGTCGAATTACCCTGTAAATTGGAAATAATTTGGCAATATATACCATAGGACACCATCCAGAACCTTTATAATTCTAAGACACACCGAATGATAGCTTATATCTAAACCAAATGTTAACCAACGCAATATTAACTTCTTCATTTTGTACATCGATCGAGCTTAAGAATTATTTAACCAAATGTTCTGAATTTGTAATCGTTTTGAGGCGGCTCTCTTCAACAACAACGCCAAAAGTTAAAAGGCCTTAATAACTAGCCAGACCAAGGACGTCTTTTTCAGTCTGGTTGATAAAGGCGCAGCAAAAAGCTATCGGTCAACTTTTCTTCGGACTCAGTGGTCAAAATTTCGAAATGCCACTGACACACAGTGGGACGTAACAAGCATTTTCTTGGGCATGGACGAAAAAATCAAACTTTTTTTCGTGTCAGTGAGTTCATATCATCGTCTTATATGCTCTTGGGTGTAAGAAAACGTAGTAATAAACATTGTGTATGAACGCTACCCACCGTGATTGCGGCAAATGTACATGAAATACTTCTCATAAAGACCGAATTTTCATAAATTCACATCTTCCCAGTTTAATTGTTCCTAGAAGATTCTCCCTTTCCATACTGTTGTTGTTTCGTTTTTTGCAAGTAATGAGGTCTATTAGAACTTATTAATTACTTAATATTGTTACAAAAATAAGTGGGTTTGAAGTAGATTATAACCCTTGAGGATAGTAACTTCTGCGTGTTTTTCGTACTTTTGATGGCATTACAAAAAAGTTCCAAGTTGTTCCTATAAACGCATTTCATAAAAGTTTACCTTACATATTTTGTAAGAGAAATATGCAGAAACTATATCCAGCTTTGTCCGATTCTGCAAGAAAATCGCATTTAAGGATGACAATATAGGATGAAAAATCTTTGTTACGTAAAAGGATGCTGTACAGATATATTTTATTTTTTTATTAGAATAATAGTTTCAGTCTTCTTTAGATATATTTAATTTAATTATTTATCATTTGCTTTAATTTCAATGTCTGAAAAGAATATCGTAAATAACTTTAATAGTTTATCGTCTGCTTTGATTTTTTACTGTCTGCCTTTATTTCAAATTTGAAAAGAATATCCTCAATAACTTTCATAATTTACTGTCTACTTTAATATTTTATCGTCTGATTTTATTTTAATATGTGAAAAAAGAACACTGTCAAAAGTTTTAATTGTTTATTTACTACTATAAAATATTTTATCGTTTACTTTTATTCATTTTGTTGTAAAATTGGCATCATTTTTGAACTTTAGAATGTTTTTTGTGTTTTTTGATGATTGTGTATTATATAAAACTTCTATCGCGCTGTGTTTGGGTTTTATTTTATTCTTTTTACTATAAAAACAACGTTTGCGTCAAACCATGAGTTATTTAATTTATTAATACTGCCTAGTAGTATACAAAATTATCTAATTTTAAAAGAGGAAATTTTGATAAAAAAATCTCTTTGAATTTATCTCAGAGTAACCTTTTACTTTTCTTGAAAGTAAACTTAAATCATTTTATACCATTAAAAAAAAGGTAGATAAATGATCATTTCAACAAAGAATTCTCACTTCGTAAAAATGAAAATAGACCCAATAAAAGTTTTGATTTTCCTGAGGGATATCAGTGTTAGCTTTCTGAAAGGCACAAAATGTGTAGAATTAGAGTTGAGGACAAGGTATTCGGCAGAAGAACTACTTTTTGTTGTGAAAATTAGTTTTAGGCAAGAAAGTCAAAATATCAAGACCAAACTCGTTAACAAAAAAAATGGACAATTCAGAGGTATTAGAAAAAAACGTGCTATATCGATAAGAAATCGGACGTGATTTCCTTCTCAAATAAGGAGAGGTGCACTTGCATTAAATACATCTCTCAATCTGTCCAAATAGCAGTTCCTTTTTTTTAAGATATGCCACTTTGAAAGCAGGGTTGAAAATCTTTCCATCTTATGAGCTCGGCAAAACCGAGTTGGAATGTTATCCTGAAGAACGTGAAGTAACTGAATTGGGAGCTAATATTCCTCTTCAGGCTCTCCTGAACCATACAGCATCGAGAATTTTATCCATAGTTTCCGTGAAGAAGGATTAAAAAAACGAGAGAAACCAGAAGCTCATTTCAAAATGGGGATGCGATGGGTCATCTAGCCAGAATGTGTACAACCTTTTTCATCGAGCAATGGCATGAAAGCGGATGATTTAGGACTGTACTTGACTATAATAGTTCCTTTCAGATTAATTGATTCAGACGACTCATTAATTGTTTGGGAAAGCATAAGACCCTCACCGATACATTTTTGTGGACCTGTGAAATTTTTGCACTGAAAAAAACTCCGAAAATCATCAAGTAGTAAAAGCAACAAATGGAATCGGATATTGCATTGCTAATCCCTACACAAATTAATCAAATTAAGATAGAACACGAAATTTACATGACGATGATCGATAGTAAAACCATAAATGTTGCGACTGACACAAGTTCTTCCATTCGTTGCTATGTCTGCGGTGCTATACTAACAATGATGAATAATCTGAGACGAAGAGACGCAATAATTTCAATTGCCAAGCATTACAGGTTTGGTATTTCTCCTCTGCATCCCAAAATTACTTACATTCGAGTACTTATTACACATTTCTTATAAGCTGTACTTCAAAATGTAGTCAGCAAAAACAGATTTGCCCAAAAGCCAACAACAAAAAAGGAAAATGAAAATACAAAAACAATTTAAAGATAAGACGGGACTTCATGTTGATTGGGTAAAGCAAGGTTCTGAAACATATAACGGTGGTAATATGGCACAGATGTTTGTCAACTATCCCATGACTAGAGCAAAAATCTCTGGGAATTAATGAAGAGGTCATCAGAAGATTCGCAGTTGTACCGTAAGAAATTTCTTCTGATAAGCTGGTTTGCCCCAAAAAATTCGGATCATTTGCCCGAAAAACAGCTGAGATTTATGTCAAGCACTATGGGTTGTATTCCATGCCACCAATTGTGCATAAAGTGTTGATCCGTGGTGAGAAAATAATCGAAAGTTTTATTCTTCCAATTAGAAAATTCTCAGAAGAGGCTAAGAAAGTGTTTCCGCAATACAGAGTTCAGAGCCAGAAGAATGTTCCGAAAATCTACAAATGAGGATATTATAAGTAATCTCTGAGTCAACTTTGATCTCAGGATTTCAACACGCACCACACTTACCGCAGGAGATCACAGTGCTCTTACCAAGAATTTGTTCCCAGAAACTAACAGTTGTTAAGAGTTAGAACAACAAGATTTTTTGATAGGTTGTGTTAAAAACTTTGAGTTCCTGGAAGAAACGAACCTTTTGTTGGAAGTCAACTAAAAGTTCCTTTATTTTAAGAAATTCAGTGTGTGATACACATATTATAGTTGTGCTATTTTAAATATATAATTTAGTTATTTCAATTATTTGTGTTGTCTGTTTTAATAGTGTGTTTTATATATTTTAGTTTATATTAACATAGAACAAATTTCATACTTTGTAATTTAATATTTTTAAATTTAAATGAATGTTATCTTTTACTACCTGGTAACTGCGACTTTGTCCGCAAATTACAATTATTTGTTCGAATTACTAGACATATTTTACATTCTGAAAGCGTATTCAAAGTTAAAAAATTCTAGCTTCTTCTTCTTCTTCTTCTTTTTTTCTTCTTTTTTTTTCTTTTTTTTTTTTTTTTACTTTTGTTTATTATGTTTCTTAACGAAACTATAGGTTTGAAAAATTACTTCTTATCTTCTCTGTATCAAATAAAATAAATCTGTTTAATAAAGTTCAACAATCTATATGCCAAGCAGTAGGAGGTGGATCGCAATGATTGAGTGAGTCAACTTAAGATGTTAAATATTAATACACACATGTATTTAAATCTAATAAAATTCAATTATATATATTTAAAGGCAAATTTTACTCGACTAGCAAAAAAAAAAAAAAAAAAAAAACAGAAAGAAAAATGATCAAAAATGTGTTAATGCATCCAAATGGTTATATTTTGTTGATAAAATAAATCAGAGTTTTCAAGAACCGATTTATGCCAGATGCATGGGTGCTATTTCTTATGAAACTTTAATAAAGTCAAATAGATTTGTTCTAAGAGCTCTAGTTTTTTTCTATTTGATCTCGTCGTCAAACAGATATCACCATTCGATTCTGCACAAAAAATATAAAGATTATCATCCTCGTTAAAATTGTTATGGGGAAATAACTGGTTGAAAATGCCATGTCCCCTTTCGTCCCATTGTACGATAATCTAAAGTCAACTCTCTCCCCTTCCACGGGGTCGAAAACATTGAATGCCGAAAGGGTGACACAGGACTTGAAAACTAGAGGGCAGCACAGTCTGGAACTACTGGTTGCATATGCCCCCGACACAAAACACTTATATCTGTGTGCTTAGCTAAGACAACCATACATAAATCCCAACTAGTGATATATCGGCTTCGGCGCACATGTCAAAGAGACCCGCCACTCAACTAGAGACAGCCGATGACACCCAATAGAAACTACTGTCCCAAAATGGAACTCAATACAAAAGAGAGGGGAAGATTCGTATATCAATTGCAATAATGACTGGCAAAGCAACCTTCTCTCAAATATCGCTCAGAATGTTCCTCTTCGTATAACATCATGATGAAATTGGAGGGGAAGTGTGCGGAAATTTTCTTCAACAGCTACTACAAAAGTTGAAACGCATTAATAACTAGCCCAATTGGGACGTCTCTTTAGCAACCTGAGGGCTACTGGCAACGAATTTAATAACTTTAAGTTTTTGTAAAGTGTGAGGAAGACGGTAATTTACTTTCCAACTTCCTAACTTTCACGCTACTTGGCGGTCTTGTTGAATTTATTTTGCCGCAGCCTTCAATATTTTGCAGGAGCTTAGTGGCTGCGGTTGCAGACACGCAGCCGGTTGTTTTCCTTGAGTCTGGGGTTGGAGCTCTGATGCCAATAAAGACCCAACGTGTAGCCGAGGCTGATGTACCTTAAATCTGTCGAGGCTCGAAGTCCTCTTATTGGCTTGGTGTGGAAGTTTGGAGATGGATGTACCAGCTCAGATGTCATCCTCGTCATTTGACTGAGAATCAAAATTACGAGGTCCGTCGTTTTTCACCCTCAATCGCCCCAGTGAGCTGGTTTCTTGCTCTAAACCCTTTGGATGAGCTCGGTCCCCTTAGGCATTCTGGGATTAGCCCTCGTGTTACTTCTCAATGCGACGTTTATAAACTATCCCATCCAATATTTTACTGTATGAGGAGGAACTAAGGCTCAGAACTAATGGCTGGACTGGACTGCCGTAATCCTAAAAGTAAGATATTGTAGAAATTTTTGACGATTTACAATGTAAATAATTAATAGAGCACATAGATTATGAGATTTTATTTTAAGGTTAGAAATGGCAATAAGACAACATATAGTATATTGATATTGTATCGATATTATAACTTCGAATACCTTTGCTAATCGCTTTGTTCCCATAGCATCCTCTATGAAAGCCAGCCTTTTTTCAGTAAGGTGTTTAAAATGTTGTCTCTCTCTCTCTCCCTTTTCGTTTATTTTTAGTTTATTATATTTGTCATAAATTTTTAATAAATTAATATTTTTCTTCCTTTTTTTTTTTAACTCTAAAAGACAAAGAATTAAAGTTCTTTCATTTGAAAAGACAAAGATAAATTAATAAGCATTAAAAGATCCCTCCCCCCCCCCAATAAAATGCTTAACTTGTCATTATATTGAACTGAAATGTCTGAAACATTTTAAAGAAAAAGGAGGGGGGGGGGGAAATGAGTGACTTTAATAAATATACTTTTTTCCTACATTTGTTTTGTACCTTTTTCAAAAAAAAAACATAAGAATCGATTGAACTTAAGAAATATTTTATAATTCTATCTCCAAGCTGCTCTATGTATGGAATATTTATTTTCTGAAGTACAAATGCCATAAATAAAAAGAATCGGAACTGGATTTTTTTCGGATAGCATTCTTGCTTTTTTAAAAATTCTTCGGCAAATCATTATCAAATACATTAATGCTTATTGATGAAATATATATTTTGAAATATGAAAATAGCATTTTGTGAAAAATTACTTTAATCCATTCAATTGTGAATTACAATTTGATGCTTTTTTTTTGGGGGGGGGGGGAAATAGATGTATTTCATATTATAATCTTTTTGCTGAAAGTTTTTTTTGATAATGAAAATAGAGAGTGAGTATATAATGAATCTAAATTTGAATTAACAAATTTTGACTCATAAATGTAATTCTTATACAACAATATTGACTCTTTATTTGTTTTAACAATCGTATACAACAGTAGTAAATCTATATATTGTTCGTTCATTAATCAAAATTTTTAATTCTTTACATTAAAAAGTTAAATTTTAATGATGATAAATTTTTATTATCATAATGATCCTTTATATGTATGTCGATTGCAAAGGTTAATAATCGATTATCACTATGAAGATCAATTAATTAATAAATATATCTAATAAAGTAAGGTAGTATGTATGCTAGAATTTAAAAGAAAATTTATGTCTTTAAATAATATCTATCTTCTAACATTTAATAAAAATAAGTAAAACAATTTTTAATCAAACCTTTACTTAAAGAATGAGTAAAAGGTATAAATATGTTTTTTTAATGTAAAATAATATATAATTTATAAAAGCTTAAGGCTCTTAACTAAGATATCTAGGTAATTGCTGACGAATTAAATACCATAGCTACTTACAAATATATATGAGATAAAAAAAAAACATATTAACGCTTCAAGCTTTTTTATAAATTACATATTATTTTTATACTTTTCAGTCCTTATTTGAACAAAATATTGCTTAAACGTTTTATTACTTATATTTATTTAATTATTTTTAGACAGGAAAATTAAGACTAAAAAGCAGTTGTGTGAGCTATATATTCTTGCAAAATGTCTACTCAATTGGACGTTGTTTAATGCAAACCCTGGGCCCTCAGTTCTCGTCCCCCTAAGTCCGTCACTGTTTGAGTATACCATAGTATTTATTATATTATCATCGGAATCATGCATGTATGCAGATATTCATCTCATTCGGATGATGGGAAGAGGATTAAAATTCGAGTACATATTTTGAATTGGGTTTCAAAAATAGTATTTTGCATAAACATACATACGTATAAACATAGTAAGTTAAACAAAAGCTTGTAAAAAGGAGTTCTTAAACTTTGATTAAAATAATAACGTTGATAAAATAATACATTGATAATAATTGATGATAATGTAACAATTCGGAATACCTTTTTTGGCCCCCCTTGCCCACACTTACAATAATAATTTTAAAATTTATTTCGAAAAGAAAATACTTATTCATAAACATTTAAGTAATATTTTGCGTCCTGTCTAGATTCTATCGTTCATTTCCTACATGACCTCTTTGAACAATGAAGCTCTCTGTGTGTTGTGCGTGTGCCTTTTTTCTCTCTCTACCCTCTCTACTCCTTTTACTTTTCTTCATAACTTTCACCCTTTTCTGAGATGAAAGTCTCCTTTCACATATTCAGAGGATCAAATAAAGAGTGATTATGTGAGGGAGAAAATGGACTAATTACTGTTTCAATTACGCGATATATTTTGCCAGCAGTCATGAAATAAAAATTTGACTACTTTTTTTTCCATTTACGTTTACTCATTTTTCGTAAACATAAAGAAAAATAAAACGTTATTACCGCATAGAAAATGTGAGGGATTTTAAATTAACAGAAGCATATGTGAACAAGGAAAGACGATCAGTCATTTCCTTTCTCAGATAATAATTCATATATCATGAAAAGTGAAAATTCAGCGTATAATTATTTTTATGTGGGAGCAGAGAGAGTAACATTAAAGGAAGGCTTAATGTTTTTCATTTAAAAAAAAGTATAAAATACTATTATTGCCTAAAGTAAATGTAATGTTTTCTTGTGAATAAAATTATTTATAATTTAACAAAAAAAAAAGGAGGATTAGGTTTTTTCTTAAATTAGTTCCATTTTTTAAAAATTGTTTTCAGAAATGAATTTAAAGTATCTGAAAGAATATAGTGATAAAAAATTTGGAAATGTGGGTATTTCACTGCAATAAAAATAATTTAGTTAATTAAATTTATTAGTAACACCATAAAAAAAATAACAATGCTATAAAAAGACTTGCTTTTTCCGCCGCGGTAGCAGTCGCTTTAATTAGATCGATCGTTGAGTTTGTCACATTTGATCACCTCAGTATTTTTATTACACAGATAGATGTAATCTACTAACGGGCTTACATTTATTCCCTAAATTTTATGTAAATAGGTGTGAACTGAAGCGAGCTGTATCCTTTAGTTTTTTTTTTTTTTTTTTAATATATATATATATAAATATTATGCTAAACAGTCAAGTGGAGATTGGTTTTATTTTCCTATAGTTGCACTTTACATCCTAATACTCTTATTTATAATTAATTATGTTCAATTAAAATAAAAGCTTACTTTTTTTTGTTCCTATCAAATTAAAAGTAGAGAATGATTTGATGAATAAAAGTGGGGTATATGCAATGTAACTTCAGGAACTATTTCGTATATTATGAACAGCACGAATTTTTCTCAAAATCATTTCCAACAGGATCAAAGTTTCGCAATGACCATTTCATGTTTTATAGAACGTAGTCTTATGGATCTAAGTCAGTATTTGATTAAAGAGATTAGTAACAACAACACACCATTTTTTTTTCTGACTTCACTCATATTAATTTCACAATAATTTTGATTCCAGAATAGAAAATTTGGTGATCCTAGAATCGTTTTATGATACAAATATTTCATTCTGATGTTTTTGCTTTCTTTTTTGAAAACATTACATTTCTTGCATTTTTGTAATTAATCAAAATCTTTCAAAATCTTGCATAGTCCATGAAGCTACATTTTTCATCTACTGCTATTAATGTTATAAAGCATTGGTAAGATATATGTTTCATCTTATTATACAAATATGTAATTTTTGTTGTATTTGATAAAACTCCATTTAAATTTAATTGCAGATTCTTAGCTCTAAATTTTGTTATGTTTTCTTCCATCTGTACGTCTATATTATTCCTTACAAAAAGTGAGAGTTAGGAAAGTTTTACTTATATTTATATACATTCTCTAGTATTTTACACATTCAATATATTAAAATCTAAGGAAATTTGAGGAAGTATGTAAAGCTTCCGGGAAATAACATCATTGAAATTTGCAAGAGGAAGAAGAAAGAATGGTTTATTAGTTGACATTTGATATTTTCTAGGATCACGAAAAGTTAATTTTTTATTTTTGTACTCAAAAAATATTTAAAAAGCTAAAACCTCCATAAAATGTCCTTTAAGACAGTTTTTCTTTTTCTTTAAAACATCTCTTTCACATGTTTCCTCACTTATCTGACTTGTTTGTAATGATTCTATGATTACAAAACTTTCTTAAGCAATTTCTATGGAAGATAGAAAAACTATAAGAATGCGCTTTATAATTTTGCACACAAATATTCAATGATATACAACAAAATTAGTCAATTAAGAAGTTTCTTAAAATATGTTCTACTTACTTTTGATAAGTGCGAGCATTTCTCTTCTTCAAAAACGAAGAAAATTTACAGATTAGGAGGACTAGAAGAACTTCAGTAAAAAGTGTGTAAAACGATCGAAAAATTAAAAGTACTTGACGAAAAATTATAGAATAAAATTGTTCGGGAAACCAGAGTCTTCAAAAGTTGAAAATGTTTAAAAAATATAGACTTTCACTATTATCAGTTACTCAGTTGATCGTTAAATGTCTATTTAGCGAAATCTTTAAAAGTTGATAATGCTTGAAAAGTATAATATTTCAATATTATTATTTCATCAATCACGAGGTTTATTATCAATAATGCTTCAATCCCAAGATAGAACGTTTTCGTGTTTGAAAGTCTAGTTTCAATGTAATCATGAGATAATAATGATGAAGTATTATCCAATCAGAAGATGCATTCGAAACACTGCGATGACGTTCACCATAAAACATTCAGTAATTTGAAAACATCACTCTTACAACTTTAAAATTCCGACTTATAGAGCACCGAATAGTAATAATATCCACAAACAGAAATGAAATCATGAACATGCAAATATAAGGTGAAAAAAACACAATATTGGTAATTATTATTATAACTGTTAATATTTTTCCATTATTCAAAAACAATATATAATTAATTAGAAGACAACTGATTCTGCAAACGTTATTTCAAATAATGACATGATTGGGTATTTTTTTTTAGCTTTGAAAAGGCCACATTAAATTACCCATATTTTAATAAAGTATTCAAGTAACTTCTTTTAGATACATTTCAAGATGCATACTATTTCATAAAAGTATAATAACTAATATTAGTTTGAGAAATGAATAATAATTTAATAGCCAGAGACTTTAACATCACTGGATGAAAAGCGAAATTAAAATATTTCAGTTACTTTAAAACTAAAATGTAAACATAATAAATGTTAACTTAAATATATGCAAAATCAGAAACAATTAACATAATTTTTTAAAGTTTCAAGGAAATTTGACAGGTCTTATAATGATGTTAATTTACGTATAAAATGCACACAAGTATAAAAATTGAAACCGATTCCCTTCCTAGACGTTCGAAGATAACTCTTCCCCACTTTATTAAACGTAAAGGCAAATTATAAAATAAGAGGAAATAAATAACAGAATGGAAAGAAGAAGGGGGGGGGGGAACCCACCCTCTCTGCATGTATTTAAAATTTATTCATTTTTTATATTTAGGGGAACTGGTGAAACATTCTTTACAATGTAGCAGTCTTTTTTTTATATTCTAAATATCATAAAAATTTATCTCACAACTACTTTTTTTCTTCCAAGAAAATTTTCAAAATTATTTCATAGTAAGTGTCTAATTCTTTGTGAAAAATACTCATATCCTCATATTCTTGAGTAACTTTTGTTTTAGTCATAAATAAATAAAATTTTTTTTTGAAAACAATATACGATTCTTCCAATTAAAAAATCATTTACAAGTATGATTAGGAGGAGCTAAATTATTTGTTCGATCCACAAGTTGATTTGATAGATTTTATTTTTCAATCCTATATTAAATCCTATATTTAATGGAAAAGCATGTTACTTAAACGATGCGATATGTTTGTATGGTTCTTTTTAAAGCTTTTTGGACTTTTGATTTTATTTTATTTCATTGCATAAATTAGTAGTTTTTAAAAATTATTTTTTAAATTTGCAATTTTATAAATGACTAAGAGTAAATAAATACACAAAACTTTTTAAAAAGAAAATCAGGGAAATGCAATTTGCTTATGAAAATTAGTCCTGCTAAATATAAAAATATATGTCAAATTCTGGTTGTTTTAAACATGTTTGAAAAAAAAATTATATAAAAAAATTTTGATTAAAAATTCCATTCCTTGCCATTCACAAATGTTTCAATAATTAATAATTGAAATTACTAGCCATATTAATGGAACGTTTTTAAAAATTTGGAAGAACAGTTAAATAAATGAAAAGAGTAGAAATTATAGATGATCACAGTTATTAAATAATTCCCTTATTCCTTGAAATTCAAAATGGAGTAGCGTGTCTTAAAATTTTGTTTTACAAAAGAAACTTATTATTTCTCATTAATTATTTCATCACTGTGCAAAATTTTATAATTTTCTTCTGAAGAAAAAAAAAAAAAAAAAAGAAACATATTTATTTATTAAAAAAAAAAAAAAAAATATTAAAATAAATTTTTTTTTTTTTTTTTTAATTTTTTAAATTTTTTTTTAATTTTTTTTTTTTTTTTTTTTTTTTTGCTACCCACACTTCAATTTGAAATTATGTTTGCTTGTAATAAATATACAATACATACTTCTAAACATATATATATATTCATAAGAAATTTTTTGAATACTTTGAAATGTGATTGACAAAAATTATTTACTCTAACAAATTTTTGCTTTCAAATCTGAATCAGCCATTGTTGTAATTCATTATTGATAACTATGTGTTACTGAAAATGTTAAAAAATAAACTGCGGAATTTTAATAAAAAATTTATTATATACCATTACATTGGTAGGGCCACATGCGTTCCTCGGTTAAAAATGCTTGCCTTTAATTGTCTATTCACTTGCACAGATTGATTGTTTGATAACATCACACTTCGAAACAACTCGAGAGCTACTGGAGACGAATCTCCCTCACTAAACTTCTATAACACACCAACTAGAGGACTTAAATCCTCGTCAGATTTAACATGCATCAACATCAGGATTCGAACCCAAACTCTACAGAAACAACGTCGGTCGCGAGCTTGCAACCATGATTATTAGGCTACTGCGTCCACTTTTTCACCTGCAAGAACTGAAACATGTAATCTTCTCGAACATTTTTACAAGAGAAAAAGTTTAGTGTATCAATCTCTGTACAAAATAATTTCCTCAGCAATTATACTAATTAACTAATAATATATTCAGCGTCTCAAATTACTAGCTAAATTCAACTGTAGGAAACTTCTTTCTAAATCGAAGGGGATTGTACGCAACTGATATTTTTTATAAACATCACTCTTTGAAGCAACACTAGGGCTTTTAATTAAGGGCCTCGTAATTCTGAGTCTCGATCAAGTGAAAAGGACGACACCTGAGCTAGTCACCAATTCTCCAAACTTCCACACCATCCCAATGTGAGAGGTGATTGCGATTGTGAATTGGAAGGGAAGAGAGAGGCAAAGAGAGAACTTAAAAAAGGCAACAACAAAAAACGAGAGTAGTATAAGTTAATGCAGCAAAATGGTAAGTTGTTGATGCTTTCTGAGCGAATTTAGACAGAACAGTAAGAACTGGCAGTTTATACCAACTTTACTGTGGTTTTATTTCAATACTAATGTGTAATTTGTTTTTGGAATTTTTATTAATGCCCTACAATATAACTAACATCAAAGGAACAATATTATGTAATGTATTGTTATTAAATAAAAGTATTTCGTGAAATCAAAATAATCAAAGATAATTTAATTTAAATCCAACTAGTGAGTTCTGTGGTGCTCTATGAAACAGTTTGTCGCGATGCACGATTCTGACAAGGATTAGCTGCGATGCATTTCATGCACTTTGTGTATATACTTCTACTAAGTAAATTTTTAATAATTAATGAAACAACACACACAAGAAAGATAATTAAGTGATAAGACCACAGGGTTCATAATTATGTTTTATTTATAATCACTAATTTTGTTCTGAAATTTGATAAAAATTTACTTTTTTCCCAGAAAAAGAGGGGGCGTGGTTGCTCCCTTCACCACCGCCACTGAGTGTGAGGACTTGGAGCTTCGATAGATTTAATATGCATCAGCCTTGTTACACGATGGATCTTCAGTGACATAAAGGCTATAGCCAACGACTCGGTTGAGACAGCTCCGAACATAATCTTGCGACCGTGACCAATCGTCAGCCACGCACACAGATTATGTACAAAACATCCATTCATTTTTTATTAGTTCGAGCTTTACAAAAAAAAAAAAAAAAAAAAAAAAAAAAAAAATACATCTTCCATTTTACATTTTTGAGTTCAGGTTTTTCTCCAGAGAATTAAGATTATAATTAGAAGTATAATGCCCTATGATCCACAAAAACAACTAGTATTGTTCTTGAAAAATAATTATCTCAATCTTAAGATTGAAAATACCTTTAGTTTGTCTTTTTTGTTTGAAATTAATGTATTCATTTTTTGGTGGATTATCCTAATTGTGAGAAACCTCAGAAGGGTGACACCTGTTGTAGTCCTCTTACACTGGTCTTCCTTGTGATGCCCTCAACTTGGCTGAAGATGCGAAGTTCGAAAGAGATTAAAGGGGCCTCTTATTCTGTTAACCAAATACTCTCCAATTCCTGTTAATTGTAAATACTTGAAAGTCCTAGTCTCTGCAAAGGATTTTCTTGTTTATTGATCGTTTTTCTATCGTCTGACAACTTATTTCTGCAGACACAAGGCTCGCTAAACACAGCTAAACGTGCCTCGTAATTATGAACCACGATCAGATGAAGAGGTCGATACTTGAACTGGTACAATACTCTCCACATCCATGCCACGCCAACGCGAGGACGTAAAAACTCAATAGATTTTAATGCAATTGCTTCTCTATGAGACGGGTCTTAGTGAAAATAAGGCCCGAGCTCCCAACTCGATCAAAGCATCATCGGTCATGAATTCCATGCCGAGACCAGGCAAAGGACGTAATTTTTAACCTCGGTCAAGTGATGAGTATGACACTTGAGCCTCTCTTTTAACATCCACACCATGTCAATGAAGGACTTTGAGCCACTACAGATTTAACTGCATCAGCCCTGGTTACACGTAGGGTCTTCAGTGGTATCAAGGCTTGAACCCACAACACGAAGAAAATAATGCAGGCTGTGAGTTAGCAACTATGACCACAAGGCTATCGTGGCTTTGTATTGATTTTTTTTTTTTTTTTTTTTGCAAGATGGATTTCATTTTGTCATTTTTAGATTTTAAGTCTATAACGAGATATCAACGATATATAATTTCTTTTTGGTCATTAAAGAAGTGTGGAGGGATTTACTGATCCATTTTAAAGATTTAGTATGCGTTGTGAAATAACTGTAATTTAATCAAATCTCGAGTGATCCCCATGAGCAATGGACGCTTCGGAAGTAAGATGAAAGTGCATAATTTTTACTAGTTTATTCTTGTTGACTCCAGAAAACAGGTTTTTTATTTGTGGAAGCAGTATACAAGGAATTCATTATCAGGTGATAAGGATAACTTCCTTGTCACTTGACCGTGGTTCAAAATTACGAGGTCCGTCGTCAATAGCCCTCGTGTTGCTTCTAGTGCGACGTTAATAAAAACTAATCTAAACTGATAAGGATAACTCCAAAGATGGTGCTAAAATATTTTAGTTTATATACCACAACAAACGAAGACTTGGAAGCTCATTTGTAATTACCGAGTGATATTCCCATTATTCCCCGTGATGGCCTAAGTTGAAATAAAAAAAAAAAACCAAGCTACATCTTGCGCCTTTTATCACCAGGTTGTGATAGTTTTGCTAGGATTGGATATTAGAAACACAAATTTGGCAACAGTTTGGTTTGTTTACAAATTAGAAAACTGTTTTGAAAGTATATGTAACTCCACCGGAGAAGCTAATTTTCCTAATCTTTTATTTATAAATATTTACCCTTCAAATTTTAAAATGAATAACTCTAGATCTTTAACTTTATCAGTTTTGCGAGGAATTTCCCAGGAACTTCGCAGAGCTAATCCAAATGTAAGTTCTTATGTAGAAAATATTTAATGCATAATTGCAAAATTTGGAAAGTGAATATGAAACAAGTATAATAAATTGGTACATTTTTCTTTTGTTTTCTGTGTAAACATTTTTATTTCGAATTAAACTGTAAAGAGATACTTTAGATTTTATACTCATAAGAAACTTAATTAGGCATTCAAAAAATATGTACAAGATTATTAGTTACATTTCTACACTCCTGTAAAATGGTATTTGTTACATTTAAAAGAATTTTAATACAGTAATAGATTATGCATACATTCAAATCTGTGTGATTCTTACTTGAACTGCTATACAGTAAATTGATTACATGTTTTCATAATTTGCAAAATTTTATTAGTAAGGATTATTATTTGTGAAAGTATAGTATGAAAGAAATCTTCATTACTCTTTTTTATAATTGTGGAGTTATTTAATATTTTTTTTAAAACAGTAGTAAAAACATTTAGAATATTATAAGTTTTCGTCTCCTGTAAGTAAACCTTCAAGTAGTTAGGTAATTAAGGGTAAAAAGAATGTGCTTATAAGGGTTTTGATTACTTGAGTTTTGTAGGGTATTTTGTCCTGATCACCTTTGAAATTATATGTTCTAATTGCATTCTTTTGATTTCTTTCCCTTTCTATTTTTTAGAATACATTCAAATAGCTCCACACTGCTTCTTTGCAAAATTTGTTACTTCATAAATTTATTTTAAAAACTTTAGGACAAAGTATCTAATCTAAAAAATAAATAATTATCTAAATAAAAAATATCTAATTAAAAATAATAAAGTGTTATCTAAGGTAAGACACCTTAGATAACAATTCAATCAAAATATCAAGTTAGTGTGGAATTATAAAAATTCATTCTAATATACTCCTATTCATTCTTGTATAGTGAACATCTTTAAAATTCATTTTGATATGGTTTAACAAAAATGTAGATTAATTTTATGGGAATATATAGTTATTATAATGTTAATACAGTTTGATTTTTCAGAAAATGACTTTAAAGCAAAAATAGGTCTTGTATCCATATTTATTTCTTGTGGTAGTGAATTAATTTAAATTTGCACAAAAGATGATTGTGAAGTTTATAAAACTTTATAAGATCCATTGGCAAATTAGGTTAGTAAAATTCATATTCTTTCATTTACTTCTCTGTGCAGTTACAGAATTGATGTTATTTAAAAAATTGCCAACTCTTAAAACCGTGTCAAAGTTGTGGGCTAAACAGCTGTTTTACTTATTATTCAAATGAATTTTCAACCAAGTTTCTCCCTAAGGCAAGAACCTATTGTTGAAATCTGAAATTGACATTCCTTACTGTTTTTTATGTTCATTTGACCAAAAGCTTATTTTAAACACATATAATAATGTTCATGTATAATAGTTGTTGTCTTTCAGAGAAGAATAATTTTAAACTGTGCTTTCATTAATTATTTATCAATTTCATAAAGCTTGTAATATTTTTCAAAAAATACATTTTAATTCTTACATTTTTTGCTTCAATAAACATATATAGCATTAATAGAAAAGTTCCTTTATAATAAAGCGTGCATTATCATGTGTTTCAACTATGTGTTATGCTCAAATTTTCCATATCATATCATAAAATTTTGTAAACAACTTTGTTGCTATTTTTTTAATACAGTTTTAACATATTTCAATAATTATTTTAAAATCTTTTTGTGTCATTAATTTTGAAGTGTATATCTTTCTTTCATTGTTTGTTTGTTTCTTTCTAAGTTTTAATTACAGTGAAACATGTTTAACAGGAATAAAATATGAATAATTGGTTAACACAAAATGAAACTATGGTCTTGACATAATACTTTGTAATTTCATAAATTCTTTTTCTTTTAACATGAAGCAAAATTTGCTTCTCACAAACAGATTTCGTTTCTTTGAACAGCAGATTTTTTTTTTGGCTAATATTTTTCATTAGATGGGACAAAATAAACAATGATTGGTACTGTAGTTAGGCTAATGCTTGTCTTCAGGCAGGTATAGACACTGCTATTGTCAAAATATTTCAATCTGCTGGTCTGTTAGTTTTGAAATTCTCTGGTAGGTTCATCAAAGTTGGGGGATTTTGCATCAAAATTGGTGAATTTTGCATTTTTTGGATTATAAATTTATTCAAATGAAATAAAATTATTTTTTATGCGTTCAATTTTTTTTTTTTATAAAACTGATTGCATACAGTCTGTGTTGCCTTCAATGCTTGAAGAATATAATATAAAATATGTCTTCAATTCCAAAGAAACTGATGTATTTTGCTAATACTTGCCCAATAAAACTTCTTGTTTAAGAGACAATTGTGTTTGGGGGAAATATCTGATGAGAAAGAATTATTAAAAGCAATTCAGATGGATCTGAAAAACTAACCTTATATGTCACTGCAAAAAGTTTAAAATCACAGCGTTTTGAAAATGTAAGAACATTATTGTTGGAATATGCAGCGAACAATAAAGTGTGAATGGTGGACATTAATGTTTAGTGATTAAATTTTCAATTTGGATAAATGATTTTTATAAAAAATGCTAAGTTGCTATTATTGCTGATAATTATCCTACACTCCCCAATATTAATTTAAAAGCTATGAAGCTGATATTTTTGCCTCTAAACACCACAAATACTTTACATATTAGATGTTTTGGAAAATATATATGTATATGCATGTTCCTGCAAATGTAAATTTTAAACATAAATCAAGTTAATAAAATTAGGTGACATTGAAAGTACTGGTGAATTTTTTTTTCACATGCTTCGTTTAAAAAGATATTGTTTTAACAGAAAGAAATACTTTGGTCTGATCAGTTTTGTGTTAAATGTCTTTAACTGTACATGAAGTAATTAAATTACCTTTTAGTATATAATTTTCTTACACCTGAAACTGTCATTTGGTATGTGAGCCAGTATTCAATTTATTTGTAAGTAGTACTGAGAAATACTTTAAAAAGTTTTAGGTATCAGTTTTCCTTTGCAATTTTAGAGGTTTGCCTAAGGTTGTTATTGTTTATCTACCAATAATATTCATCAGAATTAATTAATAACTCTTTTCAGGGATTTTTGTTTTTAAATAATTATATTTAAATGTTTTTTATTAATTGCTTCGGAAATACCAAATTTACTGCATTATTCCTGTTAAATGAGGTATGAAATGTCAGCCATCATATCCAAATAAATAGGATGGATTTATCAGCAAATGCTACATATTGTCCAAAGTATTATGAGCATCTTACTTACCCTTTTGTGTATCTAAAGATTTTTCTGTTTTTTTTTTTTTTTTTTTTTTTTTTTTTTTTGTATATAAGTACAACTGTATTGTCTTATAATATGAATGATTTCATATAGTCAATATACATAAGCAATAAAGCTCTCTATCACACACATATATGTATAATCAAACTATACGTTTTGAAATTTATGATTATGAATTTTTATGGATCCTTCCAAAACTCCATTTGTTAAAAGTTTTACAATATGAAAAAAAATTTAATGTCAAATATTTTTCCTAAACTTTCCTATAAAATTTTCATTTCAACAATAGATTTTTTGAATAGAAAATGTATTTGCCATTGAGCAACAATGTGTTTAAACTCTTCTAGATAAATATTTTAACTTGGGATTGTCAAAAAAAAAAAAAAAAACCGAACTAAGTTGTTTCTTACCTATTTGTTAATTCAAGTAATTGCATAACAAGTGTTACAGTCACTATAAATAAGCTTCAGTGATAAATGTACTTGTATTATTGAAAATGAGTATGATTGATATAATACAAAAATAAATAAATAAAAACACCTTATATTTATTGGAAAGTGATGCAAATTATTTTAATATTGATTACGTTACATAGCCGTTGAATGTGACAAACATGTCATATGTAAGTATTAAAATATATAGATATTCTTTTTTTTTTATATATAATTTCAACCTAATGCTTTTAGAATTGCAATATATCAAAATATTTCACCTGAAAGATAAATAATGTGACAAATAGGATCAAGTTTCTATAATGTAATTATTTACTTATGAAACACTTTTGTTTTTGATTAGCAATTAGAAAGGTTTTTATATTTCTTCAATGCTTTTTTTTAAAAAGATTATTTAGATATTCCATTTTCTTGACACCTCTTCCAGAGAAATCCTTTTAGTATTTTATGATTGTTGAATAAATTCTTAAAAAATTTTAAACTCTAAATAAATATAAATATTTTAATTTTCCATTTGTCAAGCTTTTGGGCTCCTGTAGCCGAGTGATTATGGTTGTATACTCTCAGCCAATATTCTATTGTTGAGTAATGGGTTTGAGTCCCGATGCAACTGAAGGCCTGCTATGTAGCGGGGATAATGTATGTTAAATCTGTTGAGGCCCCATGTAACTTCTATGATGTGGTGTGGAATTTTAGAGGGGAAGGTGCTGTCTCAGGTGTGTTCTCTTCACTTAACAGAGGTTCAAAATTACAAGGTTTATTTGCCAATTGCCCTTGTGTTACTTTCATTTGTGTTTTTAATAAACAATCAAATCATTGTCAAACTTATGATTTTTGATTGTAAAATCTTTACCAGAAACTTGGTTTCTTGAATATATTTTAGATCTTTTGTATTTTTCCCAAAACAAGGAAATGAAGAAAAGTGTTATATTCACCTGTAAAGATATTAATTATTGTAAAATAGAATATTACAAGATAGTTAATGTTTGAAAAAATTAGAAAAATTTTGATTTATATTTTAGTTAGACGTTTTACATGTATTAGTTCTACTTTTTTTTTTTTTTTTTTCTTTTACAAAAGTTATGTTTATTTTATGAATGTTTATGTTAGTAGGAGTTGAATGAAATGATGCCGTGATTATATAGGCTTTAATCAGGTTTGTACTTCAAGTAAATAATGGGGAAGGAACAAGATAATTATTTTTCCAAATATATAGATATGTCACAGTGTTACATATCAGCACTTGAACAGTGTAAGAGATGGAACTTGACTATATAATTTAATACAGAATAAATTTTTCTGAAATCATTTCATCTCTGCATTGTTATCCGAATATTCTGTTTTAATTTATTATCATTAACTTCCAAGATTCTAAAGATATTGTAACATTACTAAAGTATTTGTTTCTAATGCTATTGAAACTGTTAGAAAAAAAAAAAAAAACATTGCTTGGAAAGATAACTTATTTTCGTATGGAAGGGTATCCTCTATAGCACAGTATTGAAAAATTTCTCTAGTGACATAGAATTACTCAGTCATGCAACTGAATAGTTTTTGGGAAATTGTTTACAATGAATTTCTTTCCTGTATAAATTGCAGCTGGAAATACTCAAAAATGTTCAATTAAATAATGATGAAATTTTGATTTTATTTTGTGATACTACTGAACTATGTATAATTGCCCATAGCTTTATTTTAATTGAAATAGTATATTCATTTTTTGTAACATGTGTCTGTGATACAAAATTTATCCTTGTTGGAATGGATTAAATATTCAAGCAATTTATTATATTTTATTTTTATTATATATCTTAAATAAGATGTATTTTTGATAAGATATTTCAAATTATTTTTGGTGAAAGTGTTATGAAATCAGTAATTTTCTTTTAATTGAAGAACTATTATTAAAATTTCATTTGATTCCAGATTTATACTGCATAAAATATGAACCGAATATTTAAGAACTTTAGTCTCCAACATTTCAGAAGAAAAAAAAAAACCACTTAGAAAATCTTGAGGAAATAAACACAATGATTATGATATTGGGAGGTGGGGAGATCGTAAATATATATTATATGCAGTGCAATATTCAACCATGGTCAAAAGTATTGAGAACCCTTGCATTTTTCTCATTTAATGAGTATTTTTCTTTCTTTCTGAAATCCTTTCTATTGTTCATCATTGTCACGAAGATATTTTTGAATATTTTTAAGGAATAAATTATATTTGTCATGTAAATTTCGTTCAGTGTAAAAGTTACTGCTATCGTCAATTTATTACTTTTCGTAAGATTACGTAAATCATATTTAACGTTAAATAATTTTGAAGAAAAAATCGTTTGGTCTGGTGTAAAAATTGCTAAAAAAAATAGTACAGACATTGCAACGGCACATGGTTATTAAATCCTTTAAAGAGCAATTGAATTTAAAGTGAAATTCTTTAGAATGATGGTCCCCCCCTTTTGTATTGGTGTTTGTGTGTGTGTGTGTGTGTGTGGAATATGCTGTTGAATATAATTGACTAAGAAGACAAAAAGGGGAAAGAGAAATTTGATAAAGAACGTAAATTTGCATTAAATAAGACAAAACGTTTGAAAAATAGGGGGGGGGGGCTTTGTTGCGACTACAGAATTGTCTACAAATCTATTAAAACACGTAAACTTTTGCTACAATAACAAGAAGAAGCCGGCATAAAAGATTTACTGTCTAGAACGAAGTATTAGTTTTCTGAAATTTACAAATGAATTCGCGACGAATGGATTCCAAAAGTATCGAGATTTTTTTTTTTTTTTTTAATCTATGATGTAGTCCTATGAATTAAAATCTGAGGTAATGTTAGCTTTAATCGATTTTTACATAAAATCATATTTAAAATTTTTGATTAGTGGTTGTGCGTACGTTTGACACTCCAGCCTCAGAGGCTTGCCTTCTTTAGGTAGGTATGGGCACTCCAATGATTTTTTTTTCTTTTCAATGGGGTTCACTTTCTTTGGTAAACACGGGGGACGCACCCCCGGGTTGCCCTGCATTCCTTCTCAATTTTCGACAAACCAAATTTTGTCCTTTTTTTCAATTTCTTCACGTCTAGGCCACAATTAAATCTTGTTTAGCGCAGCATAGCCACATCTGACTTTTGCGCCAATAGCCTTACCCACACACGTATGACACTTCATTCAATTTAATTACAAAAGAGACCATGATACTTTCACTGGTTTAAAGTGTGTGTGTGGGGGGGGGGGGAGTAGTTACGGGATCCAAAGGAGAGAAATTCATTCTCACTTTTCGTTAGTTTTTAGTACAATTGACATTCAACGCTAGCTTTCAGTTAATTTGAACGCTGCGTATTGTATATTTTTTCTATAGTGTTTTATTCATAAAATTACGAGTCCTCAGAGGTTTACCTTCTTTAGATAGGTACTGGCATTATGACCCCGAGTCACCTTTGTGATATTTATCTTTTCTTCGGGCTCACTGTCTTTGGGTAAACAAGGGCTAAGCATCCCGGGATAACCTAGCGATCATTCTCTATTTTCGCCCCTCTTTTTTTTTTTTTTTTAACTTTCTTCTTCTTTCAAACGTCTGACCACAGTTACACCTTATTTTGGCACAGCATAGCAACATCTGCGTCTTGTGTGCCATTAAACTCCACCATCATTTACTCACTTATTAATAAAATTACGATCCCCCCCCCCCCCCTTTCGATTTGAATTCCATTAAACATTTCGGTACAGTTCAAACATGAAAAACGTGTGCTTTATTCTCATTGCAATCAACGAATTTCATGTTTACTGATGAGCTATCACCTAAGCTACGTTTTGTTTTATTAAATATACAAAATATCTGATTCGATAATCTTATTATTTTACCCTTCACTTTGGACATACTTGCTTTACACATAAACATCTTTTGTTTGGAAAGAGTGCTCCGAGTGTCCTTCCTGTCATGTCCCATACACTGTTCATCCCATTTTGATAGATTGTCCATTGTTTCATCATCACCGTCTCAATTTTTAAAAAGTTCTTCCGTTTTACGCGTTTCTTACTTTAATGAGAGAAAAACCCCATTGAAATTTATCCATGCTTTAATATAAAATTGGCATTTTACTCCAAATTTATTTTAACTATCGTTCTGCATTGTTTTTATTAATCTTTTTTTTATCTATCTTTTTACCTTAATTTGGTTCTTAAAAAAAAAAAAAAAAAACTTGTGTTTTTATAAACAAATGTTTGGCGCAGCATAGTCAGAATTATCTCTTGCGCAATGAAATCACTATCACTCATTATTTTATTACCTTTGCTTATAAGTCAAATGATTCTTAAAAGAATTCTGTCCCATGAGATTTACTATCTTTGTTAAACACGGGTTATACTCCCCACAGAGATACCCAAAGGATCCGTCTCTATTTTCACCCCTCTACTTGTGAACCAGTTTTTCTCATTTTCTTCAAACGTCCAGATCCATTTGCTTATTAATGTCGGACTTAAGAAATTGCTTCTACTTTGAGAGTTATTGGCAAAATACCCAAGAGTACCGAGCTCACCCAAAGGGTTTAGAGCTACAAACCGTCCCCCCCCCACTCATTAAACATTTATTGGCAAAAAGAAGAGATTTTTTTTTACAACAATAGGGAAACAAAAAACAGTACATGTTGGAGAAAAGAACAAAATAATAATAATAAAAAAATGAGACGTCATAGTTCAAACGACTTTCATTTTTGACGTCATCGTTCTAATACTTCCAATTTCTCTTTTTTCTTTCTTTTTTAAATGCATATCAATCTCCACCCCAGAGACGTCACGATTTCCTGGTAATACCGGATGTTGATATGATGATACAATGACTCAAGCCGACAGACAGACTCCCGGTGATAGAGTACACACAAGGTTATTGGTGACGGACCTCGTAATTTTGAACTTCGGTCAAATGACGAGGACAACACCTCATCTGACAACCCTGCTTACCAAACACCCACACCTCACCAATGAGAGGACTTCAAGCCTCCACAGATTTAACATGCATCATTCCTCTATACGGCGGGTCTTTAGTAGTATTGGGACTCGTGGTATCCAAGTGGTTGCGGCCACGAACTTTCGAATCCTTCATCAGGACTCGATCGTTTAAGCAAAACATTCGAAGGGTGATTTTGAAAGACAAGCCATTCCTTCCATTAATGAGGAAGGTATCGTAGCCTGGTCTTTCAAGATGACCTTGCTTGGGCCATGCCATCCCTAAATGTAGATCTTCACAACTCCCTTGAATGTATTTTCATTAAGATATGAATACAATAATTTCACATTTCATTGAAATAGCCGGATGCCGACCAAATGTCATTCTTTTTAATTATATATATATATATATATATATATATATATATATATATATATATAT
>BMAW01104664.1:609170-702425 GCA_019974015.1 Nephila pilipes
ATATATATATATATATATATATATATATATATATATATATATATATAATATTCTTCAGTATGGAATCTTTAAAAAATACCCTTCTTCACAATTAGGGGAAATTGTCTTTCAGTTGATTTAAAAAATACTTTCAGAAATTTATAAGCTAAAAATCATCGCAAAACAACGAATTAAAAAATTAAATTATTCGTTGTTTTCAGAAACAAGTTCATTTGTATTCATTAATGTAATGAAGGAGGAAATTACCATGAAATTAAAAAGTCTAACCATTTTTAAAGGCGAAAGAGCATAGCCTGATTGGGAGTAGAGTAACTGGGGTTCATGTCCAAATAGTGGGTTCTGGTCTCTCTCTCGCGTGTCCAGGTTTGCAGGTGCCTGCTCAGGTGTCATCCTCGTCACTTGACCGAGGTTCAAAATTATGAGATCCGTCGCCAATTGCCCATGTTTTGCTTTTAAGTGCGACGTTGACAAGCAACCTGGTCTGTTAAAAAAAAAATCTGTCCTCACATTGTTGTGATGTAAAAATTTTGAGATAAGGGTGGGTACCAGCTGAGGTGTCATCCTCGTCTGTGAACCTTGACCATGGTTCAAACTTAAAAGGCTGTCTATTTCACTCTTGTTGCTCCTGACGTAACATTAATAACCAAACAATTTTTGAATTAATAACATGACTAAAATTTATAATCAACACTAAAAAAATATTTTTTCGGTTATTGTTGAAAATATATCGCATTTATCTTTTTCTTTTTGTTTGAAAACTTTGCTTGCAATTTTTTTTTTTTATTTAAGAAGTAATAACTTTTCAGTTGGTTTATAAAAACAATGCGCGTGATGAAAAGATTTTAATAGATACAAAGGGGTGATAAAATATCCGAATAACTTAATTTTCTAATCGTTATTTCCTTGGTGTGTCACAAGACGGTATGTGTGTATTATAGGTTGCCAATTGCTGCATTAAATTAAACTTAATAATTATAAAGAGAGGAAGTGAGAAAGCAAAGTTTATTGGCGCAAGAGCCAGATATGGCTATGATGCACCAAACAAGATTTAACTGTGGTCCAGATGTGAAAAAAAATGGAAGAAAAGACACAAATTGTTTCACTAGCAGGAGGGTCGAAAATAGAGAAGGATCGCTAGGGTATCCCGGGGTGCGTCACCCCGTGTTTACCAAAGACAGTAAACCCCATAGGAAAGAAAAGATCACCAGGGTGCCTCGGGGTCATGATGCCCGTACTTACCGGAAGACAAGTCTGAGGTCCCCTGATATAATCCCCAGGGGCAGGGTGCACGGCTATACCCCCAGACGCTGGGTACCCATTTTAGTCGCCTCTTACGACATGCATGAGCTACAGTGGGACTATTCTGTTATTCCCGGTCACCTCACGGGTCACTTAATAATTATAAAACCTTAGGATATAAATAACTGCATTATTTCTTCAGTTAACTTAGCGCATTTGGAATGGTGATCAATGGGGGAAACATGTCATTCAGTTGGATTTGCCACATAAAGTATCGAAAATTTAAATTATGCATTTATTATTTAAGTTTACAATTTAATTTCGTCCAAATAAACATTTTACCGAAGTAGTCATACTTTTAAAGAAATTTCAATGCCTCTGCTCCAGGTTCTATGTACAAATACGCCGCAATATGATAAATTATGCAAAAAAAAAAACAAGAATACATGTTTTTGTGAAATGGTATCAATCAATGCAATAGCAGATATTGCTATTAACATTACGAATTTACATAAAAAGTTTGATTGGCCAATTATCTGCACACATTTCGAAATCTTGTAGATAAGTTATCCAAATCCATTTAGCCTTAGCTATTAAATTAATCCATCATTCATATCTTGATTTTTTTTTTTTTTGCCTTAGTCTATTGCAGCCCCCCCCCCTTTTTTTTTTTTTTGCTGTAATGATCTCATTTAGAGTTTACGTAGGTGATGCAAATTAGGGACTATAAATAGGTGTAAGGATCTGACAGATCAGACAATTCGTACAAATTAGTTTTCTTTGTGTAGTTAACTATTTCTTATATACCTTTGATCACATATTGCTTTCAAATATATATCAAAATTTATTCTTTGAAAGCAGAATGTTCTGCCATAATTATCTGTTCCAAATCAATGATCATGGCTTGTGTATTCAAAATCTGCATTTCATAAATTAATATTCATGATCTATATAAATGATTTTTACAATCGACAAGTTGTAGACATTTTTTCCCCCTTTTTCAGTTGAAACCTGTATCTCAGAGTATAGCATTTACTTACTTAATAAATGAATATCGTAGACATCAAGTCACAGAGAAACGTACGTGTAAAAGCGCAGAAGAACTGAACATAATAGCTAAAACATATTTGTGTTATCTCAAGTCATTACGTGAAAATCAGGTATTTATATTTCTCTTTATATGGCTTTTATGAAAACAAAACAAAAAAATTATTTTTATTTTTGAACAAACTTTTTAGAAAAAGAAAAATTTAATTTTTATTTTTACTTTAAGGCTATTTGTGTATGGAATCATTGTCACTACATTAAGGATACATATTCTGTTTAGCTCGGTTATCATCGACTCTCTATATGCTAAAGAAATCACTGTATATATTATGTATGTAATAGCATTGTTTTAAACTGTTACAGAAATGAACAACTTTTAAAATGTTACAAAAATGTGTGATTGGTATTTTAAAATAAATTTGTAACGGTAGTTGTACTGCTTTCTTGGAAACATAACGTTACATTCCAGCCGCCAGTTCAAGTCTTGATTCCTCTTAATACCTGTCGTGTAGCTAGTCTGATGCACGTTTAATCAGTCAGGGCTCAAAGTCCTCACGTTAGCATGGGATAAAAGTTAAGAGAGTGGAGTGCCAGCTGAGGTGTCTTCCGCGTCACATGACTATGTTTCAAAATTATGTGGTTCCTTCATTTACATGTTGTTCTAAGCTTCTAAGTACAACGTTAAAAAGTTATCAATCAACATTGTTGCAAAGTTTTAAAATTCCTGATTTCATAAAACTTCTATATAAAGGGATTATCATTACTGGAAGAAATAATAGTTACAGGGAATACCAGACATTTCGTAAAAACTTGAAAACTGCCTGGACTGGGGGAAAACCCCTCCTTATAGTTGGTAACTACTGTATTGATGTATTATAATATTCGTACACTCTATTTTCCCCAGGTTCAGTTATGGAAACAAATATTTTTCGAACTTTGATTTAGTGATTAATCAAAGGGAGATGTTGATTGTTTTATTAATGTTGCACTTAGAAATCTTGGCGACTTATCTCGAAATTTTGAACATGGTCAATTTTCTAGGACGACACCTGAACTGGCATAACCGCGACTTCCGTGTCCACGTGATCAAAGACAAAATGCAATGGAAACTGATCCCTTGAAATACTGACAAAATTAAAATTGTGATACTGAACAGTAATGAAAGGGCACACAATAGCCTTTGTTGGTCTTTATCCCATAAAACCAACCAATTAATCAATTATTTGAAAGTATAAGTAGTTATTTAAAAGAAAATCTCAAATATACTGCTTATCAAATTAAAAATCTTGGCAAGTTTTAAAAACAAATATTGAAATTGCATGATTTTTTATGATTTTCCTGAAATCTTTTTTATAGGAGCTAATAGACCAGTATCATAGCCATGGTGAACGATCTATAGAAGAAACAGCACGGCTTGTCGGTTTCAGTTTACCCAAGACTCCTTCTACAGAAAATACAGTTGATAAAGAAACATAATTTTTTTCGTGACATTGTGTAGAAGCTGTATTGTTACTGTGATAATACTGTTATTAAACATATTAAGTTCAGCCTGTACTCCCCTGCTGTTTTCATAATGCTTATTGATTCAAATGTAATAAATTATACAGTAAAATATTTTTATTGTTCAAATCAGCAGTATGTTTTATTTAGGAGATAAAAAAAGTGCCTTCCACTATATATTGATTGAAGAAGGAAGGATTGATATATAGAGCATTTTGTTTCAAAATCCTTAAAACTGTTATTGTAATCTAACATATTAATATGAGAAATTTTAAAATGGTCTGTGATTTTGATAGCTATTTTAATGACTTTTAATAGTTACAACTATTTTTAGAACTGAAATCCAAATTCTTGTGTATTGAATAATAGAAAAATAAAACAACATGAAAACACTAAACAAGTGATTACAGAAAGTAAATTGTTTTTCTTTAAAAAAAACATTGCTTTAGGATAATCAAAACCTTTATTGACCAATCTTCATTTTTAAGATGAAAGAATTCTATTTTGTATTAAACATTTATATACCTGTATTTCAAATGGGCTTAAAATTAATTTAAGTTTATTTTCAAGAAGCAAAACGTTATTGTGAAAATAAAATATTAAATAAATTATTAAAACTATTGCCAATGTATTTTTCATATATTAAAATAAAGTCAGACGATAAAATATTAAAGTTTTTGATGATTCTCTTTTCAGATATTGAAATTAATGCAAACGATAAATAATTCGAGATAAAAACCAACTTTTTTATATGGTTAAGTTTATTAATAAATGGTTATTGAAATGTTAGTTAAAACTTGTTGCAAATCTCTAAATATTGCATTGTTAGGTGAGTAAGAACGGTTCTCAAAGTTTCAGAGCTCTAGCTTTATGAGAAGTTGGTTAAGTTAACGATCGAAAATTTGATGACACACACACGCCAAGTGAAATACAGAAAAACGTTGTAATAAATATATTTTAACCTCCTCAGTCGTCTGTAGTAGACACTAAACAACACTTCCAAAAAATGCTTGCCAGTTAAATAAAAGGCGTCATTGGTACCCAAAATAAGTTAATTTTCTTGTTAATACATGGTAGTTCTGAAAACAATGATTTTTATTGAACATTTTCCATTCGTAGCTTATTTATGATAAAATGAAAATTGTGTTTTCCGAGAGAAAGAAAATTATACGCTTGTGCATCGCTAAGTGTTCATATTTTTTATTATTTGTGTAATAAAAAAATTACTAAACACACTGTTGAATTCCTTAAACTTACTGTTTATATATAACATTATTAATTTTGTACTCAAATCTTCTCACTTCTGATTTAGAACGCTGTTATTTCAGTGTCACCTGTAGGAGACATTGGGTCAATGACTATTAAAATCACTCAAATTTAAACTATAACTATGGCATATATTTCAGCTCGGAATGATATTTTTTAATTGCTAACTGAATTTACCAAATGTAGATATTTAAAGGATACAGGAAATAATCTGTATCTGTCAAAAAATGAAATAAACATAATTAGTGATCAATGTTATTATGTCTAATTTAAAATTTCCCAGAATTCGAATGTATTGGGCAGAAAAAACTATAACTCCCATACTCGCAGACATTTTTTAAAAATCATGAGTTTTCAATAATAAACAAGTTAAAATTGAGAAATTATTTAATAGTTTAAGATGAAAAGCGATGGGAAAAAAAAAAAAAAAAAAACGTATGATAAATTTTGGAAATTAGGATTCTTCTGCAAACAGTTCGGACAAGAATATTTTGTGATTCAAATTTTACATTATGCTAATTATTACTAATTACTCATTAAATTAAGATTTAAAGAAATATTTTAAATTAACAATATTATGTCACATTGCACCGAATGTGGCATTCTGACACCTATGTAGCAAATCATAAGCTCTCGTCTGGATCAGCAGTTGATCATCATCAACTGCTTTAAAGGATCCACTCTTGATTCTGCTCTGGCAAGTACAACCCTTATACGGTGGAAATTGTATGATCCAAGAAATAAGCAAGTTGCATATGCTTCTTTACAGGCATCAGCACAAACGTGCATGTGAATAGTATCGTTAATTTCAAAATATAACGTAGAATTTCCATATTCGTAAGTTTATCTACTTCATCCCACTACCTTAAAAAGGTCTCACAACATCATCTGGCAAAAGTTAATCCCACGATAACTTTAATTTCCATGTATTCTGCAACAATATTTTAGGTGGCAGAGTTTCAAAACAGAAATTCCAAGAGCGTCAAAAATTTTCTATAGAACTGCTAAAATAAATTTGTTATATTACAATCAGATTTTAAACCTTCCACACAAACATAACGTTTTAAACCATCTCTATCAAGATCCCATAAAATTCCCAAAACTTTGCTGTCCCTGTTCTCTTAGATATGTATTTACATTTAACGTCACTTTCCTAATTTCTTAAAATTTAAACAGCTTCGAGACAAAATTGTCTTAGCCTTCGAAATAAATTCTTGTTGTATAACATCATTTACTCCCGCAACACAACTGCCGACATTAAACGAAAGTTTCCATTTATCGGTTATTCCAGAATCCTCAGCTTGTACATGTTCGTGCAAGTGTGAAAATGTTGCAGCTGACAGAAAGAACTCAATGACACACCAAGACCACTCGACAATGTCGATATACAATTTGCTCATTTTACGTTGGGTAAAAGAATCTCAAGAAATCTGTTCAGGAGCAATTCCCAAATGAGCGAAAGCCTTTTCAATACCTGCAGAAATCCCAATTGGACAACTTCTAAACTTATCAATAATGCCCGATATCTGTTCTAATTAAATTTGGACATTAATATAATAAATCATTTAAAAGCTCAATTATTGGTAAAAATGCCGTTATAGGCAGCCGTGGATAATTTCCGGCCAAGGCATTTCGGATCAAACTGAATTTCTTAAAATCAATTCCGTCAACGCTTTCTTCTTTGCATACATGATTTCCGGAGTGTTCGTGAAATGGACAACAGATACATTTGAAATAAGGATTGAACCTCAACAGAAGTAACAAAAACATATCCCGTATTTTATAACATGCTTAAGGGGTCTCGTGTGAATACTTGTGATCGTTTACTATTCATCCTCGCCGTGACTCTACCAGTATGATAATAAACCGGCAATCCTAGCCATTCAAACTTGTCGAAGTGAATAAAAGTCCTTTTACTACCGCTATATAAGGTAGCACACGAAAGCAAGAAATAAGAGATAGCCTATGAATCACCATGAGCCCCTCATAAATTTTTAACTCAACTTAGCTATTTTTCACACAAACTTAAGAATCAAAACGGGAAATTTTTCCATTCAATGCATTCTTTTCCTCCTACTGGGCGGAGCTACAACTTTTTTGCCTACTACATTCTCTTCTCCCAGGCCTTAGCCCACTCCTTCTTCCATTATTTCGCAGCCTTCCAACTCAGTAAACTTTTTCAACTTTTCCAATATATATATATAGTTAACTTTAATTTATTTATTCCCTATCTACAATTTCAACAACCAGTTTAGTAACTTACCTTCCATTCATCAAATTACCCAGAAGAAATTAAGTTTCACTCTCAGTTTTTCAAGCTTCAACTCCAGGAGATTTCTAAAGATTCAATCTTCATCAAGCATGAAAATTCTCCATCTACCGCCATTTTTGAAGGCCGCAAACGGCCTAGGCGCCTAACGAATCGAAGAGGAATCGCTGGGGAATGTAGTTATCTGGTTCTCTTCTATTTCGCACTTTCTTCCTCTTTATTATTTTGTTAGCTGATCAAGTTGCATTAACATTTTTAAAAACATTTAAACGAAGTTTAAATCAAGGAAAACATAAGCTGGCAACTTATAAATATTTATTTTTGTTAGAATGTGTAGTTGTCAATCTTCTTGTGTGATACTTAAATACCTGTTAATTCGGAGTCAGTAGGGTGATTCTCCCATACATAACTTTTAAAAAGCCTAAGATGAAGTAAAGTCACATGCATTTTAAAAGTGCTTTAATTTTTTTTGTATCGTTACCTGGAATGTACATTTTTGGGAAATCAAAAAACAGATATTGCATCAATTAAAACGTATCCAATAAACAATTTTAGAATTAAAGTGAATTTTTTGAGTTTATTTTAATTATGAATTTTGGATCTCATTTTGCATATCATGTGTATTAAGCGCAACTTTTTTTTTTAAAAAAAAGTTAAAAGTATATGTTTACAATTTTTTTTCTCACCACAGGAAAATAAGCGATCTTCAAAATGATGAAGCATGAAACACTAATATAAAGTTTTAAATAAATTACAGAAGTTTAAAATTTGAATCTCAAATTTCTGAAAAATAAACAATTGTCATTAAATACTCGTAAATTAAAATTTCTCCGTTAAGAATTCAAATTAGTTCGTCATTTTGTTGGTATTGACATGGTCAGAATCTACTATGAATATATAATGCCCGTAATGCTAGAAAATGATGTTATGAGAAAATTGATATATCAAACATAAAACTCCCTATAGTTTTACTTATATATTGTTTTGTTTCTTGAAACAACAATTACATAGGAATTTAAAGTTATATCCATTTATTAAAATAATTTGAATTAAAAACAAATATGTCTATAAATCTACAATAAAAAGAAAACGCATACGAAATTGAATTTCTTTGCTTAAAATTTATAACATATTTAACTTTATTTTTTCAAAGTAAAGTGAAATATTTTATAAATGTTATTTATAAAACAATTAGTATATTAGGGCACAATTATTTAATATAAACATTAATTTTGTTTCACTTAACAGTATAAATGTAGCATATTAATTATTCAGAAATATTAAATTTTAAAATTCGCTACATACATGATATTCCTTCTTTTACAGTTAAATTTTTATGAGTAGTCTTCAAACAATATGCTTTTGGCTTGTTGATTTGAACGATTAAAATGCCTTTTTGCAATGTGAATCCTTTTTGGATCCATTGATGTCGCAAAACTTCGTACACGCTCAACAACAGTCAAACGAAACGATTGCATTTTAAGTCTGCCTTTATTTCCATCGTTAAAAAAGACAATTGCTTCATTTGTAGAAATACCAACTATCTTTCTACCAAAATCCGAGATTTTCGGGCATAATTTCCACATTAACAAATTTATGGATTCATTATTGTTTGGTGCCCCCCCCCCCCTCCAGAAATTTGTGTAGATAACATTGTTTTACGTTGCGATATATCATTGAATATTGACTTTATGGAATTCATTACTGTCGTTGGCAGTAAGTTCTCACGTTTTTAAAAGCAACCACACAACCTTCTAATAAATTCTTTTGGTATTTGCGCTTAGAATTAGGACCCTCAGGACAAAAACTGTGGAATAGTTCTTCGCCATTTGAACGGAGATGAAAATATATCACTCAAACAGCTTTTCACATGCCTGAAAGGCCTGTATTATTTTACCTGACTGAATTTCCATAATACGCAGAAATCAAATCAGTCATTTTGTCAGTCAATCTGCCCTTCCCACCAAATGACTTCCCATTACTGAGTTTGGAGTTCGTTTGCTTCAATTTTCGCAAACGTGTTCCCATTCTTTTTTGGATGTGCCCGACACATTTTAGTTTTATTACTAATGCCTTCTCCATATGGATAAGATGCAGCATTACATTAAAAAAAAATTTTCGAATCATGTAAGAAACATATCTCAAAGAATGATTACTTTCCGACATCTGAAATATTCCAACCATTTCAACAGTTTCCATCATACCAGCCAAGGCATTGTGGTTTTTCAAACACTCTTTTTTATGTTGTGTTTTCTTCTGTTTGTAGGCAACAGGCACTTTTCATCATTTTAAGGGGTGGGAAATCATATCTCCTTAAATAGGGAGTTAATACTTCCGAATCAGTCACCTTTCTGGTTGCCTATAACTGCACATACCACAACACAAGAATAACCAAAGGTTTTTCATGTCCCATTCTCAATAATATTCGTGAGTGTCACCTCTTCGAAAGCAGCACTTTGCATCGATGCTACAGCAACTTCTTTGGTATAATTTCGCAAAGTATTCACAGCATTATAATAAAACTTTTCAGCAACTGGTGGAGGAAAGTCCAGTAAACAATGTTTTTGTCACAAACACTCCATAATCATCAAAACTACAATCATTTTTAATAAATGATGAGTCAACGTGCAAATTTCCCATTAACCAGACAAGTTTTTTCGACAGAATCAAAGGAATTCATCTTTCAAATTTAGAAAAGAATAACTTATTTTAGCTTAAATTACTTTTCACAAATCAATGTATCAAAATAAATGTTTGAGTTAAAGATAATCTGTAGATAATATTTGAGGCTTGCACTCCAGTATTTGATCATAATAAAAATCGAAACATTACCAACAAAAAAAAAAAAAAAAAAAAACTGCTGTTGCCTGGTTAATGACAGTCTGGGTCACTCAAAATGTAAACATTGTTTAAATCCCAATTTCCGATGGGTTTAATTTCTTAATAACTTTCGTTCTGTTTGGAATATCTTTACATGGATTATTTTAAAAGACCCAGAAATATTTTTCTATGAAATAAAATAAAATTAAAAAAAAAAAAAAAAAAAAAAAAAAAATATTTTTTTAAAAAGATTAAAAATTTAAAAATTACAAAAGGGGGGAAAAAAATAGGGTTGAAATATCCTATAAAAAAAAACCACTCCATTTCGAAAAAAGAAAGTAGAGTAAAACCTGTAATTTTAAGTGCAATTAATATAATTCAAGTCAAATAAAAAAAAAAAGGAGAATCATCATTCCTTTGAAACAGCAAAGGGTAATTATGCCTTTGTTTTCAAATTTTTGTTCATATTATAAAAATTTAAAATAATTATTTTCACGTTTAAGATAAAATGTAAGATTGTATTTACTTTTTTTACAAAACAAAGAAAAATATTCAATTTAATGAAATCTTTTTTGTAACTTTCTTTCCTCGAATAAGTTGAACTAATTTTTACTTGTTTATTATATATATATTTCAATGAATTCTTAGGATATTTTTATTTTAATTAACTAGCTTAAATGCACGTTTCCTGAGATAAAATACTCCATATTACTGCAAAATTTTCAAATTTTAATGGAATATTAGCTAGAAATAGATACACAAGGAATATTATTGACCTTTAGAGCAGTCTTCAACCTGGGTTCGGCAAGTGATAACTGTTTACTTAATTAATGTGCCAACATTTTAGTAAAATTTTAATTTTTATAAAAAATCGAATTCTTAAAGGGAGTTTGCTTGTAAAAATAAATATACATAAATATTTTATGGATAAAGTAAAAGCTGAAATTTCGTAAAAGTCACGTGTTTCAAACACATTAGGTCACATATTAGTCTCCGTTCTTTGGATCAGTCGATATATCTCAAATTGACATATCAAGCGACACTCTGTTGAAACTAAAATTTAGTCAAGTTAATATTATGTATTTTTGGATTGACAATATAAAAGAATACTGAGAAAAAAAAAAAAAAAAAGCCGTGAAACATCTAATGTCATTTGTTTCAACCTATGTATGCGAAAACGTTTTCTCTTTGTACGTTGTGATAAAAAACAAAATGCAGAAACAGATTGGTTGCTGAACAGGACATTAAGTTGCAGATTTCATCAATTATTCCAGGCGTTAAAATAATTTACAATAAAAAACAATCACAGCCAAGTCATTAATTTTTTTCTTTGTTTTGTTTTAATTTAAAATATTGTTGCTTTTATTTATTGATGGAATACATTTTAGAAAAACAGAAAACGCCATTAGCTACCTTTCCATTCATTATCTTATTAAGACGTTTGTATTGTGATAAAATAAGGATGCAATAATAATTTTGTAAATTTGAGTAGGATAAAGTTTTGATATCCTATTTTTTTAGCTCTCGGATCAAAGAATTCCTTCAAGAAAACGGTGAGCTCAAAGGGTTCCCCCAAGTGTAAAAGGTTGAATACCACTGCTTTAGAGTATAAGGAAACCTGTGTAAAAAGTACATTTATAAAACGGTTTAAAAGTATGTGGGACAACTTTCGTTCAACACGGCATAATAGTTCAAGTTACCTTTTTCGAAATTTTTTATTTGAACGTATATGTCGCATCATATTTGTCAGCAAAAAATTAAAATTTATTAGAATTTGAAATCTATTTTGTTCGTGAATTATTAGTACATTTTACAGCTTTTTTTTTTTTTTTTTATATATATTTAAAACATAATAATATGTAATACTTTTATTGAAAACTGCTTTAGTAAGTATATTACTCCTAAATATAACATAATTTAATGTTCTTTAAATTTTTTTTGTATCCCAACTCCTTTTTTTTGCATAGTTCTTTGTTTTGTATCACTTTGCATTCGCATAACGCGTCATTTTTAGGAAACCACAGTGTTATCCAGAGGTTACCAAAGCATTTATTGAGTGTGTTTACTATAAAAAATGATTTTAATAAAACAGCTAGACAAGAAATTTAAGAAGAAAAAAAAATTAGTAAATTTTAGGCATAGTTTTGACTTATCCTTTGTAACAAATTACCTACATTATAATTATTAAATATTTGATTTATATTGTTTTTTCAAACTGTTAAAGAATTTCAAACACAAGATAAAAATAACTCACAAATACATGAGAAAAAGAAGAGTGAAGGTGAAAAGATGAAAGATATATGAAGAAATAGATTTATTTTAAAGTGGTTTGTCACACTATGTTACTTCATTATTTGCTAACATTGAATAGTATTCTCAGAGCTGTCAAAAATTAATTGATGCTTACCCTGAGAGTTTCCAACAGTAATTTCTAAGTGGAGCTTTTGCAGTTTCTTTAATAAGTGTACATATATTCAATGCAACAAAAAATTTTAAAACACGATTCAGTCATACTTAATTTTATAAAATAATTTTAGAAGAAAATATGGAATGTGCTTTTCCAAATGTAGACAATGAATTCTGTATATTTTAAACATTAATGATCCCAAATTGCTCAGTTGAGCATTCATTTTCTCAGTTAAAGCAAGTTAAAAATTCAACCAGAAAAACTATGCATCGAGATAGACTGAGTGAATGCCTTATCTCTATCAAGTATAGAAGCAGATATACAAGATTAATTTTGAGGATCCGGTCAAACTCTGCAATAAAAAAAAAAAAAAAAAGTTTCATTATATATAATGTGAGGAAATACAAAAATAAGCATTATTTTCTATCCCATTTAAGCTTTTTTTTAAATTTTGATAGTAAAATTTTATTTCATGGGTTTTAATTTCAATTACTTAAAATTAATTTTTTTTAAATATTTAGAATTATATTTACATGAGGACACCAAAATCCTCTAAGTGCTTAGGGCATAAGGGTCTTAATCCTCCACTATATATTTGGCTCTCGAAATTTAGATCTTATCAAAGCTGTAATAAAGAAAAGTATCCTTTTTTGAACAATGATATACACGCATAAAATAAATTTATAAATAGATTTCATTATTTGAATTAAGGTTGTTCTAGAGTTATACAAGGGCTGTTGGCAACATGCTTAGCATTTAGAACCTTGCTTAAGTGTTGAGTATGCCACTTCATACTTCATTTTTATAATTTCCATACCATTTGTGTTTTAGAGGCCCAACTAGATTAAACTTATTGTAGCTCCTTTATTCCCTATGATTAAGTCACTGGCTATATAGCTTGCTTACCCTGACCACTAACATGTTGCAGCTTTATCAACTTTATGACGTCCCAAACACACACACAAAAAAAAAAAAAAAAAAAAAAAAGATTTTATACAGATATTTTCCATAAAACAAGCTTGTTTAATGAATTATTTAAGATTTCCCTTTTTCTTTGAAGGACATATTCATGCTAATAAGACGAAGGCACTACAGTTAAAGATAAAATAGAAAACCAACTATTTCCTTGCATCAACTTTTCAAAACTCACAATATTATATTGCATGATGCATAATTTTATTCAGTGTAAAGTATTGCCCTATCCATTTTATTGAAAAATTAGAAGAATAAGCTCTTAATTAAAATATCTCTCACATGTTTTCAATTATAAATAATTTTAAATTTTTTTTTTTGAAATTATAAATACATCAATCTTAATTTAAATAAATTCAATTATTTCAAACATCAATACAAATAAAAAGTGACATTTTAAATGTTAACATTGCATACAATGTATTTATACCTATGAGATAGTACTGAAACCTCTTTCCCTTTTATTGAACGTTTTTCTGGCTTCTTAGTTCTAAAAATTGGCTTAACAAACAATTAAGAAAGTTTTTATTATCTAGAAAGTTTTCTGTAAAAAAATTAATAAAAGGAAAGTAATTTTTGTCAGTAACTCATGAAATTAATACTTGTAATCAAATGTCTATACAAGAGAAAAATACAAACATCAAAGAAAAAGCAAGAATTTTTTACATACATCTTAACACATGGAGAAAATGCATCGCAGAAAATACTCTATAAACTGACATGTAAAATGTAAATATGAATTGCTTGTGCTGATAGTTTGTGTATAAATTGTTTAAAATTACAAGAAAGAAGAATATGATTCAATTCTTTTTCAAAAGAACAGATTCAAAAGAAAACTACATAAAAAACTTGTTTTATTTTGTTTACTAGCCAGCTGAATTCCATAATGGCTTTTCTTGCTCTTCAAACAAAGTCCCAGCAATCAAATGATGATGATTAAATGATTTCCTCTTAAGAAGACGATAAAATATAGCAGAACCTACCAGTTACATCTTAAAATGGGCTTTCTAGTTCCATCTATTAAGGAAATTTTTAATTTGTAACTAATGTTTTGTCTTGGAGGCAATGGTCCCATAATGGATTTTTTTGTGTTTATTTTGAACTTGAACTGTTAGAAGAGAGAATTTTAAAGCGAATGGTTTATTGAAACTAATTGTGATATTGAAATACTAACAGGACAAAGAAAATATTACAGTGAACTTCATAAGTTAAGAAGTAAGGGAAAGAAATGTCTTCACACTTCTCTTAACTCTGCAGTAATGAAATTTTTAAGTCAGAGATCAGAACAAATCAGAAGGTTAATAGATGAAAAATCAGCTATCTGAAACGTTAGAAAGAACACAATGTAAAAAAAAAAAAAAAAAAAAAAAAAAACTCCAGTAAATTCTGCAAGAGAGGAAAGAAAAGTGAGAGAGTGATTGTGGGTTTAAGGCACTAGAGTCTCAAACCTGGCTATGCTGCACAAAACATTTGTTCAAAACTCCACAATTTTTTTAAAAACCAACTAAACCCATGTTAAGAGGGAATCAAAACTTAAAAATTAAACTATCCGTGCAAGATTTTTGTTTATTTGAACTTTCATGAATTCTGATTTTCTTTTTTCATTTCTATAATATGCTTCACGGCAACCATCCAGTTTTTAACCTGAAAGTTATAAAAAACAGTTTTATTAAATCAATGACATATATGCTCTAAAAAAAAGATCTATGTTTTTTGAAATACTAAAAAATACACGTAAAATATGAAAAAAGTACTGGAAGAATTCTGTCTACAAGATAATGAAATTATTCAGTCAACTTTAATATAACATATATAATAGTAACATTAAATCATTAATTTACATTAAATCAAATGTTTGTTCTAAAAATAATATTGTGTACATATACATATACATTATATGGAATGAATAAAATAAAATTACTTTAATGTTCCATATTATACACAATATTTTATGTACCCATTATTTGTAAAAAAGGGATGGCACTAGAGTCTTGGGGAGGGAAATACTGGTTTATATTGCAGAATCAAAATTTGAAAAATAATCAAAAAGTATATAGCTAACTATAAATACATTAAAGATGTATTTGTAAAAGTTAATCAGCTTATCAAAGGCCCCTTTTTGTGCGAGTATTTTTGTATAATCGCACATATTCGTAAGATTTTTGTATTCCTTAGACCAATATATATTCAAGAAGATATGATGTACACAATGGAAAAGGGCATAATCAATTACTAAAAGGAAGCAATTTGATTTGCAAAGAACAAGACTTATAGCTGACTTTATTTACTTCTGTTGAAGAAAAAATGTAAAATGAATAATTTCTTTAATGCAATGTATGTAAATTAAACAATGTTCATAAAAATTAATGACATTTAAGTTGCCAGAATGAAGCTTCTCAAGCCCAAATGCATCACAGAGAGAGTCACTCTCAGTGAGATATCATCACTTGATAAAATTTCAAAATCACAAAACCTATAGTCAGTGGTCCATGTCTAAACTGAAGTTAATTCAAATGAACAATATTTTTAGGCTCTCAGTGTTAAGTGTTTAGAAAGGTGTTTGTGAAGCAGAATAGTTGGTTCCTGAAGGCAAACAAAGGGGGGGGGGGAGAAGGTGATGTGTCGCTTTAAAAGGACAAAGTACAATTGCATGTTCCAAGACAGAGTAGGGAGGTGAACTCTACATAATCATTTAAGAGTGAATACTGTACTCAAGTTCCAATTTGTCTCAACATTTTAGGAACATCAACACGACCTTGATGCAAATGTGTATAAGTGGTGCACCTCATTCAATTCCAGCCAGCCTCAGTTGAGTCAATTTTTATATCGCTATCGAATCTATCATGAATATACATGTTGTAATTTGCATGTTAACTGTAATGCATGGTATTAAATATCCAAGGTAGATTTATACAGAATCATGGATACATTTTTAAACTGGATGTAAGCAAGCAGTAGATGATAATAAGGTATCCACAAATGCACAGAAGAGTGTGATTCCAAAAATAAAATCAAAACTCAAGAATATTAAAATTTTGAATCTACCAGTACTGAAGTAAATGAAGAAAGACATCTGTGTCATTTGCTCAAATATTTAGGCTGCAGACAGCATGAAGCTTAGTAAACTTAAACAACATTTGGAAATGCTTCATAAGTTGATGGGAGTCTCCTTTTGAAGTACAAAGCAATATTTTGGAGATTGGTCCATAGTATGAATCAAAATCGTTATTAAAAGCGCTATTGCTGTTATCACTAATGATTTGCTATGAGTACCTATTTGTGTTTCTAATTTTTACAAGTTCTGCTTCATCTAGTTCCTGATTATTTGTGAATAAAGCATCATTCTCCTTGTTGGACTGTCTTCACCATATACCCACAAGATAAATTTTTGTAACCATACTGTTGCCGTCAAATTGGTGATGATGCTGAAGATATACAGCATCGGCTTTCCAGGAAGTTGCACGACAAATTGTTTTCAATCCAGCTTGAAGATACAACAAAGAGCGATAAAGATGCAAAGTCAAAAGACAATTTAGTAATAAACCACTCTTTTAATTTTGAGCAGGGGTTGATGATGAGTTTTCTGCAATGAAAATGAGCATTTTATTTACTATTACCATTTTCAGCATCCTAACCTTTGCGAAACCAGATTTTCTGCAGTGGCTGCTTTGAAGACAAAATATAAACCTTAGTTAAATATAGAAAAAGAACCTAGTTTCTATTTCTAATATTAAATCTTCCTCTGAAACATTTTACTCAACCAAACAGGACTAAGAGTGTCACTAATAATTATTAAACTTGTTTTTAAAATAGTATTGATAAGATAATTATTAAATACATTGTGCAGTACTAATACAATCATATTTATCAGTGCATTATATCAGTGTAAATTTGTACTTTATTTTTTAATGTGTAAAAATGTATTTTGTTTTTCTTTCATTTCAGAAAATTAATAAACTTTTTAAAAAATATTTCCTTTTCAATAATCTTGCACTCCCCCATTTAGAGTTATCATGCCCCCAGGTTGAGAATTGCTGGTATATGGAGTAACATATTTAATATAATAGAATGAAAATAAAGAAATACCTCTCGCACATTTTGGACCATAATTGCACAATGCAGTTTCTCAGCAGCTTCAACATTACTGGCAGATAATTCTAAAAACAAAGTAAAGTTCATATTTAAAAAATTAAGTAGACATGACAAATATAAAATCTTTTGGTTTAATTTTGAAGACAAATATATTTTAATCTATTTCTCTATCTTGTATTCATTTTTACTTATTATTCATAAACTCCAGTAAATTAATATTTATTCAGTGGACTGTAACAATTTTTAACACATTTTGTGCAACTAAATAGAAAGCTAAAAGTGATTTAAAAATTGAATTTGTGACGTCCAGTTATTCGCGATTTTCTCTTCACTAACCTCATGGACTTCTATCGAATTTAATTGCATAAAATTACAATTTCTTCCCAGTCAAAATGAAACGTGATTAGGTAAATTAGATCAAGGTAGAAATGAAGAGAAAAGATTCAGATATAATGTTATATAAATGACATGCAATTAAAAATGAGAAGAGAGATGGAGGATAAGGATTGGCAGTCTGAGCATTGTTACTGAGCTTAAAGTTATTCTGTTGGTTTTGCGATTGAACTAAATTAATCTATGTGGTTACTATTAAAGATAGTGCTGAAATCAACAACAAGTGGAATGGTAAGAGATTTCATATTTAAATCATAATTTAGGACTGTGAGTTAGGGTGGAGCTCTGGAGAACGATTTTGGTTATTCTGCAATGATAATAAATTATTTCGCTTATTTAGTCTCATGTTTCCTGAATTTACATTTTGTCACTTAGGCTTAAGCTATTAAATTGAAATATGGTGCAAGAGCCAAATAATAATGGAGAAAAGCCACACATTTAATATTATAATTTATATCAGTTAACAAAAAAACAGGTAGAAAAGTTTCCTCATGAGATATACATATAAAATTATAATCTTGGTAAACTTTCATTTCAATAGACAACAAGTAATATAAATGTGGTCATAAGCAATTGCTATATTTGATAAAATAAAATGCTTTTAAAACTATTAATACATCAAGTCACTATTTCCTGTAAGCAATCATATGATACTACTTAATAACATAATCCAGATAGGTAAAAAAGTTGTTCAGCAGTAAATTATGTATATATAATTAGAAAAAATATTTTAATTAAGAATTGACCACTGAAATATTTTTACTAAACACAAAACAAGTAAATTGCATAAAAAATCTTTAAAAATGCACATACACTCAGAGATGATATTTCTACTTCACATTAAGGTGTTAACTTTTTCCAATAAAAAAAGGAAACAATAATATACCTTTGGCCATTTTATACATCATATGTTTTACATCTTTACTAAGATCTGAATTCCAGGATTTTTCCATTATGTTGATTCTACGATCAATTTCTTTCAGAGGTCTCTGGAAATGGACAAGACAATGATTTAAATTATTTAACTATGTACATATGTAAATTTAAACAATGCAATATATTTCTTTCTCCACATATATGGAGAGAGCATTGTGCATTACATACACACTGTTACTGTTCAGAAGATAGATTGCATTGTTCAATATCTATATGATAGACTCATGTTCTTAGTAGTATATAAGTTGGAGCTGTAGGAGTGATATGGTTTGGTTGAAGTGTTCTAAGTGTTAAAACTTGTATAATAAAAGATGAGTTCATTAAAAGTGAAGTTAAGTGAGTTTTTTTTATACAGAAGTTCATGTAATAATGAGAATATATATAACAGATTTCTATAAATGTTTTTTTTTATATATTTAACAGATATTAATAATTATTAATTTTTTACCTTCACTCTTTTAAACCAATATTCAAGAAACATTGATGCAAATTATTCCTGTTTTAATGATTTATTCTAAACACATAACAATAAAATAACTGTGCATGCAAAATTTTTCTTTATCAATTGTATTTATTTTCTTTATCAATTGTATAATAAATACAATTGATAAAGAAAAATTTTTACGAGGAAACCAGAAAAGTTAAAAAACTATAAGAATTCAATCATTTGGTTATTCTTCAGAAATGCAGATTTTTGTCATTAATCTATTCGATTTTAAACTTTAAATTTATAATTGTTACAATAATACATTACATAACAGTAACATTATAACATTCATATATTTGATTTTAAAACATAATTTTAATTTTTATGTAATGAATTAACAGTTTCAATATCATCTACAGCTTTCTTTTATCTAAAATTATCAAAATCTTGCAATGTTTATGTGGTTTCGAAAACACACTGAAATAAGATTATGATTGTTTATTAACGTCATACTAAGTAGCAACATGAGGGTTAATGGCGACGTATCTCGTAATTTTAAACCTCGACAAGTGACGAGGATGACTTCTGAGCTGGCATCTCCAAACTTACACATAAGCCAACAGGAAGACTTGGGATCTCGACCAGATTTAACGTGCCTCAGCGCCACTACTCTTTAGTGGCATCAGGTCTCAAACCTACGACTCGACGAAAACCGCCGGTCGCAAGTCCGTGACCATGACCATTAATATCTATTATTTTTTCCAAAAAATTAATGTGTACTTTTACAGGATTCGACAGATAATGAATAAAATGAAATTAATCACTGTACAAAGGCGAAGATGTTTAAAATTAGAGTTTATATGCCAGAATTTATCATATCTATTGATCGATCACAATTCTATGAAATTTAATAAAAGGAAATTAAGTCCTGAAAGTTAATAAAACTAAGTTGAAAAATTAATTTAAACGCGGAAACAGTTAGGGACAAGAGCTTCGTAAATCATGCTAGAGAATCAGCAAGCAATATAAGTTACTACCAAGGATGCAGGTATGTGTTCCAATATGTAGAGCCTTTAAGATGGTTTTCATTTGGCCTAGAGTCACTGGCTGGTATTCCTCTCAAGTTTCAACCACAGCTTCTGATGTTTCGATTTTGATGTGCAGTTTTGACTGCTAACTGTTTATTGACATGGAAATTATTAAGTCCTAATGGATTACCAGAATATTTTGAGTCGTTTAAGTTCCAGAGAAATTATTGAAGAGCTGGTACAAGATTATTTGGTCTTTTTTGGAGATCCCATTATAACTGCATAGAATGCTGGTTGAATCCTTAGTGAAACATTAGGAATGTACGATAGCTTATAAAATAATTTGGGTATCGCTTTTTAAATGCAAGGCAAGTTGGACTATTTTTAAATTTCTATAGATGACTTAATAATCACTTAACATCCATTTTTTAAAATATACATTTTATTATTAGCAGATATATTTTGAAATAATAATTGGTAACAAAATTCAAATTGTTTAAACGTCCACAATGTACACTAAATGTTTATGACCCAGAGATTATCAATATAGAAATGACCGATTCTTCCTAACCAGTCATATTTATAAACATTTTCAATTGAATTTTCAAGTATAAGGAGAGACAAAGCAATATATAAAACAAGTGAATGTCAAAATTAATATAAAAATTATTTCACTAGGCTTGTACCACTCTTCTTGATAAACCTCTATTATCAATTATATATATGTACTTTAAATCCTGTTTTTCCAACTTTGGATTCTCTCTATTATAGATAACTATTTGTATTTAGTAACTTAAATAACAATTTAGATCAAACAGTAAAACTTTGCAGAAATTGAGTGGTATCAATAAAATATTTTTAAATAATGAATTTTTTCAATTTTAGAATGTGAAAGCCTTAATATTTCATTTTTCAGAATTCCACATGGTTAAGTTTAATTACAATTTCTGTAAGATTGAGACAGTGCTATTAACATTTAAATGAGCACATTTTCAGTTTACTTTTGTAAATAAATACCACGATTATTTGCAACATTATATTACAAGTCGCGTTTTAAACGTCTTGAAATTTTCAGAAAATTTCTCCCAGCCTCCATCCTTCACTTAAAAATCTACTTTTGTAACACGATAAATACAATTAAAAAAAAAATTACATTTCAAGATATGTTCTTAATAGTCATTACTTATTGAAGATAATCCAATAAATACTATTCAAAAGGACAAAATCATAATATTTCCTACCAGTCTTTAAATAATATATGATTTGAGATTATTTCATTCTTTATCTTTTATTCTTTCAAATCATTATTTTACCATAAATGAGGGAAAAGCAAAATTTATGGTCTTAATTAGTAGAGCTCAAGATTCACTTCCACCACAATGAATGAAAGTTAAGGTTTATGGCACAAGAACCAAATTTGGCTATGCTGCACAATATGTTATCCGATCTAGATATTAGGGGGGAAAAAATCGATTGACAAGAAGGGTAAAAAATATAGAAGGATCATCATGGTATCCTGGGTGTGCATCACCACTTTTCATTTACAAAAAAAAAAAAAAAAAAAAAAAAATCCTGTGGGAAAGAAAAAGATCCCTAGTTCCCCTTGGGATTTTGATGATCATACTTGACCAAAAAAGGTTCCTCCTCCTACTAGCAAACACCTATTTTTTTGAGAATATTTAAACCAGTTTACATACTTCGGTAATGTTATTTCCAATGATAATAATATTAAGCTCGAAATTAACAATAGGTTACAATTAGTTAAAGGATGTCACAATGATTTAAGAAATTGCTTATGTTTCAGCTATTAAGTTTAGTAACAAATATATGTAAAATTTATAAAAAGTTCCATGCAAAGTTTTGTAAAGAACAGATTTAGACACCTAAGGTGCGTTTTTTTTTATAATTATTATTAAATTACTTAATTAAATATAAGAATTAAAGTAAACGATGAAATATCGAGAAATGGACAATAGTAAACTTTTCCGATATTAAAATGAAAGAAACGATAAATTATTAAATGTAATTAAAATTGAAGCAATCGATAAGAAATTGAAAAGTGATCTGGTTAGCCAAAATTGATCCAACTAAAACAATAGCCCCTTGGAAGGCTATGTTGAGCTGAGTTTTTTATTAACGTCACACTAGAAGCAACACGAGGGCTATTGGCGACGGACCTCGTAATTTTGAACCACGGTCAAGTGACGAGGACGACACCTGAGCTGGCACTCCCCTCTCCTAACACCCACACCACGCTAACGGGAGGACTTTGGGCCCCGAACAGATTTAACGTGCATCAGCCCCAGCTACACGGCGGGTCTTTGGTGGCCAAGGATCGAACCCGCGACTGAACGAAAACCGCCAGCCGCTAGTCCACGACCTTGACCACTAGGCTACCGCGGCCCCCTTGGAAGGCTAATAAAACCCTTATCAAACCTACCATATTGTATGAAGGTAAGCGCTGGCCACTAACAAAGATGAGGATAGAATTCTCATATTTAAAAGAACAGTCCTCCAAAAATATTTGGTCCAGTCTGAGATAATGATAAATGGAGAATTGTGTGTAACGATATGAGAATATATACAACCTAACATTGTCCTAAGATAATTGAAACTTATCAAATCACATGGCATGGACATACTTTTAGATTCGAAAACTAAGACCTAGTTAAAAGGTGCCCTAGAATCAGAAAAAGAGGAAGGCCCTACAATAGACGGATTGACCATGTAGATGGAGATATTAGTACATTAAAAGTTGTCCATAGTGTCTGAATTAAGCCATTAAGGAGAAGACTTATTGAGACGGCCTGAAGTAGGTTGTATTGCATTAGAGGAATAATCATTATGTACTTTCTTTAGCTATTTACATACAAAGAAAAGCATAACACATTTCTGCACAAAAATATAATTCAAATTTACCTCACTTTCGGCACTTGACTCTTTTAGAATATATCTAAATGTGCTCATCACAAAGTTTAGAAGTTCCTCATCAGAATCAGGAATATCACAGTTATCTTTTGAATTTTCTTTTAGGCTATTTTCTTCCGTTCTATCACTAACTGTAGAGGAGGTTGGAATTTCATTAATAGGCTTTGTTTCATCTTTCCTGTCTTCAACAACATCTGTAATTTGAAATAAAAACGATGAATACAATTTTAAAAACATCATGTTAAATTAAAGTATTACAAGAAATGATCGACAGATAATTGTTATGACAAAGACCATCAAACCTTATGTGGAGTGGGAAAACAAACCTTTATTATGTAAAAGCTGCAAAGCAGTATTCAAGTTAAAAAATAAATTGAAATAGTTTCAAGTTGAAGATTTGGAAATAAATATTATGCGCGAGCACGCACTCACACACACTATATATATATAACTGGTGTGTATTTAAAGCAACGATTTCTATAAGTTTTGGATCATGTTTAAATAGTTTATTTTTTGATGCAATTTTCCTGCATTAAAGGAAAACAATAAATAGGCAAAATAATTTAAGTTACATTCTCCAAATAAAAACATTTCAGTTCCATTTTGATACATGAAGAACTATGGTTAAAAATTAGCTGACCTTTACTACAATGAAATGATTTTTGGTTGAATAATGGAATAATTTTAATTGCAAAATGCACTTCACGATTAGCTAATGATACAAAATATTTTACATATGAATTTCCTTTTAATAAATTAGTATTTCGCAGTAAATTATAGTAGTTTCGCAGTAAAACATAAGAAATAATGTCAGTGGAAGAGAAGGTGTGCAACATGCGAAAAGTAAATCTCTCAGTCTTGTACAGTAAGTTGAACATTACTTAGCTGTATAACACATTCAAATTGAATCTATTTCTATTATGATTTTATGAAAATAAGATTGGATCTTTTATAATTTTTTTTCCGTAAAGGGACGTTTTAGGGCTTATTCAAGGGATGTCCTATTTTTCAGTATAACATTTATTTTATAAAATGAAACTTATTCATATTTTATTCATGTTTTTTATAATTTACAGCATCCATCGTGTGTTGCTATAAATGTACTTCACACGTCTCCCTGAGTAACAATCTTAACTGGGGTTCCTTTTTGAGTTTGAACTTAGGTACAGGGTGGCTATAATTAAAATTGCACTTTCAAAAGAATGCAAAAAAAAAAAAAAAAAGTCACTGGTTAGCATGACCTGACATTTCATATGAGTATACGTGAAGAGCAATGGGAATTTGTTTTGTAAAAAAGAAAGAAAAAAAGTTTAAAAGTGGAAATGATAGAGGGCATTGCACTCATTATAAAAGGCTAACTAAAAGACGGGATATGTTGTTGAGGTACTCTTTGTTCAAAGCCCATCCATCACGACAAGGAGGTGTCAGAGCAAATAGGGGGGAGGGGATCGGTTCTAAATTGGCCAAAAACCATAGAAAAAGCAAAAAATGATGAAATCATCTAGAAATGGAAGTTGCGAATAAGCTGCTACGACTTGCTTAAGAAATGTTGAATAAGCTGTCCACCGTTTTTTGCCACAAGTTGAAAGCGCAAAACAACATGTTCCTTAACAGATTGTAGTGTATCAGCAATGATGTTTTGATTTTGTTGCGTAATGCGTGTTTTCAATTCAGCTAAGTTTGCAATCGGAGCTCCGTACACAACATGTTTTAGGCAACCCCACAGAAGTTGTTGGGTTCAGGTCAGATGATCGTGGTGACCAGGCTGTTGGGAAACGGCAACTGATAATACTGTCATTTCCAAAATGCATGTTGAATAGCAACTACACTGGATTTGAAATGTGCGGAGGAGTGCCATCTTGCATAAAAATTGTGATATCCATACATCCGCGCTGTTGTAGTGCTAGAATGAACTGGTTACGCAAAAGAGATTCATAACGTGTCCCATTCACTGTACATGTCGTTAACCAATCTCCTCGAAAAAGAAAGGATCAACGACAAATCCTGCCATAACCAACATCACACAGCGACTTTTTGAAGAGGCAATTCCGGCAAGGACAAGTCATTCCGCATTGTCTATGAAGAGGATTCTAGACAAGTACAGCCTCCCAGGGTTAGATTATCTGCCTTATTTGCTGGATCATGTGACTTTTATCTGTTTGCTTAGGTGAAATCTGCTTCAAAAGGAATAAGATTTGAGTCTTTGAAGCTGTGAAAGTGAAAGCAGCACACAGCCACAAGGAGCTGACAGAAGACTTCCAGCACTGTTTCGAACAATGGAAGATTTGAATGAAGTATTGTAGAGATAGAGGAGGGGTGTATATTGAAGGTGATAATAAGTAAATATGTATGAAATCAAAACAAAATGTTTTATAGAGTCAATCTTGTTATTTAATAGTTAAATCTTGTACATACCCTTTTTAGATTAATATAATTTAATTTTTGATACTTGTGTTTCACCCATGGTAAGTAAAATGCGAATAAAATAGCTTATTTGTTTCTTTAACTGTCATTTTTAATTTATTATCAGTGAAGAAAACTTTGTTTACAGAAAAAGGATAATTGCAGCCAGGTCAAATTAAAAATTCCTTTTCTTATTTGCTGCCATCCTTAATGAGTATCATGATCCTCTTCAGGGTGAGACTCAGAATATTCATCCTCCTTAGCATATTCATTCACTTCATTATCTAATGGTCCACCTTCCTTCCTTGCATTAATAAAATCCTCATCTGATGAGGATCAGAATATTTTGAATTTTGATTAATTTCTCCAGTTTGCATTAATCGTTTCATCAGATGAATCACTTATTTCCATATCTATGTTATTTACTAGTTATTTGGACAAAAACTATAAAAACAGAGAATGTTTACTACCTTTACAGATTCACTTGTTTTTTTTATTCACTGTAAGAAATATGTGATCAGGGTGAAAAAAATAACACAAGTTTCATAAAAATCCAACATGATTCTAGATGCCTATTCAATCACACAATTACAATAAGCTTGCTTTACTGATAAATTTTTCGGTCTGAACATACAGTATGTAGCGAACCACATGACAGCAATAGTGGTAAGAAATAAAGAGCAGTAATAGTTATCATTGAGGTTAAATTTCATTTTTCACTTTAGTTTGGTGCTACCTGATAAAGCAGGGTATGTACACAGCATACCTGACAAAAAAATATGAATTGCAGAGCCAGCATGAATGTGTTAAATGAGATTTGAGAGAGGGGGGGGGGGGGAGATATATAAATTTTTGTGTGTGAGTCTTAGGCTTAAATAAGGAGAAGTTATGCATAAATGAAGGCATTACTTTAGATTAATTAATTGATATGCATTTTTTGGTTATGCCAATTTAATTTTTTTTCTTGACTCCTTCAAAAGGTCTTAAAACAGTTGCTTGAAAAAAAATTTAAAATTTCATTCACATTTGTACAAAGAAACTAATTATGATTAAAAAAATTGAATGTGAAGTTTGTAAATTTACAGGAATGTTAACTTTGAAATAAGCAGCAAGAAAAATTAGAAAATATAGTAAAAATTAAACTGAGAAATAAACTATGATTGGATAAATTTAATATATATTTATTAAATATTAGTAAGGAAGATAAATGCAATGGCTTCTCTGGACAAACATAGCTGCGAGAGAGAAATCATTATTTTTAGAGCATTACAAAACAGAAGCACAAGACAATACCATAGTAAAAAAGAAAATGAGGGCACACATTTCAGTATGTAAAAAAGAATTTCACTGATATCCTTTTCATGCAGAGGAGTCATAGATGATTAGCATCAAGTAATATTTTATCCCTTTATTTTTTATGTGATGCAAATATGGTGAGGATGTCAGTAATTCTGTTTAGCACCAGCATTCAATGAAAAAAGTAAAACTTATGTTTAAGATGACATTCAAGACATTTTTTAGCATTAAAATGTTATCCTAAAATATAATATTGGAAATATGTTTAAAACATGTTCTATTTCAATTTATTGAGCTTATTTTTAACTTGCATGATGGAAATTGATATATGTGGAACCATTTTTATACATAAAAAATTATTCATCATCAATAACAACAGCAAAGTGTTCTGGAAGCAAGATACAGCTTGAAATTAAAAAATTTCTGGACTATTCATATTTTTGCACTTCATTGCTTTATATGAGTAAATTCCATTTACAGTAAAATTTTTTATTTTGAATATAGCAATGGTATGCACCAAATTTTTAAATAGACTTGTAAGTCCACCTTAAAATTGAAGAACACAAAAACATTGTTTTACTGAAGTATTCCTTTCCGTTCACATTACATGCACAACACTTTTATTAATTTTACAATGTTCATCAATGTAATGAGTGTAAATAAATATTTTAAACAATTGACAATTAAAAAATTTCTGAATCCATGCCATGAATAATAAGACAGTGAAAACTATTCCCAAATAACAAGATTGTGATGTTTTCCCCAAAAATATGGTTACAAAAATTATAGATAAGTGGAATTTTAAAACATTATTAGAAATTCATTTATTAAAATCTGATTTCCTAAATTTCATTAAAGAGGACATGAAGATAATTTTCAGCATAAATAACATTCACTTAAAATTCAACTGCCTGACTCATTCAAAAAGCTGTAAAAAAAAGACAGGAGAATTATTGCTAATGAAAAACAATTAGTGTGTGACGTGATAAAGTACAAAAATGTTTGATCATCATATAAATATGTTCAGTTATCAACATTCTGTGTTTTATAATAAAATGAATTTTAATATTTAATGGGTTGTACTAGCATACACTGTGGCCGCAGTAGTGTAGTAGTTGGCAAGTCTGACTGCGAGCACTGTTGATTCAGGTTCAATTCCTGGTGGTTTTGGCTTTGGTCACAGATCAACTCAGTCTTTCATCTATCTGGGATCAATAAATGAGTACCAAGTTCATTTGGGAAGTTAACTAGGAGTTCAGTAATGAACTAACTACTCAACCTGAATACTAGCTAGTAATTAGAGCCTCTGGATCAAAAGTTACAAAAACATAGATGGGCACCACCTGGATGGGACTTCTTACTCCCTGGCAGACTTACTTTAAACTAACCAGCGTAAATTGAGCATCGATGCCTCAATCACAATAATCAAAAATTTTTAAAATTATTTTAAGTGCAAGATGATGCTCTTAGCTATTTTTTAAAAAATACCACCGAACTATTAATATTTCCTAATTTATTATTTTATGAAAGAAAATTATACACATGTTACAAAAAATTTAAAATAAGTATTGCCAAATTTGAAGAGTACCCAATAGTTCACTTAAGCCTTTAATTTTTATCCTTAAATAATAAATATTAGGATTGAAAGCGACAGTCTTCCTCAATATCTAATTTTGTACCTCTAAATTTGTTCTCGTTTCTTCCCTCAAAACATATATAACAATCTATTACAATTTTCTATACTGTTTATTATTTCTGAAGAAGTTTTTAAATCTGTTAGTTTTTTTATAAGTATTATTTATGATGACATTTATTAGTAAAAGTAAAAAAAAATATTGTTTTCAATGACTATAGCTTATCAAGAATTTGATATGTACTTTTTGATTATTATATCAGATTTAATTTTTATTTTGTTAATATCAGTTAACTCTCTCAATTCTGTCTTTTAGTTGGCAAGTTAACCTTTTCTACGATAAAATCGTATCTAAATATATGCTACAATTAATTAACATTATCATCAAAACAAACTCAAAGTACAAACAATATGAGATGTGTAAATTATTAATAATACAGTGCAAATATAAATAGAAGTATTTAATGTTATTAAAAAATAATGCAATAAGGAGGCTTCAAAAACCATAATTTTTTTTACAAATGTTTCATTTGGATTATATTTGGACAGAAGGTCTTAATGAAGAATTTGTATTATTACAACAATTGTAGAATTACATATACATAGCTTTCATTTCCTTCATGCATAACATACTGCATTTTTGTTTTAGTGTATACATTTATCATATTCTTCCTTGACTGAACAAGTATGAAGAGTACACAATTAGAAATTATGACTAAACAAATGAAAGGAGAAAAAAAAAAAAATTAATGACTTTGGGATTTATTAAGGTATTTTAAGTCTTATTTCTCTCTATAGCATTGATAATTATACATTTAGTCTGTCTCATTCATATAAAATCTTGTAAATATTTAATTCCAAAAGTATTAAGTTCTTTTTTACTAAGTAAATTTATTTGTATGTTGTTTAGCCCACACCTTTGGTGAAAGAAATATTTGAGATAAATTGCTAAGCATGGTAACCTTCACTTTTCTGTTTAGGCATGACTATTATGCAAGACACACAACCCTACATTTTTACTTCTCCATTGCTAGTTAAGTGCTCATAATCAGTTAGGGGGCAATAGTTCAAGCCAAGTTTTTTTTTTTTTTTTTTTTCAATCAAAAGGGTATTTTTTCAATCCCGTTTGGAAAAGGTTTGAAACTTTTGTTGTTTAAGAGTAAGATGTGGGCATCTTAATCCAATTGATATTTTTTTCCTGATATTTTAAAGTGTTTTCTCGGATGAATGACATTGCTTGAAGAAAGACATTTCAGGAAGAGACAAAATTTGTTTGATAATAGCTAAAAACTTCGAGTATTGTGGAAATAAATGCATCTAAATTCATGAAAATTATAATTAAGGTTCTTAAAACATTTCTCATTTCCACTGGCAAAATAGGTACATAAATTTTTTCCGTATCCTTTCATTTGGCATTCTGCAGAGTTCCAATATGACCTTTTAAGGCAAGCTATAATGTTTTATTATTTTGTTTAAGTTTCTGAGATGTTTGTTTAAATAAATTGCTATATGAACTTTATTTTAAGAATTTATTTCGAGAAGCTCCAGATGGAATTTTAAGCAATCTTAGACAACAATACAATGGAAACATCATGCTAGAGTAATTATAAAAATTCTTACTCATTCTCAAATCCCATCTTGCTTTTCAATACAGTTGAGGACAAGAGAGCATTTTTATAATTAATTTTGATGTAGTTTAATCAAAAGATGAATTTTATGGAAATATATTATAAAATGAATATTATTTGATTTGCCAGTAAGTGACAATAAAAGCAATAACATGTCTTACATCTACTTTTATTACTTCTGAAAGTGAATTAATCTAAATTCGTGAAAATGACGATTATGAAGTTTTTAAAGCATTTATGAGATCCACAGGCAAACTAGGCAAAGAAAAATTGGCAATTTTTAAAATCGCCCCAAGGGTATGGGCTCAACAGCATTTCACAAGTAAATCTGATTACCTTTTTAATGATGTAATTATGACCAGCAGCAAGTAGTAAAAAAAAAAACCGAACCTGTTTGAATAGCTTGTTTATTCAGTTGAGAAAACACTCGCTTATTTAAATGATGTTTTCCAATAGATCCAGTACCTTCAAATTTCAAGACAGGGGGATCATTCCAAGATCGATCTGAGATAAAAAAAATATATAACCCTTAGTTATTATTCTCACTAAAGTTTACTCAAAAAAAAAAAAAAAAAAAAAAAAAAATTCAACCATTCAAAATTTTTAAAATACATTTTCCCATTAATATTGATACTTTTCAGATGTCCTTTAAAATTGAAATTCAACCCTAATTTATTTTTAGCATTTTAAAAAAAATCATCATTCAATTTTATCATTTTTTAAAAAAAAATGTTTTGCTTTGACATTAATAAGGAAAATATATAATACAAAATAACAGGAACAATAAAAATGTATCATGCCCTTAAAGAAAATTTCTTTATCAGTCTTATTCAAAAACTAATGCATGATATAATTAATTATATACACTATATATAATTAACTATTTACAAACTGAATTAAATTACTTTATATGTATGTACTTCCCAAAGAGTTAAAATAATTTCTATAAAACCTTGTAAATCATCGTTTTACTTCTGTTAAAAAATTTAACTTACTTTTGACTTAACAAATTATAAAACAGCATACAGTTAATTTCAAAATTAAATAGAACGATTTAGACATTTTTCTGGACACGATGGTTTAGACAAATATGATTTGCTATGCACGTTATATTAACAGATTTTTTTTTCTTTCGGTCTTTTCCCTATCCAATACAAGTTTTCAAAAAACTTTGCAAATAATACTACTTTACTTTGCATTTTATACGAATTATTACCCATGTTACGAAGCTTCAAACACAAATGAAAGATATATAAAGTACAAATTGTGAAAATAATTTAAGTAGCTATTCACCTTGGGAAGAGTTGGCCATTCCAGAATTCTGACATTAATATTTTTCTTCTCACATCGGTTTTCAAAACAGGATTTGAAAAAAATTCAATCTTTTTTTGTTGTTGTTGGTACACCGACACGTGTACTTCAGATTCATAACATCAATACTGCAGTATCACATGTAGATCAGTTAGGGAAAGATTACATCAACTTCCGCTTATTTTACTACGCATGCTTATAAGGTAGTTAGGGGTGTCAAAGTATCCTGGAACAACTAATCGAAAGAAAAGTCTGCAGCAACAATAAAAAAACTAAACAATCAAAATGTTAATTTAGAGTTTTTCGCAAAAAATTTTCAATGTAAATTATAGTTAATGTATTGAATTAATTAACTGCGAATTTACTTGTATAAAGACAAGCTCCTCTTGCTTATCAGCAGTTTTGCACATTGCATAATATTTCGAGTATTTCTTCAACTGTTACAGCACATGCGCTAAAGCATGAATAACAGAGAAAATGCGAGATATAAACATATATCCAATACTTCCTGTTATAACATATAAACAAAAATCTTGAATCTCTTCGTTTGCTGTGAATGTGAGCTTTCACCATTGAAATTTTTAAAAATATTTAAATTTTGTCTGTGATCGTGTTGATTTAATGCTTTTTAATTAGTTTCAGCTAGGCTTTAGTTGTAAATACTTTTGGATTTGGTGATATTTTGGGTAAAACATTTTTCAATTTCAAGATTTAACGTTTGTAAAACCAAAAGATCCGAGACCAAAGAATCCGTTTAATTATAAGTGATTCTCAGAATTCTGAGACCATCAGTTTTAATGTGAACTTATAACTATAGAAAGGCTTTATTAATTTTTTTTGTGCCATTGAAGAGTACATATTTTTTTTTATCACTATATTATAGAAATTAAATTAAAATGGGAAGTTGCATTTTTAAAATCATTTTATAAAACTTCCAATAGATTTTTAAAAAATAGTTTTTCCTAAGATTAAGGGAAGAAACAATTCTTGAAAGGTGTTTTGTTATGTAAGTTGGTTTTTGTTTGCTAAGTCATAAAAATGGGTAATAAAAAGGCAGCTATGATTGAGGAAAGAAAACTTATCACAAATCAATCAAAACAGATAAATCATTGCAAAATAAAGCTAAATTAGCAATATGAAGTTCTGGTTTAGTGTATGTAACTTAAATTTTTTTTGTTTTGTTTTTGTTCTTAAAGAATAATGCACATTAAGTAATGTAATATATTTTCTTAATAGATATTTGCTTTTAACAAAACTTAGCTGTTTTATTTCTTAGGACTCATTAAGCTTAAGGGCTCTCATTTTGGAATTTAAACAGCACATGAATTTTCATTTAGAACAGAACTAAACAAAAGAATCTATAAAGCTTTTTTTTTCCCTTAAAAAATATGAAATCTTTGAATTTTTCTACAGTAAATGATTATTACATATATAAACATAAATTGTTATCAGCATGCTATGTAGAGTAGTCAAGACAAATTGTTCTGCAAAATTTAATACAAATGCACACATATTTATAGTGTGAATATATATCATACTCACATATTTATAGTGTCAATAAATTAACATTTTATCTTTACTTAAATTTACATGTTTTTTAAGACTTGTTCATATTAATTTTAGGCTAATTATTTCCAAAACATTTTTAAATTGCATTGCCTGTTTCTATTAGTAAACTGCACATAAATTTTTAACTATTTTTCAATATTTAAAATTCATTTCTAATTTTAATTTTTTTTTTATTTTAAGTTATCTAATAATGTTTTGGATTTTTGAGTAAATTTGGTGTTCATGAAATTTCCAACTTTATCTTCTTTACTATACTTTAATAGTTAAGAACTATATTTTAATCTACATAAAAAATAACCAATTGTGATTTTTATTTTGATGTTATTTTCATTTCAATAACATTCATTTGCTATCATTTTTCTCAAAACTAGTAACTGTGTAGGAATTATGGCAACTCCCATGCCTGATCGGCAATACTTATGGAACGTTTTCCAGGGGTGAGTATTTATTGTTAATGTGATTTATTTAAAATACGATTAGATCTTAAAATGTATATGAATATTAAAACAATTATTGGAAAAGTAAATTTATTCGACTATTATAAAAAATTATAAATTGAAGTAAGTTTTGCTATTGATTTAAGTATTCATAATTCTTGCTACTAATTTGTAATATAACTAGCTCATAAACTATATGATGCAATTTCTTATATTCCTTCTGAAGTGAAATACTTCGTATTATAAAAGGTTTAATAGAAAGGAGATTATCACTTTTATGGATTTAATAGTAAATATCAGTAAAATTTAAGTTTATTATTTTGCTGTATTGTAAAACTTAATAATTATTTTAACATTTTTATACTGGTACTGTACTATTTTAAATTGCTAAGTCTGACCTTAATTTTTTTGTAATTATATCAAAATATGAAATGATTTATGTAGGGATGATTTCAGCTGTAAAAGCAATGAATGAGGGAAGTATAAAAATAGATGGATTTAATGTGATTACATTAAGATTATAACCAGAAATAAACACCCCCACACAAATAATTATATAATAATTATTATTTAATAGACATAATTTTTAACATGTATATATATTACTAATCATATATAATAAAAACCAAAATTATGAAACAGAATTTTTTTTAGTATTTTCAAATTTCTCTATTATTTCTCTATTATAAAACCATCTTAAAACCAAAATTATGAAACAGAATTTTTTTTAGTAATTTCAAATTTCTCTATTATTATATATAATAATAATAATAATAATAATAATAATAATAATAATAATAATAATAATAAACATTATTCCATTCCAAGGTATGGGACAGTATTAATTACATTATTTCCATTATTCTAAATTTTTGCTTTTCTTTCTCTGGGCTTTGTATTATAAATTTTTTGTACTTTAATAATTTTCAGTTCTAGTTTTTAAGTTTTAAATTTAGTTTGTTTAATTTGTTTAATGAATTATAATAATTTTTTATAGTTTTATATCAATATTTTTTGGTTTTGTAATGATTTCTTTAAATATGTAGTTTTTTATATATTAATAGTATTGATTTTTTTTTTAGATTGATATTATTAGTTTGTTATGGAATGTGATATTTTGTAAATTATACTATTGGTGTTTTGTTCATATATATATATATATGTGTGTGTGTGTAATGATTTAACTTTAATTTATAATAGTTTCTCTGAATAATAGTTTAATTTCCTAATTTTTTGTATTCTCTCATTTAAAAGTAAAGCATTCATTCTTATTTCCTGATACCAGTCCTTTTTAACTTTTATCACATGCACTTAAATTCTGCAATGTCAGCAGATTCCATGTGTTGAAGTAGTAGAGATGATCCTTACTAGACTTTCTATATGTAGCTTAAGTCCCTAAGAATCCCTACACCAAAACCACATGAGCTAAAGAAAAATCCCCTCCCCCTTGTATTTATTGAAACACATGGGAAAATTCTTGTTCTTTTTGCTTTGGTCCTGCTGGCTGACCCTACATTCAAATTGTATGAAAATTGGTCTCTCGATTAACAGTAAATAAAAAGATTACTCGACAAATTGATGGTCTTCCTTATCTCAACCATGGATGTTTTATTTGCACTTTTACAAAATGTAACGCCCCCCCCCCCAATCCTTTATTCAGGGTTCATTCTAATTCTGAAAAAGAACTGGTCATAAAAGTTGTATCATTTTCATTTAATAAAATAGCACAATATTCATTAAGGGGGAACAGAACTTGAAACAGATATAAGCTTATCAATAATAAAATGAAGTTAAAAAAAAAATACATTGGTTTTTCACCTAGAAAACAATTTTTGTCAAGAAATTCTGGAAAAAAAAAAACCTTTTATATTAGTTTTGTAATTAATAGGAAATGCATCAAAATTAAATAACAAATGATAATGGATTTAAAGGGTAGGTTAGTTGGATTGTCTTGCAAAACCACTTGCATGGACAATGTTGCATAAGTTCCCATGAGAGAGCCAGCAACATGCCAATAGAGGGAGGATTACACTGAAGTGCTGACTATGGTGATAGTAATTTCTTGAGCATGTATTGTGAAGCTAGGATTGTAGATGGAGCACTTGAGGAATTCAGATATATTTTATAAAGTCACAAAGACGAAAAAAGAATGTTGGAAAGACAATGTAAAGTAGTTTATCTGCAACTTTGTAAATTGGTACCACAATATATTTTTATACCAAATCAGATGAATAGTTGCTCACTCTATTTTGGTGTATTGTGTGTAAGTTTGTACATCAGGCAATATGCACTTTCAATGAATTAATTGCTACTTAAGAATAATGTCAAGAAGATATACTTGATAGACAGTGCTTCACACATAAAGTAGCTGTTCTTTTTTTTTTTTTTTACTTTCTTTTCATTTAAGTATAATCTTTTCCCTTCAAAATAATGGTATTATGATTTGGGAAAACTATTATTTATTTTTCTTAAGTAATTTTTATTTATGTGTGTGTTCTTATTCACTTATAATATTTTTTGAAAACACCTTTTGTTTTGAATAACCATTTGAATTACCAATTGAAGTCTATATCTAGAAAATAAAAAGAAAGAGAAAAAATATGCTCAAATGCTGACAAAAATGGCAGTATTTTAAAATATTTATATTTTCTGTAAGATATGAAATTTAAAGAAGGTCTTTTTTTTTCACTTTTGAATTATTTAAAAACATACTTCACTGTCTTATGTAAAATTTTTCAAATTACTGGTTCTATACCTTTTTCCATAGCTAATATTTATGTCTTACTCCACCCTCCCTGAAAATTTTTATATAATATAATCTTAAACTAACTGTAACTTTTAAACTAATTGTCTTTTAACTAATTGTAAATTTAGTTAAAATTTTAACCTTGTGAGTAACTTTAAAGTCTAATTTTAATAAAACCAATAAAGATTCAAGATTGTGAAATTATTTATGTAATATTATTATTATTAATGAATTCTTTATAAATAGGTACAATTACTATATGTTAATAATAATAAATGTAATTTGATTAATAAAATTAAGAATAATCACATACAAGAAGAATTATCTAAATTTTATGTTGTTTGTTTGCTCTGAATAATCTCTATTTTTATTGCTAGCATTTTTCAATTTTGATATTCTGTAATTTGCTATAAGTTTTTAACTGTCTTAAAAGGCTTTCTGTAATGCAAAATCCTTATTCATCTAAGAAAAGTAATGATGAATTATATAAATTGTTAAAATTAGAAATCTAGGTCATAGTATGAGCTGCATCTGGCATATTTAAAATTTATATAAAACTTGTGTTATTTCAAAGCTACGTATTATAACATATAAAATTTGTAATAATATTTTTATATGTGCAGGGTCTGGTGGTTGTAGGCTTGTCAAACCATCATGCTAATTGATTAGTGTTTTAAATCGTTTTTGTTTATTCTTCTCTGCTAGTGTTTCCTTATGATTAATGTTGATCCTTTGAACCCCTTTTAATCATTTTTGTTATTTATGAATGATTGATGTTGAGGTGAGAAGTTCATTACTTATATATTGTTAAATTTTTAGATTCAAAGGAAGAAAGATATTTTGCCTTGAATTTCGCATTGATTGAACATTTGACTTTTAAATTTCTTGCAACATGTATTCTAGCTACTTTAAAAAAAAAAAAACAAACTGTAATGTCTTCTCCGATTTTTTGAAATGATAACTAAATTTTGCTTTTATTTTAGTATTTTGTACATCATGAATGTTTATTTTTGAAAATTTTCTAGTTGTACTGTTGAATGAAAAGTTTTATAGTTGCTCTACATATAATATTAATGAAATAATTGTAGGAGCTGAAATACTGATACTGGTGTTAAAATGTAATTAATATAGAACCATATTTCTTCCTTCATTCTGAAATATTATTACAATTTTGTAATTATTTTGGCTTCAAATTCAAAATTATATTTTTATACAAATCCTGTGTTATCTTTGCAATGAACAAAGTCACTTTTCTATGTCATAATGATTAGTACATATACTTAAGCACATGTATGCCAAGCAAATGTATACTTAATATTAAAAGTGTTAAATGGTTATTCGTTAACAAATACATATAATAAATGCAACTTCAAAAATTAGATATATATCACATTCATGTTCTGCAATTACTAAAAGGTTTTAAAAATGGTAGTCATCAACTACATTTTAGATATGATGCTATTAATTCTGAATATTCAGATTCTGTACCGTAACATTTGATGTCATCATACCAATTGTCTGACATATTGTCATACTTACATATTGTCACACATACACATTGGCACTTATATACTTGAGACTTTATTTTTATGCTACTACATTTCGTCATGAAAGAATTTTGTTAATTTTATGTGAATGATATATTGAAGCTTATCGTACAATTATATGTTATACATAGTAAGAGATATTGCTAGAAAATTTTAGCTCATTTTTTTTTGTATTATAACAAAATAACTATATATAAGAGTAAAAGTATAAATAGCTTCCAGATTTTTTAAAAGAAATTTCATTTAAAGAATTTTTTTTTTTTAGAAATTTCATGTCCACTTGATTTTTGACTTTTGATATCAATGATTTGTTGTAGATATGGTCCTTTCTTTTTAAATGTATGTATGAAAAATTGTCAATACAATTAGTGTTGGTTTCTGTGTATAAATTAGGAAACTTTCCTGAAAAGTCTTGGAAGGTATTCTGAATCTCTTGCATACCTTTATTGATTATATCACTGAGGTATCATCATATTACTGGTTAATATTGTTTTTTTTACCTTCATTTAAGGGAGTAAACACATTAATACTATCTAACTTAAGTTAGTATAATTTTTTTCTTTTGCACTTTATGAGTGTTTGGGGAAGACTGCATTATGCCTATTTTTTTTATAATTTTAATTTTCCATATTCAGAATTTAATTAAGGAAGCCTAAAGTAATGAGAAAGGGATTTGTTGTCATTGTTGAAGGCTGGTATTTTATATTGCTTCCATCATTTTGAAAATTTTAATGATATAATGTGCACTCATTTACAAAATTAAGAGAATTTATGCATTATGTCAAGTTTTTGAAAAACTAATGAATAGATTTTAATGAAATTTTGTATGAAGATACATATATAACAGAAGAAGAGATGTACTATTCAAAATTTATTTTATTATTAAAGCATAATCATCAGTAAAGCTCATACTGCAAGGATGTTCTAAATAATCATGATATTGAACTGAAAAGGAGTCTAACATGGGGTTTAGTCCTCTCTCATAGTCAGATAGATTACACTTTGTGACTTCATACTGCACAGAGGCAGATGAGTAGTTCCTGTAACAGTTGATCCCATTCCTGTATCTAGGCAGTTTTCAGCTCCAGGATGGTTCTCGTAGGGGGATGTCAAGATGCAGTTGTTCTCCCAAGAGAGTCCTAGATATTCTGTATAGGGTTTAAGGTCAGGGGATCTGGCTGATCAATCCATGCAGCAAATATACACACATCGACCAGTTCAGGTAATCATTAACCTTACTTTCCAAGTAATCATTGACCAGTTCAGCCCTATTTGGTTGAGAGTTGTCCATGAACAGGAACTCAGGACCATCTGCACCTCTGAAAAGTCAAACATAGGACTCTGAGAATTTATCTCATAGTAGTCATGAAGCCTTTGTCAAACATATGCAGGGATGTGTAGCTGTTCCACATAATGTCTGCCCAAGCCATTACGCCTCCACCACTGTAATGATCTTTTTTTTTATTTTTTTTTTTATGAGAGAGGGATAGTATTGTATCCCAGCTCTCTTCAGATAATGATATGCTGAGAATCAGTTTTTGAATCTCGACTCATCTGTAAAAGGCATGGTGCTTCTCTAAAGTCTTGTCAAAAGCGCATGTTGTCTGCATCAAGCTAAACACACTCTTTTATGTACTGCAGTGAATGGGATACAAACAACAAGTCTTCTGGCATACAGCCTTCTTTCATAAAGCCTTCAGGCAACTGATATCTGTGAAACTCAGGCTCTAATGGCAGTATACAACTTATATGAGAGCTGTGATGTAGTTGTCCTGTGTCGCCACGCTGAAAGTGCCAAATTATGATCCTTATTTGTTGGGCATTCGGGTCTTTTCAATATGGATCCAGTGTCCTGAAACTGTTTCCACAGATTGCAGATGACTCTTTGGCATTTCATTGAGCTATGTTCCACCTGTGCTTGTGATTAGCAGGCCTCTAATCTATTGACAATTCTCATTCTGTCATCATACCTTCACGGCTACTCAGTTTAATTGATACCTTATAAAATTTACCTAATTCTTTTGAGAAACACAGCATATGTCATGAAGAAGTACAAGCACATACATCGCCAACAACCCTTTGTGCTGTTACAATCACACACAATCACAGCCCTGAAGGTACATGTGTATGTTTACATATTTGAATCTGAGTATTTACATTATTCTTTGGTGGCATAATTAGTACCTTTGGTTCAATACTTTTTGTAAAAATGAACAGAATTTGCTAATTCTCTTAATTTTGCGCATGAATGTATAATTCTAATTATCTGTATGAAATGTTTAGATTGCCTATAAATACATTTCCAAAAAATGTTATACTAAATCAATGAACTTATTATTTATTGGGGATTTCACAAAATGTAGATAAGAATTTAATTATTTAAAAAAATTATATTTACAGGGTAGATAACGACAGAAGTGGTTTTATATCAGCTACAGAACTTCAAACTGCTCTTTCAAATGGTATAGATGTTATACTTTTGTTTTTAAATGTTTCATCTCATTGAAATCCTTATATCTTACTTTTTTATAATACTGTTTAATGCACCTCAAGATGTTAATTTAGTACTAAGAATATCTCAGACTAATCTTTAAACAAAATTATGCTTAAATAATTTTATGAAGTACAAAATAATTTTAAGAGCTGTGTTAGACTGGTCATTGGCTCATGAGTTTCATAGCTTGTGAGTTGTAGGTTTGAGTTCTGATCTCATTAAAATCTAGAATGTTTTGAAATTAGTATGAATTAATCTGTTAAAACTTAGTATTTATTTTAAAATATTCATTTGATGTGAAATAGAAGTAGGCTGAGAGATGCTAGCTCAAGTATTTCCCTCATCACTAAGTGATGGATCAAAATTGAAGGCCTCTGTGGTCAGTTGATACTCAGATGTAATTTCATGTTAATTCAATATTAAGCAACAGATTTATATTGAAAAGTTATATGGAACAAAGTGTATATATATATATATATATATATATATATATATATATATATATATATACACATTATATTTTATTAATTTTTTACAAAGTATGAAAGGAACAACAACAAAAAAGGCAGTTGTGTTTTAGATAGTTTAGCAGTTGTGCTCAGATAGTTGCTTCAGCATAGCAGATACTTAAGACTTTTAATTGGTATTTCAAATGAAAAATGGAAATCCCAATAAAGTATTTGATTATATCTGCACTCTGCTGTTGATAAAAAATTAAAATGAAGCCATTTTGTAGGTATTACTCTGTCATTCATTCTTATTTTAAATATGAATTAGGGTGTTTAGATTTTTTTTTATATTTATGGAAAGACTGTTAAAGATAGGTTAGTTTTCCTTAAAAATGTCATAAATGTGTTGTACAAGAATAAAAATTGTTACACTGTTAATTTTGCTGCACCTTTATAATTTTTTATGAGTACACTTTACATTTTAAGAAAAAGGCACAATTGCTTTACTTGAATATTATGTTGATAACTTATTTAAAAATTATATTTAAAGTTCTGTATTAGATATACTTTAGCAACCATATTATCAATTGACAATTATTAAAAATATGGCTTATAATTATGTCAAATAATTTTTTTCAGAATGTTTTTTCTTATATGTGTCTTTCATAATGAATATGGCTAACTTTTTAAGGCTATCCTTTCATGATTGGAAAAATTATTGCAAATAGACACTTCAAAATCTAAAATCCTTGTAAAAGATAAAAATAAATTTTGAAGCATAAGTATTATGTCAATATACTGTTCTTATATTTTGGAAATAAAATATATATGGATTGGATTAGAAAATGAGGAGGTTTAAATTGATTTCACTTAAGACCTTTATCGCTAAATGCTAAAAGCTAGAACAAACTCCAACATATTTTCAGGAAGAAAAATGCTCTTAAGTGTAATATGAGTTTGTGTTTAAGATATATATGTTTGACATATACATCTATTTATATTGTGTCTTTAAAATTTAAAAGCATTCAATACATACATAATTTTTCACTTTAATATATAAAGTTAAAACTCTATTTGGTTTTAATGTAAATGAAACAAAATATGGTGCATTTTTATGTCAGGAAGAAAAGAAAAATTAAATGTAAGTGAGTAATATATCAAAAATTTTCACTTTCTATTTTTTAGAGAAATCTGAAAATCATATATAAAAATCTAAATCACGTATTTTTCTGTGTGAAAAAGTGTTCCAAATTTGGGTCCTATATTTTACAATTAGATGAAGATAATGTTAAATTTGAATAGAATTTTGGGAATAAATATTTTCTCTTCAAAAATATTAATTATTTCTTTTGTTAAAGGGCTACAGTAGCCTAGTGGTCAAGGTCGTGGACTCGCGGCCGGCGGTTTTCGTTCAGTCGCGGATTCGATCCTTGACCGCCAAATACCCGCCGTGTAGCCGGGGCTGATGCAAGTTAAATCTGTTCGGGACCCAAAGTCCTCCCATTGGCGTGGTGTGGATGTTAGGAGAGGGGGATGCCAGCTCAGGTGTCCTCGTCACTTGACCGTGGTTCAAAATTACGAGGTCCGTCACCAATAACCCTCGTGTTGCTTCTAGTACGACTTTAATAAAAACTGAACTGAACTGAAACGAAACTTCTTTTGTTAAATTTAATAAGTATTGTATTGGCAGTGGAAGTAAGAGGAAACAGTTCAAAATTTTTTTTATATCACAGCATATATATATTTCTCTTATAAAATGGAGACTAATTTTCTGTTTTAAAAAAATTATTTGTAAATTTCCAGAGAAAAATTCTCTAGCTGTATAATGTGTCCACTTCCTTTCTTCTATTAATATAATAATATCTATTGGCTTCCTTTTTATAGGAACTTGGCGACCTTTTAATCCAGAAACTGTGCGCTTGATGATTGGTGAGAATCAATATTATTAACATATATATATATATTTGGAAATTTATTTGAATTGATTCTTAATTAGTAACATTTTGTCAACATTCAAAGTATATTAAAAAAAACCAAGTAAATTTAATTAGCTTTAATCTTGTATCAACATGATGTTACTATTTCCATGAGAAGAAAACAAGGAAGAATGAATTATTTAAAATCACGCAAGTAATTTTTTCAAAGCAAAATATAATGATAAATTTTCTATCAATTATAAAACCTATATCTGAAATGATGTATTCATTTAAAATTTTATGATTTGAATGTTTATGTTTGCTGAAACTGTAATCTGAATAATGTATATTTGCAAATCAAAGGAAGTTAAGCAATGTTTACTGTTGAGTTATTATAATGAATAATGGTTGATATTTCTTCATGTGTGAAAATGAAGAAACTTTGGCCATTTTTTTTCATTTTATTTTTACATACAATATTAAATGTATCTTTGTTTCACTTTGTTATGATTCCAATTAAATGTTGCTAATGGGTCTAATTTTTTTTGTCATTTCACTTCAATTTATTTTTGAGGTGTCATTTTTTTTTTTTTTTGTATATAGAGACATTGCCCTTTTTATTTGAATTGTGATCCTTCCCGTAATAAAATAGGAAAACTATTGAAATGAGAATGGTTTTGACATTATTAATGACATGTATATCCTTAATTTTTAGTATTTTGAATAATTTGTTGTTGGATAATTTTGAAAGACATTTTGAAGATCATGGTTTTTATTTTTCTAGTAATTTTTTTCCATTATTCTTAATGAAATACCCATTTGTGTAACTATTGAACGAAAACGAAATAAATTTTTTCATTGACAGCATTCCAAAATATATGTTACAATTGAAACATTGTTCAAAATGAAATCAATAACACCAATGCAGATACATGACATAAGTCATTGTCAATGAAAGCTGTAGGCTCAAAATTTGAAGAATATGTAGAATCTGTGTAAGAGAGAGAGAGAGAGAGAGATGTGAATCAGAATATGCTCAATTTTTTTATTTTTATTTTGAACTAGTTTTCAAAACATTTTAAGCATTTGTGTAACTATGAATAATTTTTAAGAACCATTGGTTTCTTACTACTAGTTTATAATTACTTAGCAAGAATGTTTGATATTGAGAAGAAATGATAATTGAAGCCTATGGAATTGGAATAAACAATTACCCATAATTACTAATAAGCAATGACTTAATCCTTAATCTGTTTTTATATTCATATTGCAGTTTCTTGTTTGGAATCATGTTGCATATTAAGTCTATGTACATATTTTATATGAAGTCTGCATCAATTTTAAACTTGGAGGGAAGGGGGTGGGGACTAAACTGCAGAAAAGTTTTGTAGAGAATTATTTTCTCCCCCAAACAATTGGATTAATTCAAAACTGTAAGTCAAGTAAGTGACCATCAGTAAATATAAAACTTTCTCCAATAAAATTATGTTTTTGAATCTGTATCACATCTTATACATAATATTTTAAATTGCTATTTGAGGACGATAAATGTTTCTATTGGTAAATATAACATAATTTCAAAATATTTTTAGTTTATGTTTTTTGAATTAAAAAATTATTTGTAAATTATTTAACAGTTTGTATTTAAAATTGTGACTATTTTTTTTATTGTTTTTAATGTACTATTTTTAGGCATGTTTGATAAAGATGGTGATGGGACTATTGGTTTTGAAGAATTTTGTAATCTTTGGAAGTACATTACTGATTGGTTAAATTGTTTCAAGAGTTTCGATAGGGACAGCTCTGGAACCATTGATAAGACAGAGTTAAAAACAGCCTTCACATCTTTTGGTAAGTGAAAAAAGATTCAATTAAATTTTTGCTCTGGCAAAATTTTTTAAAAATATTAATATTGTTTTTTGGGATAAGTTTCACTGAGTTTTTTAGTCTTAAAATTTTAATAATCTTTTAAAAGTAAGATTTATTGCTTAATGTATTAGTCAATTTCTATTACATATATTTATCATTTTGTGTTTTTTTTAAGACAATTATATATATATATATATAATTGTCTTCCCAATGGAGTTAATCAAGTTCTTTTTACAGTTCTGTAACTATCATATTATGATACTGAAATGGAACCATTACTTCTGGTTGTTGAGCTTGCTAAGTTTCTTTCAATTGACAAATTTCTTCACTCAATTTTGTAACTTTTAATTGAGTTAAGGTCTGGACTGATGCCAAGTCATTCCAGAAGTGGAAAGTGATTGTCTTGAAATCACTTTTTGTGCACATGAGTGCAATGATGGGCAGCTCAGTTATAAATATAAATGCTCTGGCTTGAAAAATATCACACAAAGGAAGGTTAGAGTTTGGGCTTAAATATTTAATTTATTAATTTTGGACATATAAATTGACATTATCTGTTCCTAACTTTTATCCTCATACAGACTGATCATAATAAGAACATAATGTTTCACAATGAATTTGATGTAATCAGCTTGTAGATCATCCCTGATTTTCCTTTTAATGTATTTTATACTGTCCCTACCAAACTGTCTGATTTTAGTTTCTCTCTAAATAACAGTGATCCATTGTTCCAATGTCCTATCAGTGTAATCCTTTCAAAAGCTTTTCCTGTGATTTGAAAATACTTTGTTTTTTAGATTTTTTTTAAACATTTAATCCAAATATTTGCAGCTTCTACCTAACAGTTCTTGTACTCCTCTGCATTTTACATCATGTCTACGCACACAATCAGATGATTTTCTGCTGTCAGGCAGAATTCTCAATTATTCGATCATCACTCACTATCAGTGGCAAATCCAGAGGGTGGGCATGGGGGCACATGCCCCACTCGGTCGCGATTTCATGTACAGACAAAATAGCATACCTAAGCAGGAAATAACTACAAAATTTGAATGTATTTATTTTGTTGTTTTACTTCAAGATTGTCTGTTGTGTCCAAGCACAGGTTCGAGCTATGTATTATTTTATAGTTCTCAATTTGAATTTGATTTCTGAGTTAATGTTTAGTTTGTTTTTGTATTGAAGACTAAATAAGCATTAACAATAAATGAAATAATTAAACTCTGTTTCAAGGATGTACTTTTTAAAAGAGGGAAAACAATTTGACCCTCATATTAATTTTGTGCCCCCTTGTCAACTTTTTCTGGATCTGCCATTGCTTATTATTGTATCCATTTCCTCCCTTATCAATTTGGTTCTGTAGAAATGACAAAGTCTCCTTATCTTGCTTGAAAAATTAAGAAATATGTGATTGTTTTGAATTATTTGCCTTCTTAATTGTAGCTTAATTGTTCACTCTCTTTTTTGCATTGCTCTTTTTAATGACCAGTAAACTTTTATTTTTTTACATTTTCCTAGCTAAGTAAATTAGATGACAAAAAAAAAAAAAAAAAAAAAAAAAAAAAACCCAACTTGATAGTAATCACATAATACATAATCTTCTATATATGACATCAATATCTGACTATTACTACTGTGACTTGACATTTCAATATTAGTCAGTTAAGCATCTTTTCTTATCATTTGACACGCTTTTGATGCAATACAGGTGACTGAACATATTTTGTTGTGTTACATTCATGATTAAGCCATTTTTTGATTCATTCAAAAAAAAAAAAATTTTTTTTTTATGTGTAATAAATTTCAAAAGTACACATTTCTGAAAGATTATCATAGTTTAGGTTTTTACTGTTTTTCTTGATAAATCATCAGATTTTTTATAAAATTTTTTGCTAGGTATTCCATTATGAAATGATAATTATTCTAAAAGTAAATTATATATAAAAGAAGATGCAATTTTTTTTTACATATGAAAAACTATTTTATAAATTAAAAAATGTTTTGATAAGATCTTTCAATGCTGTGTCTGTTTATTCTTTTCTAAACTTAAAATTATCAATTATTTGTTTTATTAGCTTATTTTTTTAACATTAAAACAGAATATTATTTAATAATCATAGTTATTTTAGTCATTTAATAAGCTTGGCTCCTTTAATTCAATTTTGCACTAAAATTCATTTCTAGGATCAGTACTTCATTCAACACAATTATTTTTCATATTAGCAGGTTCATGTACAAAGTATAACTCAAAATTAGTTCCTTGAAATTCTCTCTCGTTATGAAGTTATTAAACATTATTTTCTTTTAAAAAGTTCTGAGTGTGTGTGTGGGAGAACCACTTATACAAATTTGGAAATAATTTTCATATTAACTGGGTGGGGAGCATTATGAGAAAAGCATGGCATCATTTTGGTAAGTATTATTTTATGATGAAATCATAGCATGAGTAGAATAATATTGACAGTGAAGAGTATTAAAAAGCAATTTACAACAAAAAAGCTACATTTTTTAAAGTCACAAAGAAAATTATACACACAAACACACACATAAACATTATGAATGAATTTTCAATCAAAGATTATGAATTAATAAAAAAAAAAAAAAAAAAAAAAATGTTTTTTTATGTTTATATTTCTTTTTTTTAAAATAAAGTCATATTTTAATAATCATCAAGCTGAATGTTTATAGTAAATTGCAAATGATTTGATAATGTCATCAATTTCAATATTCTGTTACTATCAATATTCAAATATTGTTATCAAATAGCATGGGTTACGTTGGGGTTTTGTAAAGTGGCATTAATTGTTCTAATTTGTATTTACATTAGAATCATATACCTGTTTTAATGACTTACATCCTGCTAAAAGGAGGGAGAAGAAGTGCATTTTGAAATGTAATAAGACAAAATTTTTCTTACATTACACTGAAATCAAAGGTTTTAAAATTAAAACAAAGTGGATTCTTTTTCTGGGTTATAAAAATTACCTTCTAATGATGCATGTATATGTTTTATTTAACATGATTTGAGGTTGTTGAATTAAATAATACAAGAATCAGTTTTTACGAAAACTGAGATTAATATTCGTTAACAATTCATACCTGCTCTGAAATGTATTGAAATTCGAAAAATGTATTTATAAATGTGCAGCAACTTCAGAATCAGCAATTTCTCACTGCAAATTTTTTCAATCATATCATCAGATGTAAATATTCTAATCCGATTTGACTGGAATGATTTTATTTTCCCCTATTAAAGCTTGCATTTTTTTTTCTGTGACCATAAAATGTAAAATATCAAGCATGTCTTTCTTTTCCATTTTGGTAGGGGAGGGGGGCGGACTTCTAATTCTTGGAAAACAGTAGGAAATGAAACCTTTGGTTATAACAAAATGTGAAAAGAAAATTTACAATAGAATAATATTATATTCATAGAATTAAAGAGCATAGTTTCCACTTTGTGTCCTGTAAATGTAAAGAGGATTCAGTTAATTAAATTTTAGAGTTTATATTAATGGTAAATTTTTTGTCTTTGTTGGTGTACTACTGTCTAAGTAAACCTACCATCAATGTATAACATGCAGAGAAAGTTAAGTTAAAGAGATAATCTTCTATTAGACATAAGTGGTTAATGTCAAGATTAAAAATTAAGTTGATTTAGAATGATCAATTTTCAAATGTTTATTGTAAACTATTTTGTATATCAGGCAAAAAATATATTTTAAAAAGTAAAACTGTTTGTAGTTATTTGTTTGTAAGAATGATTCTAATAAAGTATATCCACATTTATGTATGAGAATGAACAACTACTTTTGTTTATGTAACATGGTGACCATCATATAACAAATTTAAGACTTTTTACTACGGTTTTTCAAACATAGTGAAATTTTTTGAGTATTTTGAAACTTAGAAAAAATGTTAATTTTTTACATAATTTTTAATGTAAATTTTCTGAATAAATCTGTTGCTGTGAAAGTTGATGCACCTATTAGATTTAAAGTGTTTTAATTGTTCTATGAATGGGGCTTTTAATTATATTATGAATTAAATTTTTAAAATTCTTTTTAAATTTAAATCATTTAAATAAATATATTCATGTAAGTTAATAAATGTAATTTGCACAATACTAATTTTGTAGTGAAAATCAAAATAATAAATGTCATGATGCTTTTTAAAATTGTTAGTTTAGTATTATAAAAAATCAAGAGCTTTAAAATTTTTAATTATCTGAAAAGATTCTATTTTAGTAAATTTTGAATCAAACCAATCTTTATAAATTTTTAGCTGTTTCTTCTAGTCCTGCCTTTTAATTTATATTATCTTCATATATCAAGTTTTTTAAATTTTAGTTTTTGTAATTTTATGTTAAATTTTAAATATGATAGTGTGATGTTTTGGCTTTGTTAAATGAAGATGAAAATATGGGTAGACATGGAGATAAACATTTCCACTCTATCAATAGAGCTAGAATTTTTAATTGTGGTACAATAAAGTGTAAGAACTTCTATTTGGGTCCTAAAATTTAGAAAGACAAGTGGGTTGAAAATTAAACTTGTTAATGTTGATATTAATAAACTATTCAAAATTTTAAAAATGTTGCAGTAAATTATATGCTAATCAAAACCTTAACAATAAAATTTGTGCATAATTTTTTGAAAAATATTGTCAAAATTCTACATTTGAATGCTTAAATTGCCCTCAGAATATTCATATAATGCAGATATTATGCTAGGAACATGGGGTAAATTAAATAATTTAACTGAATTAAATTAATTTTAACCGATTACCATTTAATATATTAATTCTGGTTAAATTTTGGATATTCTCAAATTTATTAAAAAATATAAAATTAAACAGGCTAAACTCTTAATTTTCATAGTGTAATTTTGTAAAATATATTAGATACAGTATGCTGAAAAACAATTTATGACATACTTGGCCAAACTGTGGTTCTTCTATGTCTTCACTGCAGCAATCTCTTACAAAGGCTGAAAAAATATCTATCTCAAACATTGATGGACAGTTTTAAACTGTAGATTGAAGATTTCAAATTTTTTAAATCCTATATAAATTTTCTTGTTATAATTAGTGATGACTTCACATTTCCTAAGTATTTATTATTTGATAAATCTGCCAGTGAGATGGAACTAATAGGAATTCAAAAACACTTGGGTTTAAAGATGATTATAAATTATCACATTCTGCAATATAATTTTGGAAATTCATTGTTGAATCAAAATATCTTTTTAAGCATGCAGTATGTAAACTGAGTTTGATATTTAGAATTATATACTGATGTAAATCTTTGTATTCTTTAGTGAGATCTATTAAATCAAAACACCATTCCCAGCTAACAAATAAACATTTAATGGAGCTTATTCATTTTATACTAACAAGTTATGAGTCAGATTTTCAATGATTTGTGGCCAAAATACAAACATGTATGATAATTGCATCTACCAATTTAGAAATTTTTTTCCCTATAAGTATTTGAATTGTATATGAACATATTTTTTAAAAAATAACAAAATGTAAATAAAGAACATGAAATTTAAATATTACATTATTAAAACATTTGTCTTATTGCACTTCTAGAAATTCTGAGCGTAGGATTTTCAACCATTGTCTGTATAAAGTCTGGCTATGTATGATTTATGAAATAGCTGTTCAAAAATAATGTTATTTTGTCCTCATTTATACATTGAAAATAAATTATTTAACTGAATCTGTGTGAATATTTATGTGATTACCCAGTTTAATTTTTTTTGTTGATGAAATTTTCTGAATAGAACTCAATAATAAGCTTTTTGTAATGAAATGTAATCAAGACCTTTGTTCCCATTTTCATCTAAAGTGTTAAAATTACTATGACTTCAATATCAAGAAACAGATTAGAAAATTTAATTATTTTTTCATATATTTCAGGAAGTGATTATAATTAATTTGATGTTGAAGTCATGAATTTAATAATGAAGTTTTTGTATAGTCTTAATACTCTTTCCTTTGATTTCCTTGGGACGTATCAATATAAAAAATAAGAAAAAAAGTTTTCAGTATATTTGTTAAAACTCTGCATGTAGTATACATAATAGATTGCTTAACATAAATAAATAATGTAACTGGAACAGAAAATGAATTAATATTTGCTAAATAATTTAACTCAGTACTTGTTGCGAAAATTTTTATGACAAGTAATAGAGTAGGGAATTATATATAAAAGATACAGCATAGAGAATATTAATTTCTTTTAAAGTTTATTATATAATTTTTTTAAATGTGTCTGCTTACAGTTAATAGTTTTAGCATGTGGTGTCTAAAAACGAATGCTGTAGGCACTTAAAGAATTAGGAATTATGGAGCTAAAATTATAATGAAATGTTAAATACTCTTATCGAATATCTTTTAAGCACTCAAATATCATGAATCGGTATCATCATAATGATTACTATGTAATATAAATTCCCCCCCCTCTTTTATATAGTCGATTTTTCTCTGGAAATGTAAATATTTCACACAGAAAAATTAAGTTTGCTTTAAAAAATTATTTATACATTAACAATATGGTAACTCAATAATTATTTGATTATTATGTACAGTAATTTATTTTCAATGCAACGTTTTGACAAAATATTTTTAAATAATATTACTCACTGTTGTGAAAATGGCTTTGCATGTGTTTCTGTTTTGTTTGTAAAATGCATTTGTAAGTTTTATCTGATCACACATACAACACATACATAGGTGTAATGAACTGAATAAAACTTTTTTTCTCTATAGGTTTTCGTCTTTCAGATGCATTTTATGATCTTGTTGTGAAAAAATTTGATAGAAATCAGTCAGATTCTATCACATTTGATGATTACATTCAGATATGTGTGACTCTTCAGGTAATTTTATAATTTTCTGCTTTATCAAATTTTGATTATATATTTTAATGTGAAAGTAATTTCAGTCATATTTCATTGTTTTAAATGTCCTGAAATAATTGCCCTGGACCAATTTGACATTTGTAACATTTGACTTTATCTAAAATTACAAGATTACATAGCTTACTTTGCAACTCTGAAGCAGATTTAGTTTATAAAAAAACTACATGTTGTGAAGTACTGTATATTCCAAAGTATAATGTGCACTTTTGATACAAAAAGTAAGCTCAAAATTTACGATTGCAGAAATAAAAATGATACACTTGATATAATACCATATTTAAAAATAATGAAAGCATTAGCATAAAAAAAAAGACTAGATTTCTATGTGTACCTAAATGTTATTTATTCAACAGAAATGACTTACCTTATGAACTTAATTTTATTAGCAGACAACATTAAAAGTTTATCATATTCATTTTCTACTGTATCTTAAGATACATCATTGAATTCTCTTTCATCTTCACCATTTATGTTACTTTGATCCAAATATAATTAATCATATTCCATTCCATCTGGATTGTTAGATATACTACGCTTTTCAGATGACTTTTGAATATTGTCAGGTTTAATTTCATTTCATTCTTTTATTATCCACTTGCTCACTATTTCTAGACTAGCATGACACATTTGGCTCCCTTTTGCAAATTTTTTTTTACCTTCTAACATGTACATATTCTGCAGTCATTTTAAATTTCCTTTGAATAGCTTATTAATGTATACATCTAAAGACTGAACTAGTGGTGTTAATCGGCTTGGAATAACTGCCTTGTATGTGTTACAGATTTTCATCAATTTCTTTGTATAACCCATTAGAGGTGACCTGAACATGTCTCACATACTTCTGGAAACTTGTCAATTTGTTGTGTTTGTACCCTTTGCGAAACTTTTTTTTTTTTCGTAGAACTAAATTTTTCTATGTCAGGAATAACTACATCAACTCAGTTGCTTTAAAGTTGTCCTTCTTTATGGCAAATAAATGCCTTGTTTCTTGTTTTAATTAATCCATTCTGGTGGTCTAGGACCCATTTAGCTACATTTCCTTCTAGGATAGGCCATTTCATTTTTTCTTTATGCAAAGCACATTTATTCTTTCACATATTAATTATTGTGATTTCGTTTTTCTTTCACTCACATATGGAGCTTTCAACAACATCAGACATCTTTACTGCAGTACTGTTTCTATTTACTTTTACAAATTAAATTACTGCATTTGAAACTAGCACTGTGTTTATTTCATTTGGCTAAGTCTTTATTTACTTCTAAAAGGAACATGAGATCAACTTTCTTTCAACTATATTGCAAACACAATTCACTAAAGCATTTGATGTTCACTTTGAAATCACAGCTTCAAATGACTGGAGAAAGAAAAAAAACACCTTATTCCTTATTTCACAAATTCATTCAGTTCAGAGCATTCTTACCATAAATTATATCCCCCTTTTCTCGAAAATCTAGTATAACATTTTTGTACACATTTCCATTGAATACAACCCACCTTGTTTGCAGAATTATTTACTCCCTTAATCATTCCCCCATATTGTTTCCTGTATTACATTTCAATTCTGTATACCATTGTTCAAAAGACCGAGAAAATCTTTTTAGAATGACTTTAAAGATAATAGTATCACCCATGTACATTTCATGTTTCTTCATGTCAAAAAGGGTGCACACATTATAAGGGGAATATGGCTAAAAATTAAAAAAAAATGTTGTTTGAAATAACGACAGTGTGCATTACATGCCAGAATGAGCGATATCCAACATTTCTTAAGCAAATAGTCTGAATTAACATTATAGATAGTGAATGTCCATTTAGTTATGTTTTATTTTAGCATTCATATATTAAAAGATTAAATTTATGGATATTTATTTCAGTTTTTATTAATGCATTTAAATTAATTTTAAAACATGTTTTGGAATACTATTCCTGAATATCAATAGTCTGAGTAAAACTCTTTCAATCTAATTTTCGAGGCCACAGTAGCCTAGTTGGTCATGGTAGCAGACTCGTGGTTGGCGGTTTTATTCGAGTTGGGTTTAGGTGTTTCCGGGGCTAATGCACGTTAAATCTGTCGAGACCCAAAGTCCTCCCATTGGCGTGGTGGGGAAGTTAGGAGAGGGGGTGCCAGCTCAGGTGTCTTCCTCGTCACTTGACCGAGGTTCGAAATTACGAGGCCCATCCCCAAAGCCTTGTTGCTTCTAGTGCGACGTTAATAAAACCAAACTATATATATATATATATATTTTATCCTGCTATTGTTTTAAGTCTGAATATGCATGATTTATTTTATTAGGTAGCCATATTTCTACATTGCCTATAAATAATTTTTGTTTTTTAGAGTGTTCTTTGTTGGTCAATTGCTCTGTTTTTGTTTGTTTTAATTGTACTTACTATGTTTACATATCACACACACACAATTGGTTTGGAATTTGTTGTCACATTTAATATAAATTATCAAATGATGTGAATTATTTTCGTACATTTTAGTTAAAATGCTATTATATTGTCTGGATTGATAATATTGTTGCATCTGATTAAATGGAAATTTAAAAAAAAATTTCATTTTCAGATGGATGTTGATGCTTTTCTGCATTATATATCTTGGAAAAAAATTATTTTTATTTATGCTATGTACTGCATTTAATTTTTGCCTGACATTTTTAAAATAGTTTAAATGGGAAAGAAGGCTTGAAATGTAATATAGTTATGTTGCATAGTAAATTCTTTGATTTCATAATGTGTGTATCTTTTGTTTATTTATATTTTTCCTGTGTTTTGTCTTTACAACCCTTAATTCTAACTTGTATAAATGGTCAATTTTATCAGATAACTATTATTTTATTTTTAGTGATTTTTAAAAACATGTCTCCTGAAGAATTTCCTTTTTTTCTCACATCTCATTTCTATTTTTTATGTAGTCTTTAACAGCTGCCTTTAGAAGCCATGATAAGGATATGACTGGAATAATTTCTATATCTTACGAAGAATTTTTGATAATGGTGGTGAGGACTATGTTTCAGTAAGTATGTACCACAATTTTTTTTATCTAGCACTTCCATTAAAAATTTCATTTTTTTTTCAAATAAAATTCCTCAGAAAAAGTCATAAAATTAAGATTTTTAATTTAAATTAGTTTATGGAAACATTCTATTGCAAGTACCTTAACAAATCGAAAATCCATTTTGTAGCGAAGTAATTTTTTAAACAATATTAAAATGCAATGTGATTATTAGAAAAATATAATTTTAAGATTTAGTTGTGTCAGATAGTTTCGTGTATTTGAATGTGAAGATTTTTATGTTGTTTTCATGTGCCCCTGTCATTTCTTTTCGTCCAGTTAAAGCCAAAAATGTTTTCTTTTGTATTTTAAATATTATTTAACATAAAAGAAATTTTGATCAAAATCTATCTGGAAAAGCAATATTTAAAGGATAAATATGTATTTACTCATATGTGATCATTTTTTGAGTAGTTAAATTGTGAAATTACATGAGTTTGAGATACCCAGACTGTGAAAATATTTGAATTTTTATTATGCAGTTATATTCCTTATTATGAAATACATCCTAAAATATATTAACGAGATTCTTTATAATTAGATTAAGCACTTAGTGCAGCATTGATTATATATTTTTTTGGTTTGCCTCTTTAAAACCCTTGTGTTGAATCAAGATCTAAACTTTTGATAATTTTATTAAATAAGTATGCAATATAACATTGAAGAACACTTAGAATGTGAAGCTGTCTATTGCAAAACTATACAAAAATACTATAAATGCTAAACTTTGTTTTATACAAGTATATAATTTGAGAAATAAGTGTTAGGGATATATATTTAGTAATAACAGAAATCTAACATGTGTTAAAATTATGAAATTTAATGTTTCAATCTAATTTCCCAAAAACTCAATTTTCATTACAATTTATTTCTAAATTTAATAAATATTAGTTAATACACAGATTTTTCATGACACCTTTGAAACAAAATAATTAAGCCTTTTTAAGATTCTAATTCAAAATTTCTTTTTATTTGAAATATTTTAAGTATTCTTTTAATCTTTGTTGGCTTGAAAATGTTTTCTACTTTAATTTCACATTTTACAAGAAAACAAAAATTACATTAAGTCTTATATGTTTTGTGTTTTTGTATATAAATGTTTGTAACATGTTTGGAAGTTTTATAACAAATATAATGATGATCATAGATATGATAAATACACACACCTTGTTATATTAGCTAATTATTATTTTTGTTTCTATTAAAATATAAATTATTTTCCTATGAATATATAAATTTCATATATTTTAATAAATTTGGTTTATACTTAAAAAGTTCTAAATTGATAATTATACCTCAGTAAAACAGAAAATATTTTTTGACTTCTGTCCTTGTCACTTTTTAATAAAGCATTTGTTTAATCCTTCAAGTAAAATTTTAAGCCATTCAATTACAAATAAGCGTATCTAAATTTTGATTGTGTGTTCACTAGAGAAACACTTAAATTTAACATTAAATTGAATTCCCTCTACTATGTTATTCTTTTTACTGTGCATTATTTTATTTATTTCATTTCAAATGTTGAGATTTTTCATAGCTCTTTTGTAGCATTTTGATTTATTTCATTTTGTTATTTGTGCTATACATTTAGTAATGTTGTACTAAGACGAATTTAAGTAAAATTTTGAATACTTAATCAACTAATATAAGCAATAAGCATTAGTGCTTCTCATAATGATTATTGAAAATTAAAAATGAAAGCATACATGTTGTTGAAATCGTATGAGGAGAGGGGGGGACTAGAAATTGTTCTAGAACTATTTTGCTTTTAATGTTTGAATATTCTTAAAGTTAATTTATTTTTTAGATGTTGAATTTTATTAGATTTCTTTTCATAAGGTGTTATATTGTTTTTAATAAAAAGGAAATTAATGTATTATTATTTAAGTATTTAATGAAATCTTTCTTTTTTCTTTTTTTAATTCCTGATATTTTTGTATTTCTTTGAAAAATATCAGATTTTAAAAATTATTTTATGAAAGTTAAAAAAGAAATTTAAAATGGATATTTTCTTGATGTTATATCTAAAGAATTTATTAATTATGATATTCATTTTATTCATGCATAAATACAATTTTTTCAAAGTTGTTTGTGTGGAAAAGTATACTTTTTCTTACTGTGGTAAGCATCCCCTTCAGGGTGTGCAGAAACATTTCAAGGGATATTTGTGAAACTCAGAAAGGAAAAATTAACAATATTCAGATTAAAGCCTATCTATAGAATTAATAAAAATTCTATCTCAGGGTTACATCCAATCTTATTGTTCCAATCAATTGGACCAACATTAAAATACTTTCAGAACCACTTGTACATGTCATTGTTTTTGCAAAAGTATGCAAAACAATTATGGAAAGAATCTAATGTAATTTACTTATTATTAAAGAAATCACATTGTTAATAGCACTACTTATAATAATATGTGAAATAAACAAAGAAAGCTCTGATTACTATACATTTGTTTACATTATATATTTTTTTTAAAGATTTCAATACTTGTGACACATGAAACAAAAATTGGTGCATTGTTAAATTAGAAATGCAGGTTTTTTATAATATTACACCTGAAATAAAATTTTACCATTTATGTATTAGTGATATGAGGGGTTGTAATGTGGAATAGTTATCATTTGAATGTCTCATTTAAGATCATGAATTAATGTTTTTGCATTTTTAATGAAGCTATAAAGCTCTGTTAATGAAATTGCTAATTTTTCTAACATATCGATCATAAAAAGATGCTTAAAACTGATCTATTGGAGTCATTTGCAGAAACCGTTTTTTTCTTTTATTTATGAATTATTTAAAGTGCATGAAGTTATTCACTTTTTCTCGTTTCTATCTCTTTATTTAATAAATTTAAAGATATTTAAACCAAAACGACCCAGAACACACAGCTTTTAAACAAAATTGAAAGTTTAACTGTATGGTTAATTAATGGTTATAATATGTGTGGTATTCATGTGAGAGTGCCAGTTGAAATGGTAACTCTCAGTTTCAACCCTTTATTACTTGAAATCGTCTTCTATTTAATAAAACATTACTTTTGCAAGTATTGATTTAATTTCAACTACTTTCAATGTAGTTGTATATTTTTGTGTCTGATATTCATTACTGTTAGTTGAATTATGTGCCCTTTAATTCAGTTTCCAGTTGATCAAAAGATATAATCAAACTTTAACTATTTAATGAAAATCTCTCTCTTCTTTATGTTATTGCAAGAAAATGTAATTTGTTATTTGCAACTATACTTTGCAGAACGAAATAATGTGATGACAACTACAACAGACATATTGGAGAAAGAAAAGTGGAAGGAAAAGAAAATGAGTTTTGAATGATCTTTATAATGGTGGTTCTAAAAATTTAACTTTGATGCATCCCTAAATTAAAGTTTCATTCCAAAAAGTTTTGGGAAGTTATATTTCTGAAATAAATTTCAATGTATTACAAGTTTTTAACAGAAATTTTACAATTTCTGTTGATATTTGTACTTACTTATTTTTGCATGCAGGTATCTAAAGTATTTGAAATTTTTTTATGTTTAATTAAAAAGAACTCATAATTGCATGAAGCCAAAATGGTATTTCAATCAGTCTTATGAATATAAATCTAATTTGGTTAAATCTTTTTATTGTAGTAGGAGTAAATTTAGGATTATCTATTTAATTTAAAATTAAAACATTGTTTAGGTTTGAATTGAACTGTATAAAAATTGTAATGCATGAAATCTATGCATGTACAAATTACTGAAGTAAGAAACTCTGAAAGTAAATCTTTTACTTTCATCAGCATAAAATCCTGAGTTGTAGCCTTAAAATAATAAGAATTTAAATACTGATGATTTGATTTGAGAGAGTACTGGATTCAATAATTATAAATTAAATACTTTGCATTCACCTTATGTTTTATAAATACTGATATGACTGATACACATTAGGTAATACATTTATGAACTTCTAAATGAATATGAATTCCATATACATACCTCTGAATGTATATAGAAAATTATATACATTCAGATTGTGGCTCAGCCAAGGTCTTGGGAGAAAGAAGGTCTAAATACCTTCAAAATTTTGAGAAATATGTACATTGAATTTCAATGAATGGTTTGGCCTTGTTTAATTTTTTTAAAATTATAAATTGGATAAGGTTTATTATGTATATGGTTAAAAAAAAACTGAAACATATCGTAAAATTACATAAATGCATTATCTCCAGTATTTCTCTCTTTATTAATATTAAAAATTCATTAGAAAATATTCAGCAATGATATTCACACACAACAATAGATAAAATATAGTGGAAAAATTTTTACATCCTTTTATTACCTATATTAGTTATAAATATTGAGAATAACTACTTCATTATATATTATGAGCCCATATAATATAATTACATAAATATAATAAGCTTAATCATCTTCAAATTTATTTATATATTGTAATAATATGTGCCCTTAAATCATCCACAGTAATAAATATATAATTTTTATTATTAGAAATTGAAATTGCTCACTTACCAAAAATATTTTTTCAACTATGCCTCTGATTTTAGGTATGATGTACTATACTGATATTATATGCTATTCTGTTTGTTTTAACACTATTAATTGTTTGTGGCATCCCTACTATATACCCTACTAGTTTAATATACTATATGCTGTTAATTGTTTCTTAGGCCATTTGCTTGACATATTTTTTATGTTATAAATGAAACATGCTGCTTAATGTTGTTTCAAAATTTTAATGTTGTGTACTTTTTACAGTAATTTGTTTGTCTGTCAAATCTGATTCTGTTGAAAATAATCTGATACAAGACTAGATAATTATCTTGGGTGTCCTTTATCTCATACAAAATTCTAGAAATTTTTTTGAAATACTACATCTACATGTAAAATATTAGTCACCATTGTATCTGTATGGGTAGCTCAGTCTATTTATATTGCTATGTGGTATGTCAAGCTGTTTTCACTTTAAACATAGCTCTAAATCTTCTGTTCAAATACTGTGTTATCAGTCTGTTTAGACTTGTGTAATACATACATATATATTTGAATTTGTGAGACATTGTTCATGTAAGAAAATTATCAAGTTTATTAATGATTGAATATCCAGTTGCTTAAAATATGAATTCAAATTCAGTTTTTAATTTCAGCCCAGTGTAATGTATTACTATCGTCTTCACTGCAACTTTGTTGATGCTGGTTATTGAAGCACTGCATTATATCATTTTATACATAAGAAGATTTATTCCAATTCCTGAAATTTGCATCATTTCTTCAAATAACTTCTTGTATATGAAGCATTTTATGTATCTTTTAAAAATTGCTTGTGTTTATTTTTACTTACTTATTATTGCTGCATAATTAGAACATATAAGCCCAACTGCTGTGTTACAATTATAGGCATACGAAAATATGGGAATAGCATCCATCTTTATTTGAAAAAAAATTAGAAGGCTACATAAAATTGATTATTTTTGTATTGAATTATTTTTTATATGAATTATTTAGATGTGCTGTCAAAAATTTTACTGTTCTTTTCCATAATTGCTGTATAATAAAAATGTAAATGAAAGAATTTCTTGCTTTTGTTTTTGTTATGTTTTCTCTATTTGTTCTTAAATAATTCTTTTTTATATTATAAAATGTGAGTTATTTTTGTTCTGTATTCATATATTTTATTCATAAACAACCTATTAATGAATATCATAATTCATTCAAAATTTGTAGAAATATTTGCGAATATTTTTAAACTAGATTTTTCCTAAAAATCTTCATGGTGTCAAAATATATAAGACTTATACCCTTTTCATGGTATAAAATAATTCATTCTGATTTAATTATTCATTTTTTTTCAATATAAACATATTAAAAGTAAGATGGAAAAATCTGATGAATATAAGACATTATTTTAGATATTTGAATTTGTTTTTGATTCCACAGTAAAATATTTTATTACAAAATTAAGAATAAATAAATATACTGTTTCATCTAAATAAACTGGGCTGCAAATCCTATACATCTAGAATTTTGTAAGAGCAAGTAGAATTTTAGGTATGGGAAGATTTTGTTTGCCCAATGGAATGTAATTTTTAGAATAAATTCGAGGAAGTTTGTTAAAAAAAGAAATTTTAACTTCAAATTTAAAACTCTTAAATGTTTGTTATATAAAAAAAAGAAAGAAATTAACTTTATTTTTCAAATTTTTTAATACATCCTATATTAATTTCAATTTTGTTAAATAAAGGAGTATGAAGAGTATTTTAAAACTGATATTCTTAAATATTTACAAAATACATAATGTTGTATGAAATAAATTAATTGTTAAGCTAATCCAAAAAAGCAAAGTTTTTAAATTATGGGTAAAGATTCCTGGTCTTTTAAAAACTAGCCCAATTACACTGTGACAAAGGAAGATTTTTACCTTTTAAAGCAATTTAATGCTTCAAACAACACGATTTTAACAAATTTTTATCATTCTACAATGTAATTGTTTAGTTATGGTTTAGTGTTTTTTCTTATCACCTCGTTTGGCACAGCATAGCTGCAGTTTCCTTTGGCACCATTATGCTACAATATCACTCATTAACAACAGTGTGCAGTTTTGAATAACTGCAACTATAGTGAGTCCATATGCATTTAGAGAGAAGTAAGTACAATTGTTTCGAGAATGATTTAATGTATCTCTAATTTTGAGAATGATTTAATGTATCTTGCTAAAGTATGTATTAAGACAATTTTTATATTAATAGTATGTTAAAATTTTACTTGTATAGTAGTTAATAGTAGTATTTTTATTTGCAATCTCTTAAAATTTGTTTCATCCTTCTTGCTGCATTACAAGCTATCTCGCCCCTGACTAATCTGGTCACACCTATCTTCAATCAGAATCCACTTCCTTCATCATGTAAATAAGCAAGCATAGCATCAACTAACTTCCAAATCACAAATTGTTGTATATGGGCAAAAAGTTTACTTCAGGTTGCTGAACTTCAAGCATCGGTAGACAATACAATTTGTAAATTTTGAATTTTCTTAGGGTCATATTCAGAACCGTCATGAGCCATCACAAGCTTCTATTAGACTAAATAAAGCTTCTAGTTACAGAGGTGATACTGACTTTTTTTTTCTTCAAATTTTAATACTTAATAGCAACTATTGTATGATTTAGTTAAAATATTTTAATTTCAGTTTTAATTAAATTTAAGAGAATTTAAGTGTGATTAAACAAATTTAATTAAATGTTATATAATAAGATGGATAAAGTAAATGGTTTTTGTTGTGGCTTATGCCTTTCAAGGAAAAAGAGAGAATTAAATATGATATGAGATATTTTAACTTTCTAAATTGTAGATCCTAGAGAAGGAGTCTAATTGAGAGTGAGAGAGAGAAGAAACTTTATTCTGAATATCTTAATATAGAGTCATTCATCTTAGTGCCGTCTGTCTGATCAAATATATATTACAAATACTGGGGAATCCCATTTATGAAAATATATACTCTTTGCAGATTGAAGAGTGTGTTACAAGTGTCATTTTATATAGTCTTATCAATAACTGACTTAATGAAATAGTTTTCCTCATATATATCTAGAACAAAGTCTTTCATATTAAGAGTTGAGAAATGTGAGAGCTATACAAGGAGAGGTAAGGTTACATTCCTTGTAAATAGAAATCCAGTCTTTTCAATGGTGTATAAAGGTCGCGATAGCCTGTTGATAAGAGACACTGTCTTCGTAATCTGTTGATCGAAAGTTTCGAGTCCCGATTCTACTAAAAATTAGAATGTGGAATTGTGAGGGATACTATACATTTAATTCAAGTTGACTTCAAAATTCTCACTTGAGATGTAAGTTTGGACAGTTAATTATTAGCTTATAGGTATTGTGATTTAACATTTAACTGTGATTTAAAATTACATTCGTTGGTTACACATTCAATTTAATCAGTAGAAAGCTTAATGTTAAGTATACGGGGGTGAAAATAGACAATGATCATGTAAATTGGGTAAAATTAATAAAATAATCGTGCACATTACTTGTTAGTATTTATTCCTGTATCTTTTTGGCTGGAGAGAGTAATAGAAAACTTATACTGCTAATGTCATTTTCATTCAATGGCAAGTTTTTAATTGTTTTCTAGAGAGTTTCTCTTTTGAACTGAAACCAATGCACACAACGTTACATCAAGACATAATCGATGGCTGTTTTTAAAAGTAGGGTCAGCAGAACACGTTTCTTTGCAAAGGCGTTTGCGGCTCTTCAGACTTCTGCCTCTATGCATTGTATCTATAGCTTTCTTAGCAGAATTAGCAAACAGTTTTTATTGAATTTCATTGGAACACATAAACTACAGGCTTTGAAATATTTTTTTTAAAATAAAATTTAGAATACTGATTTATTAAGTATATGCTTGGAACCCTTTTTAAAATTCAAGTTATTGCTGAAAAAAAGGGGGAAAGAGCCCTTATGGGGAATTTGTATGTAGATTGTCAACAAGAGCCGAGTTAGTTGACAATAGCTTTATACGGAAACCTAATGACCTCTTTTGGACTTGGAGGGAATAGTAGCACTAAAATGATGTTTTTAAAACGAGAAGATCTTACTTTGAGATTTTGGAGGCTGTGAGAACGTGTACATTACTCTGTACAAAAGAGTAAATATCTTTAATAAATAATTAGTAGAAATAACTAAACGTAAATTTCTTTGAGAGGAAACAATAATTAAAATGAATGGTTAATTGCTAATGTATCAGTAAACACCACTGAACCACCACCAATTAGAGAAGAACATAGCCGCGACATTTTGGTGCAACCAGAACTAAATGATTTTGCCTATCCTCAAATCACTAATTGGATTACTTATTTCTATTATTGATGTAAGAATAAGAAAATTTGGGAAAAAGAAATATTTTATTTACCTTATTTTAAATCTGAAAATAACTTACCATGATAAGTACAGAAGAAGATCTTAAAATTAATAAAATTATAACAATTCACATTTCAATCACTAAATTTTTAAAAAAGATTAATGACGAACTTAACAAAGATATTGATTGCAATCCATACGAAATCAAAGACTTTAAGGCTATTCTTTTGAAATACAGAGCAAAACTTTAGAAGATTTAGCAAAATCTATTGCAGTTCTAACTAATCTAGATGATTTAGAAGAGGAAATTTAAAATATGCATTAGAACATAACTAATCTATTGTGTTCTGTGGGCTACAAGTTTAATATAAAACAGCAATTATGGAAAAAAAAATGCCTTTATCTGCGAAAACAATGCAAGACCAAAATACCTTTGAATATAACAAAGCAGAACGTTACATTACTCTGTACAAAATTTGTACTCTGTACAAAAAAAAAAAAAAAAAAAAAAAAAAAAAATCTGATATTTAGCTGAATTCTGCTATATTAGTTTCAATTGATGAATCATGTTATATTGCTAACACTGCACTAGTACCATTCTCTGGGCGATATTTGTCAGCGCAAATCCCAAAGAAGAACGTCTCGGAGTATTGCCGCTCAAGGGACAAACACGTGAAGAAGATTTTGCGTATGCAGTAGAAACATATCTGAAACATACCGGAATGAATTCAAATAAAATAATTTCATTTGCTACGAGCAGAACTAAAAGTACGATATGAGTAAATAAAAGAGTTGTTTCGATTTTAAAGAACAAAATTAATCATGAAATTCTCATGTTTCACTGCGTAATACACGAAGAAGCGCCTAGTGCCTAAATATTTCCTGAAGAAATGGTTACAGTAATGAGCATCATCATCAAGGTATCTGACAGTATCTTGGACAAATAATTTTATCATCGCCAATTAAAGGTACTTTTGGTCAAGATGGGTAGTGAGTTCGTACATTTACTTCTACGCAATAAGTTCACTGACTTTCTAGAGAAAACGTTCTGAAGTGCTTTGCTTCATGTGTATTAGAAGAAATAAAATTGTGCCTACGCGAAAAATGCATTACGTATCAGGAGTTAGAAGAAGATACATGGTTACAAAAATACTTCATGTCATAATGCTTTCAATGCATTGTTAAAAAGAAATGTCTCTTAATACATTATTGGAGAAGGTTGAGTGCTTTGAAAATAAACTGAAAATTAACCCTGAAGATATACTGAATGGTGAATCACTTCTCTTCAGGCATTTAAAATAGTATTTCTACGAAAAAAGCACTTGTTTTGAAATTGAATATTTTTAGCACGATTTTAGGAAAAATGAAGAACAGTTTTAATGAACGTTTTCAAAAATTCAGAATAAATAAAGATTCTATATCTTTCATTGTGCGTCCTCGCAAAATAAAAATTAAAGAATCTAACTTAGCATCGCTCGACACCGATACTGCTTCACTTCAAATGCAATTAGTGGCTGCGGTAGCCTAGTGGTCATGACCACTCGTGATCGACGTTGATTCCGTCGATTCGCAGGTTCGAGTCCAGGTGCCACTGAAGACCCGCAGTGTAGCGAGCTGATACACTTTAAATATGTCGAAGTCCCAAGTCCTCTCGTTAGTATGGAAGTTTGGGGAAGGAGTTGCCAACTGATGTGTCGTCCTCATCACTTGACAGAGGTTCAAAATTATGAGGTCCGTCGCCAATACTTCTTCGCAATACGTCGGTATTGCTTCTAAGTGCGAAGTTAATGAACAATCAATCAATCAGATAGAGTTAATAGATTTAAAAAGCAAGGAACTGTGAAACATCGAATTCACAGATCTGATCATCCGCTAGGAACAGCTCGAAAGAGGGAAATGCCTGTTTAATTTTTCGAAACAAGGGGGTAGCTATGGAGAAGCTGTTTAAAACAGAAACATTATATCTGATACGTAGAACAGTTTGCCTGAAACATACGACGGAATAAAAAAAAAAAATAGTATTTGCTGTTCTCACAATCTTTGGCTTTACATATTCATGCGAATGAACTTTCTCTTCCGTGAATGAAATAAAAAGTAATGTGAGAAGCAAATTAACAAACGATAATATACAATCACGCTTAAAATTAAAAAGAACTAGCTATATGCGAGGCAAAACAAAGCTTTTAAAAAACGATGCATGGTCACTGTTTTAAGTTTTGAATTAAAAAAACGTTATCACTTCTTAAAAATTCATAAATACCTAAATATGCATACATGGACGTACCCAGTATCTTGATCAGGGAAATCTAAATTAGCGGAACTTCAAAATTGATGGCTTAATGCAAGAACAACGAATGTCAATTTTATACGAAAATGGAATAGCTTAAATCTTTGGCTAATAAAGTTCAAAACATTTTTATACAAGAACAACCAATGTAAATTTTAATTATTAGTAAAAACATGAAGTTTCAGAATTCAATACATTCTGTATTATTGGTTCTGAAATTATTTCAGGAAGATTGAAAGTCTGATTCCTGTAGCATTATGATATTTTGACATTGGTCATTTCTTACATTAAACCACTGAAATAAAAATATCTTTGATAGTTCTGAATTTTTAAAAGAATAGAAAATGTTACTTTTTAAAAAACTTTATTTAAATAATATATAAAAAATATTAATTTAATAAAGATATTCTGAATCGCGACCGTTTCGGAGACCGTGTTCTTATTCTCCTGAGTGGGCACTTGGGTATACACATAAATTGCTTTCTGACTCCTTCCTTATCCTGTTTCGTTGATTACTTGGCTCTTCTGTCACGAAAATCTGTCGACCCTTGGTGATGCTCATCAGATTAAGCTAAATTTGAATTGTCCTGAATGTGTATTTCGACCTGAGTCTGGGGATAAGCATAGAAACAACGTTTTAAATTTGTTGATTGGTAAATTGTAAGCTAATTACAAGAGGCATATGTAGAAAATAATTATAAGGGTTCACTTTATACTTTATGATCGTTTAGGAAGCAAATCATACCAGAAAAATTATTTAGAGGCTAGTTTTATCAATAACTATTTAAAATTATTGATTTGTAAACCAAAAAAAAAAAAAAAAAAAAAAAAAAAAAACTAAGAGCCAAAAGTAAACCAAAAGCTGTTTCTCTTTCACAGCTTCAACGGACTCATATCTTGTTCCTTTTAATGCGGATTCCTCCTTAGGAAACAGATAGATTGGATAGATCGCTTGTCTCAAGATCCGGCGAACAAGGCGGATGGTCTAACACTGTGATGCTGTGCTTCGCTAGAAACCTCTTGAATAATGAAGATTGAGCCGGCGTATTCTCTTGGTGGAAAAATTTTCCTTATGGGCTCTTTGTCAATTCCTTCAGTCTCTGCAATAGCTTGAATACTAAACCGACAGTCAGATCAACCAGATTGCCGATTTTTTTCGATAATGTCATCCGTTTTTGACGTGGAAGGGCAATCTGAGTGAGAATCCTCCTCAACGTCTTCTCGGTCATCTTGAAAACGCTTAAACCACTCAGAAACACGTACACTCGATAAACATTCATTGCTATAAACTTTTTTTTCAATAAATTAAAAGTTTCAGTAGCGGTTTTTCCAGGTTTCATGTGAAATTTAACAATTCGTTGTCCACATATCATTTTTACTGCGGAAAAAAAAAGTTTACTGTAGTGCGAACGAAAGCTACGGGTATAAGGATTTACTTACAGAAACGAGAGGCACTGCACTAGAAAGAGAAGGCTTCACGCTGAACAGCTGTCAGTCACTGGGTTTTGCACATGTGTACTTCTTCTGCATCAGCGGCAGTCTCGTAATTTAGTAGCCACACCTCGTACACACACGTACACACGCACACACGCACACACACTCATATATATATATATATATATAAATTGAAAATTTCAGATTCAAATGAATTATTTGCTGTGTTATAAAATTTTACTTCTTTCTTTATCAGTCTTAATTTTCAGGTATACATTTTGTTAAATTGGCTCTTTTTTAAAATATCACTGTGAGTTTAGACTATATATTTGTTGCATTATTAATAATATACATTTTTAAAATTTTAAACATAATATGTATACATGTCAGTGTCCAATTTGAAGCCAGTAAATTTTAGAATTAAATGAAATTTACAATTCTGTTGCTGTTTAAGGAGCTCTTTTAAAATTAGACTTTGCTTAGTCTTTTTTTTTTATTTTGTATAAAGACAATTTCTCTGTGTTATGTGTTAAAACATTTTTATATTTTCTTTTGAGACTGAAAAACTCAAGCAATCACGTTCTTTTCGAGATTCATGAAAACTGATCATTTACTTTAGCTATGAGAACTAAGGACATTATCCTGGTTAATCATGAATGAAGAGAAGCATTCGAGATAATTTCTAAAATTTACAAAACTTCGGAGGCATAGCACTTTGGCACAAGTCATCTGCAAATATCAAGAAAAATATCAAATCCTTTTTTAGAGAGTTGAGTATAATTGAAAATATCTCTCAGATGAAATTACAGTAGCATAAGGTATTATTTGATTAACAACAGTTCATTTGTGCACTTGAGGAAAATGCGAAAAAAGTTGGACGAGTTAGCAGTATATATCTTTGAATAAAACTGCTGACGACGATGTAAATTCTTCAGTAATTATTCCCTTATTGAATCTCTGACTAGCTTATTGCCAAATGTCGAGGAATAGCATTTATTCACCCTTACTTAACAATAAGGAATAACGTATTTATAACATATTTCAGTTCGAAATAATGATTAGTTGTGTTCACTATATTTTGTACAATGAAATTTCTGCCTTTTTAATCAAACGTTAATATTTCTATCTAAATAGTTTATTGCGTTTCATAAAATTTTTCTTGTACTGCTGAAATAATGACTGTTAAACTTAAAAATTTCAATGCATTTAATTTTAAATACTATGAGTTATGTATGTTTGTCAGCTAATATTTAATTTGGAACAGTAATGATTATTGTACATATCTTCTATTCTGAGACAAGAGCCTGAATTCTTCGAAATATCTTTACCTAAAGCTACGACAACGTCCTACCCTATCTGGCACATGCTAAGTTTAACTAAAAAATAATAAAGTAATTCAATATTTATTCAATATTCAGCCAATGAATTTAAGGTCTCTTTCAGATGGTAGACTCAGTTCGTGTAAATAGTCTCATTTATTTTTGAAAGAACTAAAAAGATTTATATTATGTTGCACAATTTGTCTAAGGCTTATAATTTTTTACTATACAATTTGTAACACACGCACACAAGTCCTGCAGAGGACATTAGTCCTGTGTATAGTGGAGTTTTTCAGGAAACGATGTCCGGATTCATTTCTCAGATAGCGCGGTTTTAAATCGGAGAATTTCTTTTTGAAATGAAGCTATTCCTCAGAATCATAATACAAAAGAAGTGAATTTTCTTTTTTATGTTCATTTTATGACAGAGTAGATTTCTTGACGGACAATGCTCGAAACTCGCCGCATATGTAATCCAAAGCATTGTTTCATTCCTACTGTGAAGCGCTAGTCAGTAAATCATCTCCCAGAACTGCTCTAAGACTACCTGAAGTTAAAATGAAGCTTTTGTGACCTTAGACCCGATTTTTTAGATGATTGAATCTACGTTGTGTGCATTTACTTTCAGATACATAGCCGGTAATATTTTCTTCCTTTTTCGTATGCTACATGTTGAAAATAGCTGATGTTTAGAGTTCAAGAATCGAAAATTGGCGAAGAGGCAATTTTGTCTTGGATTTGGCGAAACAAATCATTAGGAACTTTCATTTCAGTAGAAGCATATTGGGTGAAGAAAATGTTATTGTGTGACTATTTTTGAAATGATCAGTTTAATATACTGATATTTTCAAATTAATTTTCTTTGAAAATAAGTTATTATTCTGGATCATAATTTTCATGCGTCTTTAATTTAAAAATGTTTAAATCCTAATGCTACCATTTTAAATTTGTGGATGAATGGAATTATCTACGTATAAAGCGTCCAAAACTTTTATTTTGAAATCATAGTTTACAAAGGAAATTAATAGAATTGAGAACAATCTAGAATTATTATTATATGGTGAAACAGTTCTGTGAATTAAATTGTCCTATGAACTTTTGCTATCTTTTTTAAGACTTGGTTTGTCTTACTATCTTCATGGTGGAAAAAACTGAGCCAGAAGAAAATGAACGAACTTATCCTGTATGGCCACGAATTATCGCTATGTTTGCCTCATTTGCTGTTGTTGCAGTAGTGTTCACTGCGGTAGCTTTACTAAGTCCACCTCCAGTAGTTCCTCAGCCTGAATTGCCTCATATTATATTCATTTTAGCTGATGATTTGGTAAGTAAAGTTATTTTCAATCATTTTCAGTTTGAAATATATATATTATTCATGTATATATTTTAAACAAATAGCATTATTTAGTTTATTATGTTGTTTTAATATGTGTTTCTCTTGTACTCGTAATTAGATACTGTAAAGGCATTGTAAAATATTTTTTTTTGTTCTTTTTCATTTTGAGAATTAACATTTTTTTGTATACCATTTGTGTGTACTTTTTTTTAAGAAAACGTGTAGCGATTAAGTGAAATAATCGAATCAAGGCTCATTTAGTTGCAAAACCTTTACGAAATATGACTGATTCATTTTATTTCGTTCATAAGTATTTTATTTTTGTTAGTGTCCTTTTTGTGTTTATAATTTTTGAGCTTAGTAATATATATATATATATATATATATATATATATATATATATATATTATACATATAATTTTATCTAAAATTGTTTCTTTCCCCTGGGATATGTGTTGTCTATATTTTTTTTCTTCTAAGAACTATTCATTAAGGAAAACTATTAATAAAGGACTATTAAGAAGTAAATGAAAAATGATAATAGCATACGAAACAGGAATCATTCAGTTTTTTCATGCTTAACTATAAAATTTAAAACTGTCTCAGTTTCTATAAATGCTCAAATATATATCAAAATTAAAAAATACTAACATAAAAAATTGTTGATTTTGTTTCATGTTATTTTTATAAACCAATTTTGTACATTTAAGGGTCCAGTATCTATCAGAATTTCAAATTTCATCCAATTAATTTTATTTTTGTGTGCCAAAGGAAATAAAGTAAAAATGTCTGTATTTTCGTTTTTTTTATGTTGTTAATTTTTTTGAAGAAATAAATTTGATAGAATAGCAGATAAAAAATTTCAAATAGCAATAAATAAAATGCAAATAAATAAAATAAGAATATGATTTAAATTATTGTGATGGCCTTTTTTTACAATATTTCTCGTATGATCTTTTTACGTCAGCAGTTTTAAAATTTAAAAAAAAACAGTTTACTTTTTACGTCATTTTGTTTATAAATCAATAAAATATTGCTAAGCATTATAATAACTAAGACTTCCAAGTCACTTTAATATTAAGGTATAAATACATGAATTTGTTTTGAAAAATTCAAAAGATCTGAATAAACGAAGAAAAACTAAAAGATGATAAGTGTAGATAAACATTTAATGAATATTTTGAAATTTTTTGGGAGTTACAATTAGTAATCAAAAAAGAACAAGGAGTTTTATAAATGTTTATTGACTGAAAATGCCTTTGCCAATTTGCTAAAATAAAATGATTTTTTTTTAAAATGCCAAAAAAAAAAAAAAAAAAAAAAAAAAAAAAATCCACATTGACAATTTAGTTTTTAAAAGTCTTTCAAAACATGTACATGCTAAGAAAATCGCAAAAAAAAATCTATTTGGAAAAATTAAAAAATACCATAGAAGGGAAATATATCTTTGTTTTTACATAGTTTTCCACACAATGGAGAAATTCTTTAATTAAATGCAATATATATTTTTATCTTAATTTTATCCATTTAATTTGTCAGCTCTCTTGTGAATACTATTTTAAAATTCACAGTTTGTCAATTGCTTAATAAATTCAAAATTTTCATTTCTTAAAACTTTTTTTGAGAAATGCATCTCAGAACAATTTTGCATTTATACAATTAATCATTCCATCTAAAAATATTTTTAAAAAATCATTTTTTACACTTTTTAAAAATATTTCTCTTTGTTTTATTTACTTCATGAACAATCTCGGAACAAATATATATGGGTAAAAATATCATTACCAAAAATAAATAAATAAAAAGGGTTTTTGCTAATTTTGGCAAAGAGCAGATTTAGTCACCCAAGATGCTCTTTTTGTATAATTATTATTAAATTACTCCATTAAATATAAAAATTAAAGTAAACGATGAAATATCGAGAAGTGGATAATTTTAAACTTTTCCGATATTAAAATTAAAGCAAGCGATAAGTTATTAAATTGAATATATTTAGCTAAATATAATAAAAATAGAAGCAAACGATAAACAATTGAAAATTGATCTGGTACACCAAAAGTTATCCACCCAAAACAATAGCCCCTTAGGTGGCTAAAAAAAAAAAAACACCATACGCTCCCTGATGAAAACACATTTTTTATTAAGATGCCCCATTGTTAGTAGCTTCAGAAATATTGATTCAGAAAGTAATGCGTTATATTTCATGGTACAATGTTAGAAACTAACTATCTTGTTAGCCACTCAAGGGACTATTGCTTTAGTTGGTCACTTTTCAATTTTTTATCGTTTGCTTCAATTTTAATTTCATTTGGCCTAAATATATTCAATTTAATAATTTATCGTTTACTTTAAATTTAATTACACTTGGCTGATGTAATATTCAATTTAATAACTTATCATATTTCAATTACATTTAGCTTAAATATATTCAATTTAATAATTTATCATTTCCTTTAATTTTAATATCAAAAAAATTTACAATTGTCCATTTCTTCATATTTCATCGTTTACTTTAATTTTTATGTTTAATTGAGTAATTTAATAATTATTATTAGAAAATGCACACCTTAGGTGGTTAAATCTGTTCTTTGTAAAACTTTGCATCGAACTTTTATCTTAATTATTTATGTATTGTATTGCTTATTTCAGAGATGTATTTTCAAAAATGCTACAAATCAATAACTTTCAATGTTTGAATAAGGTTTAAACTAAAAAGGAAGGCATCGAGAAATTTGTTGAAAATTTTTAGCTAAGGTAATTATTTTTTAATCAACATTCATCTATGTAATTAAAAGAAAGTATTTGAAGGAAACTACATTCTTGCACTTTTATCTGGTATTCTCTTTTGTCATTGAAGTTGAGTAATGTTATTGCCATAAGTGGAGGTTACATGAAACACTTGTTGTTGTATATTTGCCTTTCATTGTGTTTCATGCAAAATAAAAAATCGTATTATAGAATCATGAAATTTTATTGCTACCTTTATCCGCTATAAGTGAATGTTGGAACTAAAGTTTTTTGCGGCAACATAAACTTGATTTTATCTTTTTCCATTCCATACAAATATAATGTTAAAACAAGGAGCAACAAATAAAATGCTTCTCAAAAAGTTGTGAAATTTAATTTCATTAATTAAGCATTTTTTGTATATTTATATTTTAATAATTTCTTTTTGCTTAAAATTTTAAAACAAACAGAATTTTGTTATAAATGGCATTTTTCCTGATTCCTTAAGTGATAAATTTAATATTTTATTTTATTTTAATTAGAGCTATGATGGCATTACATCCTCATTTGTTTTTTTCCCCCACCAGCCTTGATTTCTGGCCGAAAGTCATTAATTTTCCCACATTGATACAATAACCTACTAATTCGAAAGCAAAATAATAATTCTATGAATTATTGGCTGACAAATCCATGGAGAAATCATATTACTTAAGACTGCTTTTTTGTAAATCAAATGCTATTTTAAATTGCTTATAGTCCTTTAAATGAAACTAAAATTTCTTCATAATTTTATAACTCGACAATCATTATTCCCCCCTCTTTTTGAAGTATATGCCTCTACAATTTAAAATTCTAGTTTTCAGAATGCTATTCATTATATTATTTTTTTTAAATTCGATGTTATACCCTTTTTTCATAATTGAAAGGGAAAATATATATTAAGTTTCAGACGACATTTATATAAAATATATTTCTTCTAAATCATTATACGTGAGTTATTTTCAATCATCAAGAGAACTCCGAAATCTCTTTCTATTTCAACAAAATGTAATCATGGGGAAAAAAAATCTTTATTACCTCGAATTCAATTATTTGATTCAGATTTTTTTGTTATTTCAACTATAGTACTATAGTGGATCTCAAATATTTGCTTATTGATGGTTTGATTTAAAGTTATACAGAGCAACAAAGGCTGTTATTCCCTATTTTAAAGTTTATTCTTAATTATATTTATGGATTGATTACTTATTAACGTCGAACTAAGGAGCAACATATGGACTATTGGCGATGGATCTTGTAATTTTGAGCTTCAGGCAAGTCACGAGGACGACAACTGAACCTGTATCTCCCACCCCAAACTTGCACTTCGCTCCTGTAGGAGGATTTGGAGCCTCGACAGATTTAATGTACATTAACTCGTCGGGTCAAAGGGGCATCAGGACTCGAACCCTTTACTCGACGGAAATAACGCCGGCTGGTCACTATTGTCACCATGACCACAAGGTTCTAAATTACAACTTCTGTAATTAATTGCAATATATTCTAAAATTTGTTTGTATGAAACACACACACACACAACACACATGCGTGTGTGTGTATAAGAGTATATTTTAACACTACAGAAACCATAATTCAACGTACTCAAAAGTGTTTTCTTCTTTCAAATTTAACGTATATCTGTTGAAATTTCGTAAGTTAATATAATAATATACACTATGGAGAATTGAAAAATACCTTGAGATATTAAGATGAGTGTGGTACATGTATTTATTGAATTTAAAAAATGCTTAAAGTACAAACATAAATAATGAATTTACTATAATTTCAAGGCCATAGAATGCATCAATGGCTAGCAGTTGCGTGCTTAATGATACAATCAGTCATTGGTGAAGCCTCCCTCGATTAAGATGAATGTTTATTTCAAGGCAAGGAATAGTATAAATTAATATCATCACGTGATAGATTTTAATACGCATTTCTCAATTATTGCTCCAAAAATTCGACTTTTTATGGTGCCCGAATCTTGCTGTCTATTATTCATGTTGCAATGACGAAACATCTGGTGGCTTATGGTTAATTAATAGTTTCAACCGCATGGATACAATCCAGGGATATGACCGAGCTGTAGGGAACCTTGTATTGTCAAGTTGGAAAAATGACCCAAAACGGATTTGCTATGGCCCGTAACGCGAACTATCGTAATATATCAATGCATTGTTTTTGCAGCCTACATAATCTGGCTCGATAAAACTCCTGACATTTTTACCGATGTTGGGGAAAGGAAAATAAAATCCAACGTCTTAAATAGCAACATGATCACAACTCTGGATCGCGAATTGAAAAAAGACTCTATATGTACAGTCCGTCCTTTCATGGACAATAATGCCTTTAGAGCAGTTTGAGGCTATCGTCATATAATCTCGTCTAACATTCATATACCTTGACTATTCAAAGCCTTTATTACATGACGATGCGTACCTGTTCTGCTAATTATCCTATCCAATATTTTATAAGATTTTCGAGAATAATGTAATGACATTCTTAGTTACGTCTCCAGAGAAGTATAACTGCTAGAATGGCAAAAAATTATATATGTATATATATGTGAATGGGGGAGTGTTAAAGATTTGTCGTATGGAAGTATATCATGTCTTACATAACATAAGAACAAGTCTCTCGTTTGATAATACAAATGTGCGGCGCCCCCCGGGTGATATTCAGATTCATGTTGCTGAAGTTCTTTGAAAGCATTTGTGTATTTTCGATCAACGTTTATCATGGATTTACTTTCTTCTTTGTTTCATTTTAGGTTCATTGTAATTGTTAATGTTATGCGTGAAGAGAGTTAGTGTTTTTAACAACCCTTATTTGGGTATACTGATATTTATGTCATATTATTCTGTATCTTTTGTTCATTTCAGACTCAGAAGAATCGACCAACTTTGAGAGATTGCTTACTTATGATCTATATGCATTCCCAGTCTTACATTAATTTCTTGTTGCACATTGATTTTTTTTTAAAAAAAACCAATAACTTCATATGAGTCAAAAATATTCAACGAGCCTCAGACCGTTTATAAGATTTTATTCCTTTTTTGATGGTTTTTCTTTGCATTAGCTCTGTTTATTTTTATCACTCCTTTCTGATTGGACTACTAATGGGAAAAAATTAATTTTCTGAATGTTGCTAATTTGCACATATTTATGGAACACACCAAAAATCTTCATAAAAATTACAATTTTTGAGAGTACTGTAAATTAAAGGCTTCTTGGAAGAAACGGTGTCTTATCTTCTCAAAAATAATATTTATATAACTTTCTTCATCTAATATTTCCAATTATTATATTTTTAAGAAGCTTCTTTTCTTCTTTTGTTTATAATTCTCATACACTGTGAATATTGTTTTTTTTAAAGTACTCTTAGTAACGTTCTGGTATTGGTTAAGTGTTTTTTTTATTGGTATGTATAATGAAATCATCTAATTTAAGTGCTTTAAGGGAAGTTAATTACAGTATAAATTGAAATAAAAGGGGCAAATTGAAATTTTGAATTAAAGTCATTTCGATGTGGTTACTCAGAAGCGAAGCTGCGTTCTTTGCAAGACACTGAGATGTCTAAAAATAACATACTTTTTAAAAAATCTATTGCGTATTTTATAGATCTGTTTCGTACATATTTTCATTCTTTACAAAAATCAGTATATATTTTTTATTTCTTCAGCAAGTAAAACTAGTCAACTGAAACGGTAAACACAGCAGTGAATCGCCAAATTGGCTTTCCTGAGGAATTTCCCCTCGTTATCCGCATCTACTTTTGCTTACAAGCTTTTCAACAGCTGAAAAGTACATCATAAAGAAGAATTCGCGGGAATTATTTTGAATTATAGCTCACCCTACAATAGCAGTGTAAGAGATTCACCAACTTTGGATCATACATACTTAGTCAGGTTTTCCTTTTCGCGTGTTTTTCTGTTTTGTTTATCTTAATGTAGCGGCCAATAATTTGCTTGAACTTCTTACAGTATTACGAATGAAACTTGCATTGTTCAGCGATAAAATATTATACCATAAATTTATTTATATTTGAATAAAAATTTTATACTTTCGATTAATATCCTTTATATTTTTCTTTGAATAATTTAACTTGATAGATATTTAAGGTTCAAAAAAAGTTTATTAGTGTTAGTTATTAACTGATATTAATTAATTTTAACTTCACTTAAATGTGAATGACTATCACAATTGTCTCCTTCATGTTAAAATTTATCTACGCAATTTGAAGATACTGTTCTTTAATTTCTTAAAGTTCTAAAAAATGCTGAATTCTTATTGAATATTTCAGTTTAAGTGGCTATTCTTAATTGGACAACAGAAGCCAGATAGCTCGATCTCGTTTTTATTACATCCTTTTGTAGGATTCATTCTGCTCTATCGATTCTATTTCTTCCAGAAGAGTATGTTAATTCTCCAAAACTTGTGAAAATAAATAGAAACTGGAAGTAATTACCTCCTCTTGTTTTTCGATACAAGTTTGCTCGTTGAGCAATCGATATGAGACACGATCAGTCAGATACAGGAGTGATTAAATGATCTCAAGTCACGTATGTAGGTGATATTGCAATTCTGTTTATTAATTGGTCACATTGATAACTCGAGCTTAGATATAGGTTATATATTTTGTTACAGTTATAAAACTTGAAAGTAAATTCCCTTGTTTATAATTACTGTAAAAAGTTCATTTCAAGTAAATGCTTTCTATTGCTATTCCTCTCAAACTGAAAGTAATAAATAAAAGAACGATTTGATAAAAAATTTAATTTTGTTTGCTGAATAAAAGAACGTTTGAGTTCTTAGTCATATTTCTTGTGGGTTTTTGTTGGGACTCTTAGAAATTAATCAAAATAAATTAACAAAGACTCTATAGCAAGCGTGTCAAACTCGCGGCCTACAAGGATATCTTTGAGGCCCAGGCAGTAAAATGACATGAAACAAAAATTCTACTAAAATATCGTAGCTTAATTTTCAATGTTTGTAATAACGTTCAATTACTGACCCCGAAATTCGCCAATGAACTACTACTAATAATTTTAAATCACCATACACCCCCACTAATAAAAAACTTAATCATTCATTAAATCCTTTCCCCCCACCAACATCAGCGAATATTTTAGAAGCCAATATCAAAATAATACCTACCAAACCTTTAATACTTCACTGCCTTTCTTGGTGTGTCTAACATTAAATATTCCATTTCATTTATTCGAAACTGTTTGATGTGATTGGAATACACTTGCTTATGTTTGTGTTTATAATAGAACTTACTAGCTCATTACGATTAAATGAACTAAATGTAGAACGATTTCATTCCTAACCATACTTCAGAGCAATCTCAGAATTTTAAATTTTACTCATTGAAATCTATATTATTGCAGAGATGAAGAAATGACAAATGAACATTAATTAATGCCGCAATATTATATGTTGGCTCTAGAGTAAATTTTTTAAAGGTGACCCGAATATGCACACACTGGCGTCCTGAAAAAACATTTACAGACTTTTAATAAATTTTCTAAGATTTAATTTTTAGGATAAACTCAAATTTGTAATGTCTTTATGTCTCTAAAATGACTTTGTACTTGGAAAGGCATCTATTCGTTTCACCTTAAATAATCAGTATCATTTGCTAAGTAATATTTCAGAACACCGATATTAGTGCACACATAAATTCTTTTCATTAGATTCAAGTTAAAAAAGTAAGAAAATGTAAATAACATCTACTCTTTTATGCAATGTTCTGATCTTGTAGCCTAATCCTCTTATAGTGGCTTGGAATTCGTCAATAATTTTTATAGTATAGTGACAACTTTCAAAAGATGTAAATGCATTGTGTTAGAAAAAAATCTTTCTATTTCAAAATTTTTTAATAAACAATACAAGACAGCTTTAACTTTCATCATAGTAAAGCAAATTCTTACAGGATAAATCAGTGTTAATAGTTAAATGTATAATTTTAAAAAATTGTATTTTCTGCGGTTTTTTTTTTAAATTAGAGAAAAATTGTACACCCGGTATTTTAATATGAAAGCTCTTCACTAAAATCGAGATTTTGTGTGGTTATTTTCATTGAATAGGCTGAATTGTGATTAATTTTTTATGCTTCACAGATGCATTTATTGAATTTAATTTTAAGTCAAAACTCCTTGAAAATATTTGAGATCATTTCAACAAAATGAATAGTCGAGATTAAAACCAATTAGAGTTAAAATGGGGATTAAATAAATTTGAAAGTAATTCAGCTATGAAATTTGAAGAATTGAAGATGTGTTTTAAAATGTATTGTAAAAGTGCTTGTATTATGGAAGTAAAAGTAAATACATATGTATAATATATTTGCAAAATATCTCTAAATTTCTTTCGCTTTTTATTGTTGGATGAAGTGTTATAAGTTTAAACCGGTAATCAGTATTTACTTGAAAAAATTATTATATTTATTGAATAAAGTTATACATGTAAAAAAAACTTACATCTTTCTAGACAAAACTTGAAGTAAAACTAAAAACAGCCTCCGTAAGTGATATAAGCTATAGTGTTCGAAATTAAGAAACTTTGCAAATTAAGTCGAATTTCTCGAAAAGCTTTGAACGAAAGGTAGAATTAATGTTTCCAAACAAAGATTCAATAGTAGTGGTTACATAAGCATATTCATGTGTAGGCTATGCATTTTGAGGAAAATGCTTTCGAAGAGCACGTGCTAATTTCCACGCTTCGTTCATTTGCACAACTCGGAAACCTTCGTGGTGCATTTTAGCAACATTTTTTGAAATTCAAAACATGCAGTTAAAAGGAGTATCCATCAATGTTTGAATAAGGGAATGTGAGGTGGTGAATCGTTGGGAGTCTTCAGGTAGGGTAGCCTCAAGTGCAGATTGCTAGAGACTTTAATGTAACATTTTTGTGTACAATTTATGGAAGCAGTTTAATGAGACCGGATGCACAGAGAGAAGGTCAGGGTAAGGTTGTCCACGAACTGCAACTCTAATGAAGATAGATATTTTTTCATTATTACGAGACGTGACGGAAGTGTTATAGCTTCAAAACTGTCTCGTGAATTTTATGTGGCCGCAGCAGTCCAAGTTTCAAGAGATACTGTTTCTAGAAGGCTTCATGTGAAAGGTTTATTTACAAAAAGATCTACTGTTTTAGTTCCACTCCCTTCCGTTCACGGAAGAGCCAGTTTAGTATGGTGCATTAAACATCCACATTGGAGCAACTATTAGAGTGAGTCCGTTCTATTCACTGCTGAGCCCCGATTCTGCCTAATCATTGATTTTCGATATACCATCATTAGGAGGAGACCAGGGACTCGATACATGTACTCCAACTTCCGAAAAAGAGACCGATACAACGGAGAGTTTCTGGTGGAAGAAATTTTGGCAAGTGAGGATATTCGGTGGATGGATTGCCCAGCTAGATTGCCAGATCTTAACCCATAGAGAATATTTGGGATACTCTTGGGAGGGTAATTATAATTTAGCCATCTCCTCCTAATATGAATTAACGTGGTGAAAGCTGTACAAATGTAAGGAGAGGGGTGGGGGTGGGGACCGTATTCCAAAATAAGAATTTTTTTTTGTTTCATCACGTAACTTCTCTTTCAAACTTTTCTACGCTGTTTTGAATCGTACACACGATCATGCATGTGTACTATCTGTTGTATGATATTTTTTTTTGAATTATCTCAACCTATGAACATACCTTATTTCATTGATTTCTGTTCAGTAATTCTGAAGATAATCAACTAGAAATGAGAATTCTCTTAATTTTGAACACAAATGTAGTTTATTCCATGTCATTATGTTTATATTGCATTCCTATTTATATTACGCTCCATATTCGATTCCATTCTGCTTATATTACATTTCTATTTGTAAAAGATAATTTATAGTAACTTTTTGGAACCTATAAGTGCGAACTTCATTTTGATCTTTACTGTAAGTATGGATAAAATTATAATTAAAACGTTTTTTGAACAATCAAGCTTCCATTTGTCAGTGCTTCTACAGCAGCGTCAGTCTCGTTATTTAGTAGCCACACCTAGTACACACACATACATACATGCATACAAATATACTAGATTTCCGACTGAAGAAAATTATCACTCTTATTTTTTCCTGTATGATAATTTTTATTACTGTAATATGTCCGTATTAGCAGAAAATGATTATATTTAGTGAAAATTGAAAGTAAGTGTTATGTGAAAGAGGAAAGACAGTGTGAGGTTTAGTTTGGTTGGCTTTATTGACGTCGCACTAGAAGCAACACGAGGGCTATTGGTGACAGACCTCGTAATTTTGAACCTCGGTCAAATGATGAGGACGACACCTGAACTGGTACCCCTCCTAACCTCCACACCACGCCAACGGAAGGACTTTGGACCTTGACAGATTAAACGTGCATCAGCCTTCGCTTACCGGCGGGTCTTTCATGACATCAAGGCTTGAACCTACGACTCGACGAAAACCGCCTGCCTCGAGTCCGCGACCACGACCATCAGGCTATCGCGGCCACCAGTGTGTGTGACAGATATTATGATTGATATTGTTACATTACTTTTTATCTGTTTATTTACCTAAATAATAAATAAATAAACTAAAATGTATCATATAGCCCTGGCTGTGAATATTTTGATAGATTAACAATTTTATATTAGATTTTCAAATTGAAAATACTAGATTAAAACCACATATAAATTTCGTGGAACAATTTATTTCATCTACACGTTACGTTTTTAAAATCAAACTTGAGTAGGGAAACTTATCTTAATTATTTACTATTCTGCTTTCAACTATTTCTTTGGAATTTTATTTCTTACATTTCGACTTCCTGTTCACGAAAGTCGTGCTTTTCTTGTCTGGTATGCATAATTTCCATCCACTTACCAGATCACGCAAACGTTAAATTTTTTTAAGCAGTAGAGGTGTTTTCTCTTCCTTACGCATTTTTTCGAAGGACTTGAAACGCTTTTTTCTGTGAAAACTGTTCTAAAAATATTTAGATTGTAATTTTATTCCAGGAACTTTAATATTATTCAAAATCATGGAATATTTTTGAAAGAAAAAAAAATTCGCTTATATATATATAATATTCATATGTTTACAAAATCATACTAAATAAAAAAAAATTATACCTCCTAAAATCTTATTTAAAACTTTATTAAAACTAAGATACTACAAAATTAAAAGAATCAGTAAATAATCAAATTTACCAGAAGTTCAAATTAAAAAAATAACCTAAGTTAAAAAACTCTCTAAGTATTATAATGAAAAAGCCAAAAATGCACTGAAATACTACATAATGATATTAATTCATTACAAATATAAACCTCAAAATAAAAATTACAGCCAATTTAAATACAAAACTATCTTAAGAACACAGCAAAAATCAAGGGAAAAGAATTATAGAGAAACAAAAATGGAGATATTGTAATTTAAATTCTGTTCTATACTTTGGAAAACGTAAAGTGTGTTTAAACTAATTTCACGGAAGCAACCATCATAACTTAATTATTTACAATATCATTAATAGTATTGACTAAGAATGATCAAAAATCCATAAATGAGCAGAAATTCAACAATAGAAAAATGAAGCAAGGAAACACTTCAACCGAAATAAAATTAACTTAAAATAATCTATACCCATTTATACATACTTATAAATGGTATTTTTTAAACTAAAAAGTTATAACTTTTACCTTTATAACAAATTTGTTGCTCACATTTGAATCTAATATGGTGCGCCCTAACAATAATAATAACCCTCAAAACTAATGACTAATTGATTAACTATATATAAATGAAGATTTACTACACACACACACACAATGAATAATTAATAATGTTTAATAAGTATACGAAATAAACATATATGTAAGCCGTTAACAAATTGCAAAACAACAGTAAAAATAAATCAACCAATATAAAATTAAAACTAGTAAAAAATGCCTATATTGAATAAACTTATTGTTTAAAAGTATCATAATTCATTAAAAGTAAAAATAAATAGATTAAACTGTAAATTAAAGAAGACTAATAGTCTAAAAAAGAAAATAAAGTCTTTAAACTACTATAAGTATAATATTAAACAAAAATATATATAAGAATACATAATAAGAATGTGTATAATCTAATATTAAAATACCCACAACTATAGCAATACAAAAGTTAATCACATTTAGTATAAATTAATAAAACCAGTAATTCAAAAATATTCAATTACTATAATGGTCACAACAGACAAAAACACCACCATAGCATAAATCAAGAAAAAGGAAAAATAAGGCATTAAAGTCAAAAATGGATACAGTAGGAAATAATTGTCGGGAGAAGTGTGTGTCAGCCCAAGCGGCTACTTTTTGAAGGATATTAGTGTAAGATCGTTGTGTAACTGAATAGGAGCATTTTTAGTGTATAAATGTCGAGTATTTTTTGAACACACACACACAAGTGCTTCCCATTGTAATATGTTGTTTAATATTATTTTGATCAACACATTATTTGCGTTATCTGGAAACTGAAGATGTCTCATTGTTGCAATTCTTAAAAAGCTTTTTTTCATTTCTAAGAAAATATTTTTGAAAAACACTTCTACATTGTATTCTACTTAAACCCATTATAATATTTCAAAATATTTTCTGTTATTTAAGCTTATTTATTTGGTAAAATATGTTTAGTAATATTACATTTTTCTATGCCTGAATGGAATTCTTCGCTCGTGTTTGTCCTTTCAGTGGAATCTCATATTAGGTCGTTAACGACTGATTCACGCCGCTCGTAAAACAGCGCTCGCATTGTATTAATATGCTGCAGCCAAATATGGAGAAGACTATTCGAATACATTTTGTATACATGCCTCGCTGCTCCGGCTATAGGTTCAGATTTTGAATATGATGAGCCACCATACGTGATATTCCCATAAAATAATTTATGTCTGATTATTTAAAAAATCAAAATTTATTTTAAAAATATTTATGTATACGTTAAGCCATTATTCAGGTAGTCTACACCATTATTTAATATACTTGTATTAGCGGAGTTTTATTTTTTTTATAGTTTCTGTTTCGTCGAATAATGCCACCGATAGTAAAAATCTTACATTTATGATGTTTTTTTCAGTGTTTATTTCTAAAGCCAAAATTCATAACTTAGGTACATACTAAAAGGAATGTAAGATAAAATGGTGAATAATTTATAACGAAGTGGTAACTGTTATAATAATGAGAAAAGGCATTTTTGTATCCAAAATTCAGTTTCATTGTTATTTATTTGATCCATTTGGTGAACTTTTACGGGCAACAAATTGTATGGTTTTAACTGGGACACTAATTCATATATGCTTCCTATGGGGCGAGAGAAAACCATAGAAAACAAAGATTTTTTTATTTTGAATATGTATCAATAAGCCAAAATTCAACTGAGCATGAAAACGTGTTGAGTAACTATACTAATTGAAGAGCATTTTAAATAGGTTTATATGAGATAGACTTTATGAGGCAAATTTCTTAAGGCTTTTTATCTATATGCGTTTCTACATTTAGTGCGTGGCTTTATCTATACAGGGGTATATTTCTAAAAATATTAATGCCAAGATACTTCAATTCAAAAGTTTTTCAGGAATATATTTATATACTAGAGGCCACATGTTTTTTAAAGAATTATATTTTCTTTTGAATTTTGGATTCGAGAAGTTTTAAATGGCTTTCTCAGGTGAATATTCACACACACACACACACACACACACACACACACACGTAATTTCATTTTACAATAAAATTATAAGTGCAGTAGAAGCTGCTCATAAATTAGCTACTTCGTATACATACAAAGGGGAATTAGGAGATGATTTGTGTGTTTATTCTACAATACATTGATTGGGCTGCAATATATGCTTTTGTTGTTTTTACTCATGCAAATCTTTCTTACAATCAAAACTAGCTATTCAACTAACAATTAAACTTGGAAAACAGCTTTTAAGCCTAAAAGAAATACTAGGATGAAAAGAAATATCCTTATAACAGTAAATAAGAAATTGGCAATTTCTGCAGGTGAAAAAACAGAAAAAATGTTAGAAGAGGAAAGTGCAAAGATGGTGGTCCAAAGAGAGACTGAAAAACACAAACAAGGTGTCTTTCATGGTTAGTTTTTCTACACTAAGAGCACGTAAATTTGTACTGTAATTTGCGTGTTTTACGTGTATTTAACGTGTGTTTCGTGTATTTGAATACTTTTAAACAAAAAATATTTTAGGATAACGGATGCAAACCTTAATAAATTTGTAAAATAATTCTATTTTTTTTTCAAACTTTTAAATCCTTAAAACCTCTTATACAAGCAAGATATTGGAAGGGTAAAGGGGGGGGGAAAGGAGAGGAAGGATAGAGAGAAAAAAAAAGATGGAGGGGGGAGAAGATTTGCTGTTTATTCTAATATTAGCAATAAATAACTAAATTAAGGAAATAAAGTTATATAAATATATTTATTATGTATGATCTAGAATAAAAATAAACCGAATTAGGTCAAAAAGACCCATACAGATAAATCGTACCTTTTTTTTCCAGCTGGGTAGGAAAGTTAACAATTAGTTGAAATTAATTTATATTTCTTCTTATACAAATAACACTTCTTTGAATAGTTTTTTTCTGCCTCTTTATGCTAAATTAAGATTACTTTTGAGATCTTGATATAAGGAAGTTCTTAATCTTATCATTTCTTTCTCTTTTTAACATTTATTAAAATTGAACTTCATTAATTGTTAACATTAGTAGGAAAAAGCAATACTTCTGTTTCATTTAATATTTTCGATATTATACCGAAAGTATAAAAAACTATCTCTTAGTTTCTCTTATTTCATTCTTTGTTAAAACACTCCTGGTTCCATCATAAAATTTGTGCTCTATTTCTCATTAACAGAGATTATTGCAAATCCATTTTGCTAAAAGTAATTTAGTGAGGATTTCTGATTTTTTGCTTGTTTCTATCAAAACAGCAAGTTCTGAATTCGTGCATGTGAAATAAATTATAGAAATTTTTATTTTGCATTATAAGAGTTTTAGTAAGTAAACACATATGTATGAAAATTGAAATTTTCATTAACCAGATCTCACTCAAAATACATTACATGTCTTATTCTTAAATAAGAAATCTACATTATAAATTATCTTGTATTTAGATTTTTTTTTGTTAAAATACGTTGCAGAAGCAATATGCAAAAATAAGTTTTACATATGAATATCGTGCTACAGTTATCTATACACAGAGAGATTGTTGCGATTTTACTGTATCAAAATGCATAATTTATTTCTGTGTAATTTTGTATAAAATATCTAAAAACAATCAAAAATCAAAAAGTTCAGATGATTGATTTAAAAATATTGAAACCCTTTGAAAAGGTTTTTTATTGGACGGAATAATTTTTTTTCCTAATAAATATATATAAATAACAAATGTATAATTAATGTATCGTAATACCTCGTATCAACTCTAGATTTTTGATCCGGAGACTATATATATATATATTCCTTTTCTCTCCCTCTCACTTTAAACTACTGATAATTCATTCAGTTAAGTGGTTTTAGTTTGCTGTTTTGTTATTCATTCCTTTTATACTTGAGACTTCAAGCATAAATAAAGATGATTTATGTATTCTTTCTAATTAAGTACTTGTATGCATTTAGTAAAGCTCAAGCATTCTTTGTATTCATGCATTTTATCCATATTATGTGCCTTTCTTCAACTCTTAATTTCCCCCCTTATAGTCCTCAGAAAGAATTACACTAATTGCATTATACGATTCATACACTTATCATCTCTTATATGAATCATATAGATTAAATAAGTGAAGAGAAATAAATAAGTTGTATTATGGCATGCGAAAGGAATACATTGGTATTTGGTTTGATGTAACGTTTGAAACATACTTTTGTATTAAAAAAAGTATAAAACAAAGATTACCTCAAAATCTGATTCATCTGACACCCTCAATATTCGCAGAATTCTTTGCTGTTAAATGTTAATGTTTCAGAGTCTGTTTGTATTTATATATTTTGTTGCTTTCAGAAAACCGTATCCTCCCCCTCGCCTCAAATACGCAACGTTTCGAGGGATTTTAAATTTATTTTAGGATAAAGCTTTTGCTTCTTGTCTTAGAATAAATTTGTTGTTAATTACTTTTAATGAGTCAGCTGCAAGCTTATATGGAGTTCACTCCCCCCCCCGTTTATTTTAATTAATTTTGCAGTAAGATAAATGATTCTGAAAGTAGTTCAACAATAACTGTAGATGGAAGCCACTATGAGTAGAAAAGACAAATTTATACGTATATCTCCAGCATCGAATGCCCTAATAAAAAATCTTGATTGTTATTGAAATATTGTCTAAAGACACCTATGTGACTATTACTGGTGATGAAAACGTTTCCAAGAATATATATTTCTGTAAATGAGTAATATATATAGTTCAATATTTTTGGTCAAAGGTTTATAAATAAACCTTTTTCTTTTCTTAAATAACATTTAATTATTAATTTTTAAGAATTGTAAACTTAGTCCTTTTTGGTACTATTTAAATAGGGTTGGAACGATGTGAGTTTCCATGGATCGCCCCAGATACCGACACCTAACATCGATGCTTTGGCTGCAAGTGGAGTGATTCTCAACAATTACTACACTCATCCACAGTGTACCCCCTCGAGGGGGGCTTTAATGTCAGGAAAATACGCCAATCGATTAGGTGAGGAAGATTCTTATACTTTTTTTTCTCTACATTTCTAATTCAAATTTTTCTCCATATTTTTCAGACGTTTAGATTATTACACGCATTAAATTTATTACCAAATATTCAAAAGTAATTGCATGCAAATTAAAATAAATTAATTCATATATTTCTTATTGTGTGTTATAATAGGCATGTAAAATTATTATTCTTCTTTGGTTTCTACTGCTTCAAATTTATTCTTGTATTATCTTATATGAAATTAAATTTGATAACGATTATAAAGTATTTTAATACATTAACGTTTGGTCCCAGTTGTTGCTATATATATATATATTTAAAAACGCTGAGTTTTAAATGAATTATATAATGTTTAGTCAGGAAGTTGTATGTTTTGATCTTTGGTTAAGATTTGATTTCTGTAAAAAATCTGAATATTTCACATTTATTATATGATATGAATACAATTTTTGTTTGTGTTTGTAGCCAGAATTTTCTAAAAAATTAATCTTTTGTGCTTATTAAAATAAATATGCATTTTTAGGTGAAAAAAATATTTTTGAGGAAAACTACTGAAATTAATTAATTTTTTCCGAAACTGCTTATATAAAATAATATAAATGTAAAGCATCAGGTAATATATTATCGTTTTTAATTATTCTATGTTTCAGGAAAGAACGATAAAAAAAAAACAAGAAATTATCTCATTAATAATTGTTAATATTTTTTAAACTAACGTATTGTGTTCCACGCGCTTGTGTTTTATTTTCATAATTTCGAAGCAACTGTTCATTTTCCTCCTATTTTCTGGAAATGGATTAAAAAAATTTTTTTTTCTTCATTTCTGGTAAATAGATATAAATCATAAGAAAAGTATTTGTTATGAAATATTCTTTAAATCTTATTAATATAAGTCCAAAACTATCTTCAAAATAAATTAGCAACGAAAATATCTGGTTTAAATAGTCTTTTTTTAAAAAAATCATAGCCAGCGAGTTATTTTACCTCCTCCTAAGTTTCTTATAACGTTCAGTTTTGTAAATTGCTGATTAAAAATTGTGCTTGTGTGTGTTTGTGTGAATGTCATATTATATCTTTTACAAAATACTTTTGTATTTCAATTTTTTGAATTACATTTATTTGCAAAGTTGCTATTTTAGAAGTGCATAGATTTAATTCCCTTTGTTTGTAGTGCAATTAAATGATTTTTTGCTGATTTTACTATGTGTTTATATATATACTAGCTGATACCCGCCCGCTTCGCTGGGCAATATTATATTTTGGAACCTATACATAAAATATCAAGAAAATTGAAGCATTGAAACGACCTTTGTGTTCTCTAGATGGTTTTTTATCGGCATTAATTATAACCTTTAACTCCTTTTGGTCTTTAGGAACTGAATCAACAGCAGCTTTGAAATCGTGAATATACCTGTTATGTTCATGTAGCTCCTCTTGTAATTGGCTAATTCTGGCTTAACACCTGGGAAAATACCACAATGAATGTTTCTTTCACATTCATCATCACAGAGAAAGTAAAACTGAAGAAAAGAAGGTTGTTGAGGAGGCTCAGCCAATAGGCTACCTATCCTGTGGTATACCTGGCCCTGGACTTTAAATGTTGGCATAAAATTTCCTTCCTTCAATTCTTTTGCTCCGAATGACGTCATCTGAAAACATCCATTATACTTGCGAATTGTAGAAAGAAAATGTTCTGAAAGCTGATCCTTATGGCTAAGAAGACTATTCAAAGGTTCAGGGAAGGATCTAATAACAGGAAGCAGGACTTGACCACCACTCCAGCACATTCCTGGAGGTTCTTCTATCCTTTTAAAGCACGGCACCTCGAACAGGGCAAACGTTTTCCGATACTGACAATTTTATCATTTGAATAGTCAATATATATTTCATATTTAAAACCAGACAAATTTTTGGAAGTCCATGGCGCTAAATTAACTTTTGATCTTTTATCATTGTATTTAATTACAGCTGCCTGATTCACGTGGGGGGGTATTAGAAAAGTATTTTCTTACGCTCTATGTACTTCAGGATGGCTTTTAGTATATTTTGAAGCAGCTTCTCTATGTTCTTCAGGATGACTTTGAATATATTTTGTAGCAGCTGGTCTTACTTGTTTATATCTAATTGAATTTGTGAATCTTTTTCTTCATTTCTTTTACCTTTATTTAGTTGAAGAGATATTACATCATTAATAATGGATTCACTTGAAAAATCAATGTTAGATATTGATTGAGTCTTTGAAACTAAAACAGACACATTTTCTTGAGGCTGAAACACTAAAGATGACACATTTTCTTCATTTTGTTTCACATTATCATAACCAGGATTAACTTTACTTCTATTTCTTAATCCAACTATTTAAAAAAAAAAAATGACAACTATTACAGTTTCCCGTAAAACGTAATATTTTCCCCCCTGAATTGTTTCCCCAACAGAAGCTAAATGGCAGCCACCTTGATAAACTTCGAACTGATAGGGAAATAGCTCTGCCGCCGCCATAATTTAGCAAATAGATCCATACGTGTTTGGTTTACACATTTCGGTAAAATATAAATCGTTAGTATTATAAGGGGCGCCAGATAGCATTTGAGTGTAGCATTTAAACCGATCCCAGTTGTCAAACACGTGAGAAACAATAATATTTCTCATTTTATACGCCATCGATATGTCACCGAACACCAGCAAAGACAGAGACGAAAATAAACATGCTCCGTCGCCAAGAATTTTAAAAACTTTGAAAGGAGTAGGTATTCCATCGATCCAAATATATTCAACGTCCATTATTAAGAACTATAACTGAAAAGTAAATATGAAAAATCAATTTTTATTAACCTACAATGAAATACTTTTCAAGTTAAAAAATATAACCGAAATTAACTTTTTTAAATCAAATTATTTTAAAATTCAACAAAAAATACTAACAAAAAAAATGAAGTATAATAAAAAATTTTAGCAAAAAGTCACCCGTATTACGTGATCCTTTTTGCAAAAGGATAACTCTTACGGTAGCAGCATATCTGGAACTGCAATTGAATAGACAGAATAGCTCTTAAAAATCATAGCATTAAAAATAATTCTGTATTCTGAAAACAATAAAATATCCAGCCATTTTAAAAAATGAAAAATGTTTATTTCCTAGAAAACAAAAACTAAAAATTACCAAAATACAGAAACAAAACTTTTGCATGATATTTACATTAGGTTACAATTAATGCATACATCAAAATATATATTTTGATAGCTACTTATTTTTTTTATTAATGACATGAATAACATACCGTTATTATTCATTTGTTAAAAGCCAACTTCAATAACTTGGTTAGATTGCATTTAGATTTACAAATGTAGTTTATCAATCATTATTAATAATAAAATACTTTTCTCATAAATTTAAAACTTACATCTAGGTTCCACAACAATAAAAATTATCGTTTGCTCAGCAAAACCGAAATCAGCTGGCCAGCGAAATCAGCTGGGGTTACCATAGTATAGCTTTTTAAAATTCACAATGCAAGGTCATTGAAATGCTTCTACTTGGCGGTGGAAGATATTTGGTGATATTTTGCAAAAAAGAGCCTCTTCTCCAAAATCTTGCCAATCATCCATCAGCGTTTCAATATTAAATTATTTGGTATTTTTTCATTTCGCACGCGCAAATCTTGCAAGTAAACTTAATTGGTAGCGATACACATTATACATTTAAAATAATATATTCCGTTTGGCGTTGGTCATGTAATTTTTGGCGATAAAGTCGCCAAAATGACATAACCGATGGGTAAGAAAAGATTAACCGATGATAACTACATTTTGGTTAAGAATTCCATAAAATCCGTTCTTAGTGAGCGTCTACATTGCAAAATGAGTAACTGTACCAAATTTCAAGTCAATCGGTTGTATAGTCTTAGAGATATCGTGATGAGTCAGTCAGTGGTATTTCGCTTATATATATATATATATATATATATATATATATATATATATGTGTGTGTGTGTGTGTGTGTGTGTGTATGTATGTGTGTGTGTGTATGGCTTGGATAATAACAAACTTAAAAAAAAGTTAAAGTACCCCAATGAAATGCCCTAAAAACGTGGAAAAAAATACATTTACATTGAAGAAAATCCTTTTATACCTAAATTCATAATGATAACATTTCATTCACTTATCAAATATTCTCTTTATTGCAATAAGTCAAAATGTTAATTCAAAGATTCCCAAATTCTAGTGATTGTCCAGAAGGGTATTAAACAATACATGGATCTCATATACATGATTCAATCAAAATATATTTTATAATTTTAAAAAATCAGTTATAACACTGAAAATTCTTCAAATATCTTATAGATGATCAAAAAAGATCCCAAAATGTAAAAAAAGGATCTAAAAATGCGAGTCCTATGACCAAATAAATGCATAATTTTTTAATCCAGGTATCATGATTTTAGTTATGTACAAGTTAACAATATCTACAATATATCAGCTTAATGTGATAAGTCATAAAAATTGGGTGTTTGTTACGATTCACAAGATTTACTCACTATCTGAGTTTACAGAGGTTGCACTAGCAATGAAATAAGATCTTTCAGAAGAACGAAATATCATTTTTCCTTCCATGAGCAACGAATTATCCCTTCATGGTTTGAAGGAGGTATTGCAGTGTCATAAAATGTGTATATTAATTATACAGCTGTCCTTTGAAGTAACAAAAGAACATATTTTTTCTCAGGCATTACGTGGCCTTACACACAGATTCTGGCTTTATATGACCTTACACTTTGACATTACCTTGAGATTGAGCTTCTTTTATTTCTTTTTGTTCATTGAATAAAGGTTGAGCAAAACATTCAAAAGCAAGTACATCGATTACTTGCATAAAGATGTAAATGATACTACTAGATTTGAAGACATTCCTCGAACTCTGGAATTAAGCATTTCATAGAATTTCGTGGGAGACAGATAAAATGTTTTCTTCGCAATCAGTACAATACAATATTTTTGGTCCATTGATAGCTAATATATGTTTTTACAGCTTAAGTTCTTTCCGATACTTTTGTATTTAATTGATTATATAATGCTGATATTTAACTGCACTAAATACTTAACGGTATCTAATATTATCTTAAGCAAAGAAATATTAGTTATACAAACATTTATTGTCATTTCGTAAAATGTGTCATGCTTTAATTATTCGAATGTTATTATTTTTTGTAGTTGCTAAGTTAATGTATGAACAGACACTTTTTCAAAATAAAGAGCTATGTTAATATACTATAAGTCAGAACTACATCGGCTTATTTTATGCATGAATGGTTTTGGAAATTCTTAACAAGAAGTTGCTGTATTACTTGGGATTACTACTCTGAGTAATTATGTGGATTTAAAAAAATTGTTAAATAAAAAAAATAGATATTGACGTTGCTAATTTCATTTTAACATGTGCTAACTTTCTTTTTTTCTTAAGTTTTTGAAAAAGTAGAATTATCCAAAATGAATATTAATTAGCGTAAAGTAAGCAAACTTCAGAAATCCAGGCTCTACAGAAGCAGTTACAATCAAGGAAAGAAAATACTATCTTCAAATTCACAATGCATTTTTATTTTCACAAGCAAAAAATTCTAAAGTTAAAAAATGTTGCCAATGTTAACAAAAAGGAATAAAAAAAAAATGATTCTGTCATAAAAAATCAATTATTAAATGAAATATTTAAAAAAAATAAGAGCAAACGATAAATTATCAAAATAGACAACACTATTCTGCTATTCTGTTCGGATATCAAAATAAAAGCAGGCGATAAAACATTAAATTATATATATATATATATATATATATATATATATATTTCAATGTTTTATCAATGTTTTATCAATTCAATGTTTATATATATATATATATATATA
>BMAW01104664.1:702450-720880 GCA_019974015.1 Nephila pilipes
TATATATATATATACATATATATATATATATATACATTGATGCCATTTTCAGAACAATAATATGTTACACATGTTAATAACTTAATTTTAATTGATTGCTTTATCTCATAATATTAAATTATCAAATATCATGAACTTATCCTATTGACTCAATGGAATGAAAGTGAAAATGAAAATAAGGAAAAGAAGGTAAAAAAATATATCTTTATCTGTATCTTAATTCGTGATAGATTAGATATTCAGAAGAAAACTGGGAATACTTACACAGACAAATGATAATTTAGTGCACTGCTTTATAGGTTCTTCAAACCATCCTTCAAAATATTAAAAGATTTTGTAACTCCAATACTTTCTATGAAATAGATCAAAGTTCATTTCTAAAAAAGTTAAATCACTAACTTCAGTAAAAAATGTGCGCTATTCAAAAAAATGTATTAAGAAAGTTCGAAATAGACTAGTAATCGGAAGTAATGAAGTTCAGTGTCAAAAATCTAGTAATTCTTTGAGTGTGACAGAGCGGCGGCGGGTACTGTTTCCAAATTCATTATAATTCAAAGAAATAGTTTTCAGGAAAATTTTATTTACAAAAGTTAATTGAAAAAAATAGATTTCCCAAGATGAGAGAACTTGGAATGCCAAACTTTATAATGTAAAGTTAGTTATATGGTATATATATATATACACTATTCGTCAAAAAAAAGGGAAGGAATAGTCAGATCCAATTGTACATTTGAAAGTAAGTTAGTACTCCCAACAACAACAAATGTTGAAAAATTGAGCATGGGTATAACAAAATTTGTAGGTCAAATGCAAAATTGTTACAACTCTATAGATGCTAGACTGCCATTAATCTTCTAATGCAGTCCACTACACTGTCATCGTGGTATAGTTGTAGAGGCTGTTGATCGCATTCTAATCAGGAACGGCCTATAGAGCATTCCATTAAGTTTTCTACTTGGCGATGTTTCTCCATGATGCTATCGCGTATAGTATCCATTGCTGTAAGGTAGAGATCTTTATTTAAGGCAGCAGGCGAACACGAGTATTGTCTTGTTGAAATAGAGGGGTCTGGAGGGCGTTCAAAAAGGAATGGCCACCGGTCGAAGTATCTCTAAACGTATTTTTTTGGGCCATCAAAGTGGCTCTGATGATGGCCTCAACGTCATCGTATGAAATCACACCTTAACAATTATAATTCTACTGTATACGACGGCAACATATCGTCCATCGTGGCCTGGTGATCACGCTGTTTACACAAGGACAGGTTGATCCTCCTTACTAAGACAATAGCGAGACCATTACTAAAGATGACTTGTTGTCATTCATATAACCTCCATACTACTCTTTTCGTCACCACAGAACGAAAAAGAGCAAGCATAGCAACATTTTGTCAAGGAAGTTTCGTAATGGTTTCCACAAACAATCCAGAAACCCTAAGTATTAGTACTCTTAGCCATATGCTAAAGATGCTACCGACTTACAGAATGATGCAGAGGGTAATCACTTCATATTATGTCCCGAATTTCAGGTACTGGTGTACTTCGTGATTTCCGGACAATTTTAGGTCTTTTCCTCCTTTGTTGTCCGTGTGGTTCCTCTGAGCCTACTTTAGTGAGCAATAACTTCCTTTGTACTCTAATTTCTCCAACAGCGCGAAAACGGCAACATCTGGTGCCACCGATATGATGAAGTCCGACGGAACGTGACCATGCACCTTCTTGCAGTTTTATCATGCGACCTCTTCTCAATGATCCCCAACTACTAAAATATTGTCGTTTTCTGAAAGACATTCTAAACTTCAAAGTATAAATAAACCGAAACACAAGTAAGCATCCAAAACTAAGCGCTTTGGGGGATCTTTTAAAGGGTCTTAATGGAGCAGCAATTCACATGTTTGTTGACATCATTATGTCGTCGATGCGGCTGACACTTTAATCATTTGCATATCTCACAGAGAGAAACAGTTTCTTAATTTGTTTTATGTACCTTACTCTTCTGGTGCAAAACTTTTTTTTTTTGACAAATATGCATTTTTACCAAATTTGGGTACGATTTTCTTCCAGATTCTCTTACTGGATGTCACCAATAAATCATAGAAACGGTTCTAAAATAATTAAAATTCAGTCATTCACAAATTACTGTAGAATGCTCTCTTTAATATTAGCTTCGGTTGAAGTTCCTGATTTACAAAGAGGAAATTTCTACATAGTAAATCTAAAAAATCGAGATGGTAAAAAGCAAGACTGAAGAGATGATTGGTCACATAGTTTTCGATACTTCTCAGTTTCGACTAATATTTTGGCACTTGCTATTTAAAAGATTAAAAATTATTCAATATTCTGAGTGCATCGAAACCATATTAAAATATATATATTTTCTTATGATGTTTTATGTGAAACTTGTTTTATATTTTTTTTTCTAAAAAAACACACGAGGTAACTTAATAACAAAGGGAAATTTTGTTTTTATACATCTTTTATGAATTCATTAGGACACTAATTTTTTCTCTATAACTAGCCATTACTGCCCATCACTTTTTTTTTTTCAAAAGTTCACAAAACTTACAGTTTCACCCTTACTGAAAAATCTTTTTCTGACCTATGGGTGGACAATATGTTTTATTGTAATTGTGTGTTCAACAAATGTGAAGTTGATATTTTTTTGCAGCTAAACTTTTTTTTTGCTTTTACTCTGAGCATTGAATAGCCCCATTTTGATTTCCCTTTACGTTATGGGCTACTTATTTGAGTTTCTTGCCATCGTGATCGCATATTTCCTCCCTAACCAGAATATTCATTCATACATATTTAGATTTACGAGTTAATTCCATACTATGACTAATATTTTTTGATGACCACACCAGTATCAACTTTTAAATCTTATTGCGTCTACAGAGAAGCGGGTATAATTTCAGCACGTCTTAAAAATATATAAATTATAATGTCTCTGTGTGGAGATGCGCTTGCGCCAGTTTTGCGCTTTTTCGTACTACGCTAAAGCGGTGTTCAGCGCGCATAGTATGCGCGGCGCGCTGCGCTTTGCCCATGTTTTGCTGCAAAAGGCGGGCGAAGCTGAATTAACAGTTAATAGATAAAAAAAACCCTCAGATAAAAAAAGATTAAAACTAAATAAAATGATGAATGTAATTAAAAAAAATTATTTTAACTTTAAAAATAATATGAAATTACTAGCTCAGTCAGACATCAGATCAATAAAACTTGTATTTTATCGCTCAAAAAAGTTAAAAAAATAATCCATCAAGAAAAGAAAATTAAGTAGTTTAAATACCGCAACATCTATGATTTCCTTCTGTTAACATACACTTACAACAAAATCAATCATAATATCCTATTCGTGTTTTTTATGTTTTACTAAAATTAAAATGCATGAAATACCACTTTTTCTCAATTAAACTTTTATTTTGCTTATCTCGCATGTTATATTTAAGCATCATATACAGTTCTATCTTCTTCATTTTATTTTCAACCCTGAGTTAGCTAATGATGATTTGTAGATTTTTTTGAATCGGAGTTTGACTTTTATTATTTTCAAAACTTCTAATTGAAAAAAAAAGAAAGCATGCTAAAGCTTAGACTAATTTAATGAACAAACAGTCAAAATGAATAATAAATTTTCTGGTAACAAAAAAAAAAAATTCAAAAAACATTCTAAATACGAATATATATTTTATGTATGTTGACAAAATGATTAAATATCACAACAATAAGAAAAATCTGGAAAATTTCTATGCAAAGTTTGCAAAGAACAGATTTAACCACCTTGCGCTTTTTTATATCATTATTAAATTACTCAATTAATATAAGAAATAAAATAAACGATAAAATATCGAGAAATGGACTATAGTAAACCTTTCTTCCGATATTAAAATTAAAGGAAATGATAAATTATTAAATTGACATTTAAGGTTTCTCTTTTCTACTTCCATTTTGATTTCTGTTGACGTAATGTTATCGACGTATGGAATTTATATTTTAATTCTTTTTACCTTTCTTATTATTTTATCTATTTGAATACAACCGTATTTGAAAGAGCAAAAATAATGAATGCTCGTGTGAATTACTTTTTTTTCTCCGATTTTTAAAAAAAATATTTTCTACCCCTATTTTAATGATTCAAAATGCGAGTTTTCCGGCCTTTTTAAAAAATATATTTTAAAAAATCAGAGGGAAAAAAAAAAGTGATTCCTGAAGCATTTATTATTTTTTTGTGCTCTTCAGACGCAATTTTCTATTAATCAACAGTATCAATGTTATAAAAAAGATGCGAATTAAAGTCGAAAATTCTATAGGATGAATGATTATATTCATGGAATCAAATGGCGTATAGACGGAGTTTGTGTAAAATAAAATGGCCTAAAATAAAGCGAACGATAAATTATTAAATTGAATATTATATCACTACATGTAATTAAACTTTCAAAAGATAATTAATTAATGATAAATTATTAGGACTGAATATATATTTAAGCTAAATGTAATTAAATTGAAGCAGTTGATAAAAACTTAAAAGTGATCTGGTACGCCAAAAGTGGACCAATCTTAAAACAATAGCCCTTGGATGGCTAAGAAAATAAGCAAACCAGCAAGCACTGTCTTTTTTATTGGTATGAACTTCTGAAAACAAAAAAATAATGAAAATCAATTTTAAACTAATTTTTGAGTGAAGATTAATACCATTTGAAGATATTTTAACTGTTCATTGATCAGTCTTATTTCTTAAAATCTTTATAGCCTTCCCAAAGAGACATTTAGTCATTTCTCTATTAGGCAAATTCTTGATCTAACCATTTATTGGATAAAAGTCGAGATTATCTTAAAGTATACCTGTACATGTTAATTTTGTGAACTTATCATGGTTTTACCAAAACCAATTTATGCCGAATGATAAATTGGTTTAGTGTGATGTGTTTGATATATTGAGTTCTATCTACATAGCATTAAAATGGTGATAGATATTCATTAAAAAACTCTAACCTTTGATACAACTGAGAAATTTGACTTTATTAAACAACTGACAAAATCATCAAATACTTTAAATTTTTTTAGAAAAGCTAGACACATAACTGTATTTTGTTCATTAATTGTTTTGATCAAATTTAGGACTATTTTGTTGATTAATTGTTTCGATCAAATTTAGAAAATGGCTCTAACAAATTTTGGTTATATTTTAGTATATAATCAGATTTGGAAGCACTTTAAACTAATCGCAATCTTCCTGGTCCTCTATTTAAAAAAAACAAAAGCACGAGCAGTTGTTCTTAAGAAATTGATTGTCAATGCTAGTTAATTAATAAAATGATAATATCATTATAGATTCCTTTGCAAACGTTAAGCAAGGTAAAATGAAGGGATGAGAACTACAAGACTTATTACGTTATTTTACGATTATCAAAAATTTTCTATCGAAATTGCATCGCTTTGAGGATCACATATTTTTGCATTTCAAAAAACGCTGCCAGACATGCAAGATTTTTGTTTGCTTTTCTTTGTATATAAAACGTAATGTTATTATATTGATTTTTCCTGTGTCTATTAATGACATTTAGTGCTTAGTAATGAGAAGCATGCTTCCAAATACATGTATGGCTCTATAGGTCCTTAGGAGCGTGATATTATGAAAATTAGTAAAGAGGGAGGTACTTTGCCTAAGTTTCCAAATTAGACACTGTCTGAGTCATCATGATAAGTTCTCAAAAAATTTCTAGGTGTAATTTCAAGTCCAATGCTTAACTTGTCTTCTGGACAAAAAAATAAAACAAATCTACATTTGATTTCCTATATATATATATATATTATTAGAAGTATTTTTAGTTTCAACGTATAGCTTTGATTTCATGAATCTAAAAGAAGAAAAGAATTTACTTCCCTTTTTTCCCAATCGTTACACTAATTTTTTACAATTTAACAAAGAATTCAAATTGAATGATATTTTTACAACGCATCATAAAAATTTTTTCTTTTCTTTTTCTTTTGGTTAAAGAGGTGGTATTTTGCAACAAAATTGCTATGTTTTTGTTTGTTTTATTCTAATTTAGTTATAACTGTAATTTTTTCTTCATACACGAGCGAGGATCTGATTCGATATCTTTTAACATTGTAAATTGTAAAGTCATGCTTACTTAATGTTATTACAGATATCTTTTCTAATTTCAAAGTTTTTCAAGAAAACAAGAGTTATCTCATGGAATTTATCTGATTAATGTTTTTGCATTTAGGTTTGCATCATGGTGATTTGAGACTCACAGCTTATCAATCTTGAATATAGCTAGCCTTTGCCTGAATACCTGAAAAGAGGTTACAAAAGCCATATTATTGGAAAGGTAACTTGAGGTTACAGTTTAATTAACAAATATTTTTCATTAAGAAAGTACCAAAAAGAAGCTTTAAAGAGAATTTCTAAAATTCAACCAATAAGAGGATTTTACTTTGGACTTTATTTTTAGCTCTGATTCATCACCATACAACTAGAAATTTCTGGAAGTTGAAACAATTTTTTATCATATTTTGTTAATTTTGTTCTCCATCTAAGGAAAGTTTTCTGTTTGATCTGCTCAAACAACCTATAATTTTACATACAAAGTATTATAAAAAAGTATTTAGTATTGAAAATCATAAAATCTAAAATGGACATTTAGAATTTGACGGTTTTGCCTTTTTCAGTTTTATACATATTTAAAATGAAAGACACTGTGAAATTGCTATAATTATTCCCATTTACAATTGATAGAAATTTTTTTTATCTATCTCAATTAAAAAATCACATCTAATATTTTTCTTAAATTCTTAGATTTTAGTTTACGTCTTTTTTCTTTTCCTTTTTCTTTCTTTTTTTTATTTTTTTTTTTTTATAAACTTTAGTTAATGGATTTTGTAAATGAAATCTATTTTCTATTAATAAGTTTAAAATCGAGACATTTTCCTTGAAAACTTCTTTAATGTTAAAATTAAAGATATAACTTTTCGATTTCAACATTTCCCAGAGTAACCAAAAATTAAATTAATGGTGAATTGTATGTTAATTCTTAATTTAATCTTTTATCTTTTCAGTGGCATTTAGGCTATCATAGAAAAATCACATACTACAACTAGACGTGGATCTGATTCTTTTTTTCTTTCGGATTTCTGAAATGACAATATTGACTTATTATTATTATACCTGCTTCTATGAAGAAATTACTTCTCCAGAAATGGTAAGGAAAATTAACTTGATTAAATCAGTAATTTGGGAATATATATATTGATCTTATATAGTATGTAATGATTATTTTGGGTTTTTTTATGTATTAAACTACTACATTGTTTAATGAATTTAAGTAGCCTTTTTAATCTTATTTACAAAAATCTTTTCTCTTTGATTATATTTGTAATAAGATTTTCATTATTTTTAACTGTATGGCTTCATCTTTTAGTTGTTTTTTGTTCTAAATATCCAAATAATCCTAAAAAATATAGTTTTATTTTATTTGACCTGTACCTCCATGTAATCTCTACCACACACACACACACAATGTCAATAATACACACACACACACACACACACACAATGTCATCATTAATACACACTTTCAATACTACTACTAATACTGGGTCACTACTACGGTTACTTTCACCTGCTACCACACACACAATACCAATGTCATCATCAATACCAACACACACACAATACCAATACCAATAACTAAAAATAATAGTTACAAATGTAATGAGCAATTGAAATACAGCTAAAAACAATGCAGAAGCAAAAATTAAAAAATAGGCAAGAGAGGAGCAAAGTTCAAATCATGAATAAGTACAACTGCGAATAAGTACAACTATGGCATGAAAAAAACAAAGAAAATAAAGGAATGAAAACTATATATATATAAAAGGAAAAAATATAACATTTATATGCCAGCGCGCCAGCGTACGCAAAGGCGCGTATGCGGCGCGTCGTTTTACGGCAGGTATTTACGCGCAGTTTGCGCCGGCGTACGCGTTTTGTGCCTTGCCGCTGGGCGTGGCAGTCGATACGACCGTGAGCCTCTCTTCATCAGTCGTGTGCAATGGTCATGGTGGTCACTCGTGCGGTCGTCTAATGGTTGATAACGAGAATTTGCATGCTGTGACAGCGGATCTGATAATCGCTTGTCCTCCCGATATGCTGTGGCTCTAAGTCGATCGCTACATTAATGACGCTGAAATCTGCCATTGCCCACCATTCTTGCCAGCAGCCTTCTAATCGCCGCATCAAGCCTAACCGATACGATGAGCGATTTTAATATTTTACCCAACCTGCCTCTTCTTTTCTAATCCAATGAGAAACGACCTCTTTCAAACTCTGAGAAGTTGCTTGTAATGAGTTCGAATCCTGTGGCGAGTATTTTTTTTGTCGTTGAAAGGTATCCAAATCGTAATGCAACAGCAATTTGACCATCATATTGAGAATGCTTCATATACACCTATTGAGTGTTTGATGCGCTGTAGCTCCCAGCTATTCACATTCATCACACCCAAATTCTTAATCATTTGTATGTTCGGTCCAAATGTCTTGCATACGAAATTTCCATTACAGTCGGCAGCCTGGTAATACGTCGTTTTATAGAGTGTATAAAAAAGAATATTTTAAATGGAGGAAAAATTGTATGCTAGGAAATAATTTTAGACAGCTTTCTAATGGAAGCTATTAAAAACGATCTGGAAAAGGTAACCACTAGAAAAGAAAAATGTATAAGAATAGAAAATTGAAATGGAAATGAATTGGTCATAGATATAGTATAAATTATTATGCTTTCACAGGGCTTCAGACTACCATCTGTTGTTAATCTGAAATTAGAGGCCAAGTCGAAATATCCCAAGCAAACATTTACTTTATAAAATCAGGTAAAAACCAAAATCTTAAAATGAACAAAGAAGAATGAAAAAAAAAAAAAAAAAAAAAATCAGAAAAGCCAAAAAATTAAATCTTAAACCATATAATAATAATACGAAGAAGCAATAATAATTATAATCACAAAAATATATAATAAAAAATTTAATAAATAATATATAATAATAATTATAATCACAAAAAATATATAATAAAATTTAATAAATAAATATATAATAATAAATTATAACAATAAAAAATAAACAAAGAAAAAATGTTGAAATATAAAATTTTTTTAAAAAAAATCAAAAATAAAATATGAAAAGAATTTTTTTTTTAATAAAAAAATCTTAATTTTTTTAAAAGTACGTAAAACGTGTATAAAACCGACAAGAACTAATGATTGCCTTCTAGTAACTAACCTCTCTCTTAAAAGAAGGAAGATTAGAGTAGGAATCGTAACGCCCTTTTATATTTGAAAGCTAAAGTTAAAAAGTGCACAAGAAAAAAAAAAAAAGATTATTATAAAAAATTAAAAAATGTACAAAACCATTAAATAATAACCAAGAAATTAAAATAAAAAAAAAATTTAAACTTTTACTAAAAAGAAAAGAAAAGAAATAACTGAACTATAACTGAAGGTCGTCATGGATACCTCCTAATATTTGTAACCCTTTGCCGAAGAAGTGAAGCAATAGACGGGATTTGACTTAAACAAGTCAGCGGAAGTTCCATGATGAAATATTCCATTGCTGCACGCCGTCCATACGGGAAAATTCTAATTCGATGGTCGATTTCAGTGGGAACTGACTTTTCCATCATGTCCATATAGCGGTACTTTTGTTTGGCCATCAAGCAACTGAACGAAGTAATACCGATTCACTGTTTATATATATATATATATATATATATATATATATATATATATATATATATATTGATGCCATTTTCTCAGAACAATAATATGTTAGCACATGTTAATAACTTAATTTTAATTCGATTGCTTTATCTGACAATATTAAATTATCAAATATCATGAACTTATCCTATTGACTAATGAATGAAAGTGAAATGAAATTAAGGAAAAAGAAGGGTAAAAATATATCTTTATCTGTATCTTTTAATTCGTGACAGATTAGATATTCAGAAGAAAAACTGAATACTTACACAGACAAATGATAATTTAGCATGTACTGTTTATAGGCTCTTCAAACTCATCCTTCAAAATATTAAAAAAGATTTTTGTAACTCCAATACTTTCTATGAAATAGGATTCAAAGTTCATTTCTAAAAGTTGTAAATCAATAACTTCGCAAAAATGTGCGCTATTCAAAATGTATTGCCGAAAGTTCGAATAGACTAGTAATCAAGTAATGAAGTTCAGTGTCAAAAATCTTAGTAATTCTTTTGAGTGTGACAGAGTGATTATACCAATGTAGTTTTTTCAAATTATATAAAATTAATTTCAAGTTAATAATGGATTGTTTGGAGAAAGATAGTGACTTCAATTTTTAAAATTTCTAAATAAGCATCACAGAATTTAATTGGCCGAATTATTATATTTAACGTGCATTTTTAATTATACATTTATGTTTAACTAATGTGTACTTTTGTTCTAAGAGTTCACCTCTTTACAAACGAAATTAAACATTGGTCAATCAAATTGATCTAATAATATATTCAGTTTATAAACACGCAAATTTATTTATTGGTCTAGTAATTTAAAACAAATTATAATATTCCCTTGTAATGAATGAACATAATATCGGAGAAATTCATACAATTCAAAAACAAATAATAAAAAAACAAATTTCAGTAATATCGATGTCAGGCTTGCTTGAAATTCTTGCACTATCTGGTAAGAATATCTCTTATAATTTGAAGGAAAAGTAGTTTTCATAAAAAATATATTTGGATTGAGAAAACGCGAATCGGGGAATAGTTTCACTGAATCTCTGTTCTTGAAAGAGTAGTTTTATTAAAATAAGATTTTAAATTTCTTTACTGAGATCATATTTTTAAAGTTAATTTTTTTTATTTATACTGTTTCCAAATTCATTATAATTCAAAGAAATTAGTTTTCAGGAAAATTTTATTTACAAAAAGTTAATTGGAAAAAAAAAATAGATTTCCTAAGATGTGAGAGAACTTGGAATGCCAAACTTCTATAATGTAGTTAGTTATATGGTATATATATATATACACTATTCGTCAAAAAAAAGGGGAAGGAATAGTCAGATCCAACTGTAATATTTGAAAGTAAGTTAGTACTCCCCAACAACAACAAATGTTGAAAATTGAGCATGGGTATAACAAAATTTGTAGGTCAAAATGCAAAATTATTACAACTCTCTATAGGATGTTAGACTGCCATTAATTCTAATGCAGTCCACTACACGTCGTGGTATGAAGCCGTAGAGGCTGTTGACGGTGACTTAACTAGAACGGCCTATAGAGCATCTCATTAAGTTTTCTACTGGCGACAAGTCTAGCGATGCTGTTGGTCACCGCATAGTATCCATTGCTGCAAGGTGAGATCTTTATTTGGCAGCAGTATGAACACGAGTATTGTCTTGTTGAAATAGAGGGGTCTGGGATGGGTGTTCACAAAAAAGGAATGGCCACCGGTCGAAGTATCTCACTAACGTATTTTTGGGCCATCAAAGTGGCTCTGATGATGACCAACGGCTCATCGTATGAAATCACACCCAATACAATTATACCCTACTGTATACGACGGCAACATATCGTCCATCGTGGCCCAGATCACGCTGCTTCTACACAAGATTGTGGTTATCCTCCTTACTAAGACAATAGCGAGATTCATTACTAAAGATGACTTGTCATTCCATGGTGTTCCATACTACTCTTTCGTGTCACCACAGAACGAAAGAGCAGCATAAAGCAACATTGTCAGGGCAGTCTTCGTAATGGTTTCCGTACAAACAATCCAGAAACCCTTAAGTATTAGTACTCTTAGCCATATGCTAAAGATGAAAACACTTACAGAATGATGCAGAGTGGTAATCACTTTCATATTATGTCCGGAATTGTGGCAATTGGTGTACTTCGTGATTTCCGGACAATTCTTAGGTCTTTCCTCCTTGTTGTCCGTGTGGCTCTTCCCGAGCCTACTTTTAGTGAGCAATAACTTCCTTGTACCTAATTTCTCCAACAGCGCGAAACGGTAACATCTGCGCCACCGATATGATGTGAAGTCCGACGGAACGACCATGCACCTTCTTGCAGTTTTATCATGCGACCCTTCTCAATGATCCCCAACTATTCAAATGGCTGTCGTTTTCTTCTGAAAGACATTCTAAACTTCAAAGTGATAAATTAAACCGAAACACAAGTAAGAACCAAAACTAAGCGCTTTGGGGGATCTTTTTAAAGGGTCCTTAATGGAGCAGCAATTCACATGTTTGCTGACATCATTGGCGTCGTCGATGCGGTTGACACTTTAATCATTTGCATATCTCACAGAGAGAAACAGTTTCTTAATTTGCCTTTATGTACCTTACTTCCTTCTGGTGCAACTTTTTTTTTTTGACAATGAGTGCATTTTACCTCAAATTTGGGCATGATTTTCTTTCCAGATTCTTACTGGATGTCACCAATAAATCATAGAACAATTCTAAAATAATTAAAATTCAGTCATTCATTAAATTACTGCAGAATGCTCTCTTCTTTAATATTAGTCATTGGTTCCTTACTTTGCCAAGAGGAAATTTCATATAGTACCTAAAAATCGAGATGGTAAAAGCAAGACTGAAGAGACGATTAAGTCACATAGTTTTCGATACTTCTCAGTTTCGACTACTGTTTTAAGCACTTGCTATTTAAAATATTAAAATTATTCAACATTCTGAGTGCATCGAAAACCATATTAAAATATATTTTCTTATGATGGTTTATGTGAAACTTGTTTTATATTTTTTTTCTAAAAAACACACGAGGTAATTCAATAAATAAAGGAAATTTTATTTTTATACATCTTTTATGAATTCATTAGGACAATTAATTCTTTTCATAACTAGCCATTACTGCCCATCACTTTTTTTTTTCAAAAGTTCACAAACTTACAGTTACCCTTACTGAAAAATCTTTTCTGACCTATAAGGGACAATATGTTTATTGTAATTGTGTGTTCAACAATGTAGAAGTTGATATTTTTTTGCAGCTAAACTTTTTTTGTTTGGTTTACTCTGAGCATTGAATAAATTTTATTTTGATTTCCCTTACGTTATGGGCTACTTATTTGAGCTTTGCCATCGTGATCGTGCATATTTCCCTAAATCTGTATTATCTATTCATACATATTTTCTAGATTTATGAGTTAATTCCATACTACATCAATATTTTTTGATGAATTCACACCAGTATCAACTTTTTAAATTCTTATTGCGTCTACAGAGAAGTGGTATAATTGTTAATGTCTTAAAATATATAAATTATAATGTCTCTCAGTGGAGACTAAGTAAATTTATGTACTGAATTAGTTCCTAAAAGAAAATTTCACATTTATGGAGGCTCTTTTTTCCCTCGTAACTGACTTTCCATCATAAAATTAGTCTAAATTTCCAATTTTCTTTCTGCCTAATGGAGTGTTTTAAAACTAGGTTACATAAGATTAGTATTTTATACATAATGGATTATAATTTTCATCCTATTACTTTTAGAAAATCTTTACATTTATGGGTAAGACATTATTTTTTGATTTTATAAATTGAAAAAAAATGTAAGGTTATCAATTTAAAAAAGTCTTAAAATAATGAACACAGTGACGATAAAAATGCAACATATAATTTTCAGACGTTTGAAATACTTTGTTTTGACAGCGCTGTGCTAAGAGCAAAATTTTATGCATTTATTTGCACTATTTCATAAAATATTCAAGTAAATCCTACTTTTATAATTTTAAGGAAACAGTCTCTAATTTTTAGCTATCAATTCCCTGATTAAATGGTGCTATTAAATGAAAAATATTTTATAAAAAGCTTTGTATAATTTCTTGTATTAAATAATAAAAATATAAAAGTCTTTATGACTGATATTAAAATAAATTAATAAATCATATTCGAATTAACAGTTAATGATAAAAAAAACCCCTCAGATAAAAGATTAAAACTAAATAAAAATGATGAATGTAAATTAAAAAAAATTATTTTAACTTAAAAATAATATGAAATTACTAGCTCAGTCGCATTAATTTAGATCAATAAAACTTGTATTTTATCGCTCAAAAGTTAAAAAAATAATCCATCAAGAAAGAAAAAATTAAGTAGTTTAAATACCGCAACATCTGCGATTTCCCTTCTGTTAAATATTACACTTACAACAAAACTTCAATTGCTAATATCCTATTCGTGTTTTTATGTTTTACTAAAATTAAAATGCATGAAATACCACTTTTTCTCAATTAAACTTTTTATTTTGCTTATCTCGCATGTTATATATTTAAGTATCATATACAGTTCATTCTCTCATTTTATTTTTTCAACCCTGATGCTAGCTAATGATGATTTGTAGACTTTTTGAATCGGAGTTTGATCTTTATTATTTCAAAATCCTCTAATTGGAAAAAACAGCATGCTAAAGCTTAGACTAATTTAATGAACAAAACAAAACAAATGAATAATAAATTTTTCTTAGTAACAAAAAAAAAAATTCAAAAACATTCTACAATACGAATATATATTTTATGTATGTTGAAAATAAATGATTAAAATATCAAGAACAATAAGAAAATCTAAAAATTTCTATGCAAAGTTTTGCAAAGAACAGATTTAACCACCCAAGGTGCGCTTTTTTTTATAATTATTATTAAATTACTCAATTAATATAAGAAATAAAATAAACGATAAAATATCGAGAAATGGACTATAGTAAACTTTTCCGATATTAAAATTAAAGGAAATGATAAATTATTAAATTGAATATATTTAAGGCTCTCTTCTACCCTCCATTTTGATTTCGTTGACGTAATGTTAATGACGTATGGAATTTCCATTTTAATTCTCACATCTTTATTATTTTATCTATTTGAATGTAATAAACTGCATTTGAAAGAGCAAAAAATAATGAATGCTCGTGTGAATTACTTTTTTTTTCTCCGATTTTTAAAAATATTTTCACCCCTATTTTAATGATTCGTTCGCGAGTTTTCCGGCCTTTAAAAATATTTTTAAAAATCAGAGGGAAAAAGTGATTCCCCAGAAGCATTTATTATTTTTTGCTCTTTCAGACGCACTTTATTGAATTCAAATATATCAAATAGTAAAGATGTGCGAATTAAAGTCGAAATTCTATAGGATGAACATTACGTCTGCGAAATCAAAATGGCGTATAGACGGGAGTTTAAAGCCAAATGTAATTAAAATAAAGCGAACGATAAATTATTAAATTGAATATTATATCAGCTACATGTAATTAAAATTAAAGATAATTAATTAATGATAAATTATTAGACTGAATATATTTAAGCTAAATGTAATTAAAATTGAAGCAAAGGATAAAAAACTTAAAAGTGATCTGGTACGCCAAAAGTGGTTCAACTAAAACAATAGCCTCTTGGATGGCTAAGAAATAAGCAAACGAAGGCACCGTCTTTTTTTATTGGTGATGAACTTCTGAAAACAAAAATAATGAAAATCAATTTTAAACCTAATTTTTTATGCGAAGATCAATACCATTTGAAATATTTTTAACTGTTCGTTGATCAGTCTTTATTTTTAAAATTATAGCCTTCCAAAGAGTATTTAGTCATTTCTATTAGGCAAATTCTGATCTAACCATTTATTGGATAAAAGTCGAGATTATCTTAGGCATACTCGTATATGTTAATTTTAGGGAACTTATCACGGCTCCTACTAAACCAATTTATACGAATGATATAAATTGGTTTAGTAGGATGTGTTTGATATATTGAGTTCTATCTATGGCATTAAAATGTAGATAGATATTCATTAAAAAACTCTAACCTTTTGATACAACCGGAGAAATTTGACTTTATTAAAACAACTGACAAAATCATCAAATACTTTAAATTTTTTAGAAAGCTAGACACATAACTGTATTTTGTTCATTAATTGTTTTGATCAAATTTAGGACTATTTTGTTGATTAATTGTTTTGATCAAATTTAGAAAATGGCTCCCTAACAAATTTTGGTTATATTTTTAGTATATAATCAGATTTAAGTAATTTTAAACTAATCGCAATCTTCCTGGTCCTCTATTTAAAAACAAAAGCACGAGCAAAGGAAAATTCTTAAGAAATTGATTAATAATGCTAGTTAATTAATAAAATGATAATATCATTATGTAGATTCCTTTGCAAAACGTTAAGCAAGGTGTAAATTTAGTTGGGATGAGAATTACAAGACTTATTATTGCTATTTTTACGATTATCAAAAATTTTCTATCGAAATTGTGCATCGCTTTGAGGATCACGAGATATTTTTGCATTTCTCAAAACGCTGCCAGACATGCAAGATTTTTGTTTGCTTTCTCTTTTGTATATAAACGTAAATACATATATTGATTTTCCTGCGTTCATTAATGACATTTAGTGCTTAGTAATGAGAAGATGCTTCAAATACAATGTAAGTGGGTTTCATAGTCCTTAGGAGCGTGATATGAAAATTAAAAGAGGGAGGTACTTGCTCAAGTTTCCAATTAGACACTTGTCTGAGGTCATCAATGATAAGTTCTCAAAAAATTTCTAGGTGTAATTTCTAGTTCAATGTTGAATCTGTCTTCTGACAAAAAATAAAATAAATTCATATTTTGATTTCCTATATATATATATATTATTAGAAGTATTTTTTTTAGTCAATCGCATAGCTTTGATTTCATATGAATCAAAGAAGAAAAGAATTTACTTCCTTTTTCCCAATCGTTACACTAATTTTGGCTACTTAACAAAGAATTAAAATTGAATGGATATTTTTTACAACGCATCATAAAATTTTTTTCTTTTCTTTTTTCTTTTTGCTAAAGAGGTATTTGCAACAAAATTAAGTATGCTTTTTGTTTTTGTTTTTATTCTACTTAGTTATAACTGTAATTTTTTCTTCATACACGATGATCTTGATTCGATATCTTTTTTAATACATTGTAAATTGTAAAGTCATTAATTAATGTTAGTTACAGATATTCTTTTCTAATTTCAGTTTTCAAGAAAATAAGAGTTATCTCATGGAATTTATTCGATTAATGTTTTTGTATTTAGGTTTGCATCATGGTGATTTGAGACCTGCTGAAGCATCGGGTCTTCCTTTGAATATAGCTATTTTGCCTGAATACCTGAAAAAGATGGGTTACAAAAGCCATATTATTGGAAAGGTAACTTGAGAGGTTACAGTTTAATTAACAGTTATTTTTCTTATTAAGAAAGTACTCAAAAATAGTTTCTCTTTAAAAAGAGAATTTCTGTAAATTCAACCAATAAGAGGATTTTACTTTGGACTTTATTTTTTAGCTCTGATTCATCACCATACAACTAGAAATTTCTGGAAGTTGAAACAATTTTTTATCATATTTTTGTTAATTTTTGTTCTCCCATTCATGAAAGTTTTCTGCTTGATCTGCTCAAACAACCTATAATTTACATAATAAAGCATTATAAAAAGTATTTTAGTATTGAAAATCATAAAAATTCAAAATGGACATTTGTAACTTGATTGTTTTCGTCTTCTTTTTCAGTTTTTATACATGATATTTAAAATGAAAGACATCAGAAATTGCTATAATTTGTCTTTATTTACAATTGATAGAAATTTTTTTGATTCATTCTCAATTAAAAATCACACATCTAATATTTTTTTCTTAAATTTCTTAGGATTTTAGTTTAATAGTCTTTTTTCTTTTCCTTTTTCTTTCTTTTTTTTATTTTTTTTTTTTTTTATAAAACTTAGTTAATGGATTTGTGTAAATGAAATCTATTTTCTATTAATAAGTTTAAAATCGAGACATTTTGAAAACTTCTCTTTAATGTTAAATTAAAGATATATAACTTTTCGATTTCAATACTTTCCTGAGAATCAAAAATTAAATTAATTTGTGAATTGTATGTTGTATTCTTAATTTAATCTTTTTATCTTTTCAGTGGCATTTAGGCTATCATAGAAAACGCTACTTGCCAACTAGACGTGGATTCGATTCTTTTTTCGGATTTCTGAATGACAATATTGACTATTACGATTATACCTGCTTCTATGAAGAAATTACTTCTCCAGAAATGGTAAGGAAAAAATTAACTTGATTAAATCAGTAATTTGGAATATATATATATTGATTCTTATATAGTATGTAATGATTATTTTGGGTTTTTTATGTATTAAACTAATACATTGTTTAATGAATTTAAGTACTTTTTTGTCTTATTTCCATAAAAATTTTCTTTTGATTATATTTGTAATAAGATTTTTGATTATTTTTTAACTGTATGGTTTATCTTTTAGTTGTTTTTTTTGTTCTAAATATCTAAATAATTCAAAAATATGTTTTAGCTTATAATCTGTACTTCATGTGATCACACACACACACACACACACACACACA
>BMAW01104664.1:725880-751494 GCA_019974015.1 Nephila pilipes
ACACACACACACACACACACACTGTTTTATAAACTATAAACTTTAAACGGAATGCATTAATTGGAAGATTTGGTGAAATTACATTCTTCGTTAAATTATTGCAATTCTTTTCTTGACAGAAAAATGTTAGCTTGGCAATAGATGCTGCTGATGAGAATTACATATCGCCACCGACCTCTGATGCCAAAATTTCTGGAAATGTAGGTAAATTTTTTTAGTATCTCGAAATTCCTATATTAATATTGAAGTTTATTTTACTTATTTGCTAATTTATTCTTTGTGTAACTTTCTTCAGTAATTTTAATAAGTATTCATAAAAAAAAAGCACGTTAATAGTTTTTAATGTGAACGGATTTCTGTGCAACTATAAAATTGTAACTTTATTGATATCTTTAAAAATTTTTTTTTCAATCAGGGTTTCTCCGAATGTTCTTTTGTTTTAACATTTGTAATAATGGTTAATGCATTACATTTTTTTGTGCAAGTTCTTATGGCCTGTTATTAACTTTTTTTTTGTTTTAGAATTTCAAATTTTTTCAGTGTTTAACTTCACAGAAATTCATACGATCAAGAATTGCACGTTCATTTTCACTGCTGAGAAATTTTTTCAACAGTAAATTTGGTGATTCTTGAAGTATGTAACCCAGATAAATATTTTACTTAATTCATACAGGATGTTTTGAAACTCATGGGCAAAAATTTAAGGGGTGATATATATATATATATTCCTTTTTTTATTACTGTACGTCACCATGCCACCTGAAATCTATGGTACAAATGACGATGTACAAGGAAACTCGCGCTTTATGCTTTCCATTGCAGCACCATCTAATGGCTCACCCCTTACTCTCTATCTGTGCATTGTATGGTGAAAGTTGGTTGCTTAAATGTTTTCTATCACCCTTTAAATTTTTGCTCATGAGTTTCGAAATACCTTGTATATAAACATTAATTCACAAGAAACTGTAGATCATTCATTAAAGTTGCAAGCTTTATTAACGGCGATGTTTACATTGTGTCTTGGGCTCGAATTATAAATCCCCTAAAACTCCATCGAGTGGAACAATAGGGGTAATGGAAAGTTTGAAGGAATTAGACCTCAAAATTCCTCTTGAAGTGTGGTGGGGAAATTAAGAGAGTAAGAGACTAATTCATGTATTGTCCTTGTTCCTCGACCAGGGTCCGAAATTACGCGATTCATCGTCAATAGCCTTCGCATAATCCTAGAATGACTTTAATTAAACGAAAACCATATAACAAAAAAACAGAGATTGCATATAATTTTGATAAAAATCATACAATTTTAAAAAAAACTACTTTTTGACGTAAGAGGATATTCTCAAATTAGAAACGAACAAAATAAACTCATTTAACTGCTGCTTTCTTGGAATCGATTCCACAGCTTTGAAACGATACTCCTTGCCATTCCAACAGCGTCCGCTACATTTCTTTGTGTTTGTACAGATTTAAGTCTGTCTATAATACGCAAATTCATGGATTCCGGTAAATCCCGTTTTTGAGACATTTTAAAGTCAATTTTTCTCTAAGCAAAAACTGAACAATTGGATTTCACAGCTGAGGCAACGAAAAAAAGGAGCTTTTGTGAAATCCCAAATTTTGCCTTTTTATCCTTTTTCTGGTTTTTTTGACGTCATGGAATGCTGATTTGCCTACGAAGTTTTCTTTTACAGTTTTACGCTACGCTTTAAATTATGGGTGTATTAACTCACGTTAGTTATCGATGTTAATATTTCCACATTTTCCTTAAAACCACGCGTTCCTCTAATTTGTTTGAGCAGTGTATAAGAGAGCTGAAATTGTATGAAGGCAAATGTATAGAATGGGTATTTCGAAATAGCTTTCTTCATTTCTTATTTAGTATATGAATAATGCATTCTAAGATAAAAGGGGGGGGGGGACGAACCGTGAAGGAGTTATTCGAATGGGACAAAAATACGGTAGATATGAAGTGAAAGGAAACTTTAAGGTTTAAGAAAAATTGTCTGGTTTATCCAGAAGATATTGCTACATACATCAAATCAATCCGTAAGGAATTGTCCCATCTCTGACGCTTATGAAAGCTGTCATCCGACTTCGCATTGTTTTGTATAATTAGTGTGTGTTTTTGTGATTTTTTTTTGATAAGCTCTTCACACAATTATTGAGTTTGATATGAAAAATCCTTGTATCGTTGAAAAGGTGGCTTCTCATCACACTCTAAGCATGTTTTGTCGGGAAGATATCTGACTATATAACTGGCCAGGAAAGTATTTGACAAGTACGAAGACAATAAACAGAAATGATTGTTTTGTGTGTCCCTTGTCCAGCTGAAATGTAAGCTCGGAGTGTCGTGAAAGGAAGGACAGTACAAAGAGACAAATAACATTGACGTACTCCAGTATTATGAGGGTGTCTTGGATGACAACCGAAGGAGTCCAGGCTGTCAAATGAAATGGTTTTGGCTTTGAGTTATGAGGAGGTCGATAGTCAAGTTATCATTCCATCACTGGTTCTTTACGTCTCCAGATGTGTATTCACTGGTTATTGGGGCTCCAAAACTAATTTGGACTCATTATTGAAAATATTACTACTCCAATCAGCGAGATTCCTGATCGAAAGAGCATAGAACTGCGTCGAATACTTTTATGGGTGTGTACAGGTGAGGAGTAATTTATGTGTAGAGGGCGCTAAGAGCTCTTTGAGTTGCATGTGAAGTTATCGAGTTCACTGGTGATATTTATATTTTCTAAAATTCCTGAGGTGCATGTAATTGCCCGATTCCCAAATTATCTGTTTTTGTTTTCAGCCGTGCAATTTCGTTATAAAAAGGAATTTTTCTCGAGGATAAAATATAAAATTTTTCAATGAATGAGATTGAGTTGTAAATAAATCTTCAGAGTCTTACATATTTATGAAAGTTATGTATAATTGTATAAATTCTATAAATCTTATATAAAAACCCAAAAGATCCGTTATATAAATTCACATCATTGATCATATCACTCCAAATTATTTAAGGTGCTTCGCCGATGTGTGGAAGAAACCGTAAGCATATATTTCCTTACCACATTTATTTTTTTCAAATTTATTTTAGGTGATATTTTTAAAAAAAATACCCTTTTCCCGATGTTTTCTAGCATATGCAACAATTTTTCCAACATTTTTCTGCTGAATAGATGATGCGCGTTTTATTTAGTTTTTAAAACTCAATTTGAATTTTTGAAAACGGTTAAAAACTTACGGAGCCACATTAGTTTTTGTTTCAGGTGAAATCTATCTGTAGTAATAAAAGAAGAGTGTGAGTTTAGATGATTTATAGAGAAAAAATGGAAAGACTCAGAGGCACGAAACTTGGTGCGCTAAAACTATGGTTGATAATGAGGTTCACCTCGAAGCGATTTTATAGAAATTAGTTTTATGCGTCATTTAACTTAATGTTAAAGGGACCTATAAAGTATATTCAGTCTTCTCTCTCTATAAATCTGATTCATTTTACTTTTGGTCTTTCATTGCTTTTAACAATAAATATTCACGTAGTTTTTTGAAGATAGTTATATGTATTCATTTGTTTGATCTTTGTAATAGAATAGAGTTTTTTTGAGACGTGGCTTTTTTAATATATTTTTGTTTTTGTTACATAATTATGATCTATTTCGAATGAATCATTTGTGAATTATATTCGACAAGTAAATGAACTCTCTCTTCCTAATATTAAGCAATATTTTCGACACAATTCTCCAAAATTTTACAACAGCATCTATGATTTTAATAATTCTCTATTCAAAACATTCTTACTTATCTCTCAATTCCCAAAATTAAGCATCCTTGAAATATTCTTTTAAATTATTACATTACTTAGTTCAGATTTCTTACTTATTTGCTTTTCCGTAACAAGCCAAATCCGATATAGTGGACTAAGCTTCTGCGTTTTAACATCTACTTAGTTTTTTCGCTTCCTCCTCTCCACTTTTGCAAAAATTTCAGCTCAGCTGCATCACATATTACATCCCATGACACATATTACATCACATGACATCGTGGTCTCTATGTTTCTAGTAATTTATTATCCTCCATAGAATTTTTCTGAGATCGTTATATTTATTCATTGATTTTTTCCCCATTAAAAACGTATACTAAAATACTTCTATAAAGTTTTTGCTGAATTTTATTTTAAATATTCACTCGTGAGAAGAGCGGGTATCCTAATTTGTATTATTATATATTTGAAATTATAGATTTAAGATATTTAACCAAAACATTTTTATATGTTTTTTAACTAATAAGAATTAACGTACTTCTTAATTATTTAAACTATATATAAAGGAACAATATGTAAATACATTACAAAAAATAACGCACAACATTTTTTCCCGTTAATTTTATCTTTCAGGTCAAAACCCTTTTCGGAATCGATCTCTGGGAAAATGAAGAAGTTGTTCGAGATTTCAGAGGAGAATATGCTACTAACGTATTCACTGATAAAGCGCTTGATGTCATAGATGAACACAACGTTACGAAGGTTTTAATAAATATATCTATTAGTTGTTCTTATAATTTATTTTAATATATTTTAAAGTCATTATTTTTAGAAAACTTGAAATAGAATAAGGAATTATGTAGAATCATATAAGCAGTTTTATATTTTTTGAATCAAGTTTTAATTATATATAATTATGTTTAATGGCGAACTTATTTTAACCCATTACTTCACTGAGTATTTGTAAGGATGTCTCCATAAAATCAAAAGAAACAAATATATGCATAAACTAATGAAAATCAATATATAACCTGGTGTAAAGTGAAGTAATAACAGAAACATGTTAAACGCAAAAACAAAGATATTAAAATAAGCTCCAAAACACAGAACAAACAGTAATGTCTCACAAGCAGCAAGACAAAAAAATTAAATCAATGATTCAGCAAGCACACACACAAATTCACTTAATCCATACAAAATGTTTTGTTCAAAAAAAAAAAAAAAAAAAAAAACTATCTTTAATAATTTGAATAATTACAACAACTTTCAAATAATATATTATAGAGTATATATATTAACATGGCGTTAATTGCTGTTTTAAAAATAAGTAAAAATTTATGAAAGAGAGGGGAAAAACAGTAGCACTATCGGTAATCATGCAGAAAAACTAAAACGTATGCTTTCTAGTAATTATAAAAGTATTTTTGTGGATACAAAAAATCATATATTATAAGTATTTTTTCTTCACCATTAGACCATTAATAAACTATAAATCTCTTATAGTTTATTAATGTATATTATATATAGTCTTAGTAAATCCATTATTTTTTTTTATCAATATTCATAACTTTATGTAGTATCCTAATATCTTAAAAAACTTACTTTATCGTATAAACTTTTAAGATACCAGACACTACGAATGCTAGAAAAGAAGTTATTTTAACACATTAATAGTTTACTGTTAATTAATTTTTAAATAATCTATTTTAAAGCTCTTTTTTTCTATCATGCACTTTAATTTTTTATGTCATTTTTCAGCCTTTGTTTCTTTTTGTATCACATGCAGCTTCGCAGGCTGGGAATAAATTTTTTCCGCTTCAGTCACCTTCCGAATTGTATGAACGAAACAATCATATCAAGGAATCTGATAGAAGAACTTATGCAGGTTGTTAATTTTATATATAAGAGCGAGATACTCGATGAATTTTTCTATCTTTCTACTTATTAAGTTCAATACTACAGTTGTAATCAATACCGTACAGAGCTTCGAGATAAATGAAAAATATTTTTCTATGATTTGTTTAAAAAAAAAAAAAAAATAAAAAAAATAAATAAATAAATAAAAATAAAAATAAAAATAAAAATAAAAATTTGCATTTCATATAATTTTTGTCAACAGTGAATTTATTGTGTTATGCTCGAAAGGAAGAATTTCATGAAATACTATTTTCATGAAGCTGAGTTGTGACTTCGGTAGCCAAGTTGCCATGGTCGCCGTACTCGAAGCCACGGCGAACAGTGGCTTCGAGCCTGAATGGCACTAATGAACCACTGTATAGTGGGGCTGATCCACGTTAAATCTGGTCGAAGTTCCAAGTCCTCTCAGATACGTGGAGCAGAAGTTTGGAGAGGAAGGTACCATCTCAGGTGTCGTCCTTGTCACTTGACCGTGGTTCAAAATTACAAGGCCAGCCCCCGATAGTTCTCGTAATGCTTTTCAATGCGATATTAATAAACAATCACAATCTATAAAGCTGCGGATTACTATTCTGTTTTTGGTTATCAGACTGCTATAATTATTTTGAATAATTTATTAATAGGAATTATTTCATGTCTTAAAACGTGAGACATATACAGTAGATTTCTTCATTGGGATGATTTTTTTTAAAATTCTACTTTCTTACTCTATACAATAAGTAAAGTAATAGTTGATGTGTGTTACTTTTTGCTTTTGAATCGATTCATTAACAAAATTCTTAATGTTACTGTTTTGACGCAATCTTAGAGTCAAGTAATAGTGATTTACATTAATGTTAGTTGCGTGATTAATCCTAAAGTCGAATATGAATATCGGAAATATATATTAAAAGTGCATATAATGAGCTATAGTTTATTTATAGCTATATAAAATGAGAAGTTATTTTAATACATTGCCATCAAAAACATTGATTCAAGTCCTAAAAATTTTATTTGATAATCTTATGAGAATGCTTTACCTAATCAGATTTTGCGAGGGGTTTTATAGAAAAAGACAAAGTTTAAATCGTAATTTCCATTTGAATTATCATTCAGTCGCAAAAATTCATCAGTCAAAAATTAGAAATTCCCATCTATGTGCCATAAAACTCTTGAAAAACCTACAGTTAAATATTATTATAAAAGAAGACTGGTTTTTTGACTGAAGAATGAATTTTATTGTATGGAAAATGTTTAAAATTTAATTTTTCTCATAAATTGTCTTTGATAAATTTATGTTGCATGTGAATGCCTTTTTCATTAAATTTAAAAATTTCCAATTTATACAGCTTTCTTAAAACTTATCCTTTACCTGTTCAAAAATATTTTCATTTCTACGAAACAGAATCATTTGAAATACTAATACTTTTACTAATAATGTGATTGGGTGGTTGAATTCATAATGTACACACACTAGAAGGTTCGTGAGTTGAAATGAAATACTCCATACATTATTACCTCTGACAAAAATTGTTTTGTGTGTAATTGATTTCAAAATTTATTCTTCTTAGATCTTCTTTTCAGAATTGGTAAAAAAGTATTTTATTGAGGAAAAATATTTTTTTATGTAGTTACAATTGTCCTTCCTTCACTGACGAAAACGTGGTAACATTCTTCGAAGACTTAAATTGCTTCTCTTTGTTCTATAAATTAAATATTTTAAGTATAAAAGAGGACATAACATTAAAAATAACCTTTATATTATCAAATGTGAATAATTAATTATTAATCTTGATTCAATGTTTAAGGATACATTTTAGATATTGTCAATTTGATTCACAAATAAGGATGACAAAGCAATTGTAATTAGTTATCAATAACACTTAATTTTAAGTGCGTTAATTTGCTTATTTATCTTATGCGTATATTAAAGATTAAAAAAGATTGCCAAATGAATAATAACTATATGTTTGAAGAAAAATCAAATTCTTCGGGAGAGGAATATAATTTTACTTTAACTTAATAAATAAATAAATATAAATTATAAATAATAAATTATAAAACAAAGAATTTAGTCATTTTTTTTTCTATTTCTTAAATGACTTAATTTTCTATTCTTTCTCTAAGGTTAAAGATATATGTAACAGAATCGATCAAAGTAGAAACAAATTTAGTTTCTTGTTGAGAAATCACATAGCTCTTCCAGAATTAGCATTGAAATTCATGATACAATTAAATTTTTGTGTTTTTCTGCTGGGAATTCAAACGTTTTTAAACATATGATGATAATAATGAGAATTTTATGTAGTATAAGAGATGAATTGAATATTTAAATTAATAGATAATTTTATCCGTAGGAGATATAATTTTGCTGTCGAGGAAAGCATTTGAAAGTATTTTAAAGGCAGGATGCTAAGAATTTATAATTCTTCTCTATCAAGGAAACTATTAAAATAATTAAAAGATTTTTTCTATAATATTGAAATCTAAAAACAAAGTTAATTAAATGTCTTTAAAAATGTTAAATTAGGAATATTATTTAGCTTTAATTTTATATGCTCTAGATTGGAAGAAAAATCTTATATATAAATTCAAATAAAATAAAATAACTAGTATTTATTGTAATGATTAAAATAAAAGTAATCTTTGAATCATTTTTTTTCCTTTAAAAGAAAATTGAAGGATAATTTCAGCATAAGGTGAAAAAAAAAAAAAAAAAAAGCTTAGCAATTATTATTTAACTGAAAGGTAAATTTTCTGTTTTCCACGATATTTTTTGCAGAATACTAATAATATAATCATTTCAAAGGTGTGGATATAAGCTAAGAGGGTAATAAGTTTTTTTGAATGCCTTTTAGGAATGGTTGAAGCTTTAGATGACTCCGTTGGTAGAATATTTGATGCACTAAGTCAAAAGGATATGTTAAAAAAGTCTATAATTGTGATAAGCTCTGATAATGGAGGGGCCGCTGAGCCTGGATCTGGATCTAATTGGCCTTTTAGGGGAACCAAATTTTCACTATGGGAAGGAGGAGTAAGATCTGTTGGAGTAGTGTGGAGTCCTTTACTTAATTTGGAAAAACCTAGAGTTTCTATGCAGCTGATGCATATCACAGATTGGTTGCCAACGTTTTATTCCGCAGCCGGTAAGTATGTATACAATAATAATCTATGTTCAATTCAACCAAAATTCTAAAGCATAAAAATGATTAATTCCCCCCCCCCCTTTAATATTATGTATGAACATCATTAGATTGTAACTACTCAAAGAACTAAAAATTGAAATAAATTAACAATAAATATTTGACTACACATTTACGGTTATAAGGTATGTATGTTACAAATACAAGCTATTTTTCATCGCTCACTAGAGTCACATTGATAATTTGAGGAAATAAATTAGATATATTTATTATTACTAACTTGTTTGATAAAAGTATATCTGTAACGAAATAATAAGTTATATGTTTTGTCTGATGAGTTAGACTTGTAAAAATATTCAGCCGTCATCAGTTAATGTTTATCTCAGGTACTCAATACTCTTAAAAATTACAAGAAATATTAAATCATTATACGGTCAAAAATGTAGTTTTAGTGTCTAATCTGTCATGCCTTATTGTCAATGCATGGTTTTATAAGGGGAACTTACACAGTATAGAGACAAAGAAAGACATTGTGTGTTGAATCTCCAGCAGTACCTTATATGGACAGTACGGGGAGTGCTTTTAGTTTTAAATCGATTTAATTGTAACAAGGAAGATCCATGGTAGATCAAGAAATATGTCAGGTACTTGTTAGTGGCTATTAATTTAATGTTAACTTTTAGTAAAAATTTTTTGTTATTATTTACAATGCTAAATTTATTCCAGCATGTGTTTCAACAAACAGAAAGTTGTTCTGAAATTTCTTGACTGACAATAAGAAACAATGAATTAGAAATGTCAGGAATAATAGAAGATTTATACACACAGAAGATTTACAGAATCAATAAAAATTGCTCAGAAAATATTTGATGAGATCCAGTGATCTTAATTAGTCATAGATGAGTCCATGACGGCGGCTTAATTTTGATTAGCCAAATTTAATCAAATGTAATCTTCTAGCTGAAATTATTCTCAAGGTCCTTACGGAATGCTCCGAGCTATTGTCGATGTGCGAGGATCCTCTGGATATAATAATAACAATAATAGCCTTAGTATCTCATTTGTGTTACTATAAGCTGAATGTGTTTTTAAATTAGGGCATTGAAAATCAGTTTTAAAGCTTTCTTCTAATTTTATGTTATGGAACAGAACTTAAACTCGAAACATTTTTTAAGACATAGAAAAATGTTCCAATATATATAAATGTCACTTTTGATTTAATTCACATGTAAAGAACAACACATTTTAATAGACTTCTTAATTTCCTTTGAATTAATCTATATTTTTCCATCTAAAATACATTCCATATTTTATCTTCCATATTATAATGACAAAATATTTTTATATGATAAAGTGAAAAAGAATGTTTTTATTGAGTGTTCCTAAATTTTAAACCGCGGCATAACACATAGATTTTCCTTTTATAACCTTACGAATTTGAATGATTGTTAAGATATTTTTCTATTTGAAAAAGTATTCCAAGTATGTGTCCCGCTCTTTAATATTAAGGGAGGACAGTCTTAAGATCTTTATTTTAATTCATATTTATAACGAAAAAATTTACTGTAAATTGTGAGTCCTTTAAATAATTCATATCGGGGGCTCTCAGTCCAATGAATTTTCTTTTTTTGGTGTGTGAATTGAGTAAAACCATTATTTTTTTAGCTGGATTTCGAGAGTCATTTTATCCAAATTGGGGTATTGTTCCCCTATCTTGTTGTATTTACACGCCATACAGATTTATTTCTATTCATTTTAGAATCCCATTCTGAATGCTGAAGAGAAAATAATTTTAGAGGATCAAAGTAATATGACAAATTTATATTCGACACATATTATATACAATTCTAATAATATTTTGTTACAATACTTTGCTATAAAAAAGCATACATCACAAATAATCTCTGATACAAAAATTGCGAGCAGAACTGGCTTATATATTTGTTCTTATTAAATGCGGCTCCTTTCATGGCGTGAACAAAGAACATGTTTTATTTCATTCTGTGAACTGTGTGTAAGTTTTAAAATATTAATTGTTAAATTTTTCTTAACTCACATCTCATTCATCTTATCTCACTACAGAAAAATGAGAATTTCATCTTAACTCTCTACAGATAAATGAGATGTTTAGATGAAAGATTGTATAAATTTTTTAAAAAAAATGCTTAATTAGAGATCTAAATAACTTCATTATTGAAACTTTGATTCTATAATGATATTTTTATTATGGCATTTTTTTCGACCATTACACGTGATTTGTATTCCATGCAAGAAGAAAGACTATTATTTTATCTCTTTCTTTAGCATACGCCCAACATTATTGCAGAATAAGATTTTTTCTGTAATCCTTTTTAATAATCATTTTATAATTTTAAAAGTTTTGAACCTTAAGCTTTTCCTTTAACCCGATAAATATTCTTTATTCGATACATTTACATTTTTTTTTTATCGAAATTTATCGTTATATTACATAAAACCATTAATTTATTTTTAGTGATTAACTTCTATACCGGATACAAAAGGTTATGTAAAAGTGGAAATAAAATTTCTTCTGTGATAAAGAATAAACAGTGATTTATTGGAAATCCGAATGTTTCACATGCACATAATTTCAGTCTGAAAATTCTATAATATTTTTAGAAAATGCAGTTGCAAAATAATTGTAGCATATGATTTTCTCTAAAAAGTAACTCATAACAGTTTCACGAAAAATATAAGATTGGATTGCCAAACTATATTTTGAAAAAGCCATTATTAATTAGAATTTAAACTCTAGATTTTGGCTTCAGTTAGCGGACTGTAGTAAAGTAACAACCAAACATATTGAGACCAATAGAATGAGGTTTCAACAAATTTGTAGAAGAAATAGAACGTAGAATGTACTCCAAATAATATGAGTTTTTTTTTTCGCCTAAATTTTCTACAATGACAAATGAAATCAAGGAATAGGAACATTAATTATATATTTATTTCAAGAAATCAAATTGCAATTAAAATTAAATGGACACAGCGCAAGATGACTCATTACAAAGCATAAAGAAATATGTTAATAATTAGAATGTTTGATTATGAAATTGGTAATAGACAAAGGTACAAGATTGGTCTTATCAGTTCGTCCGCCCATGTTTTAACCTCGGCAACACGAACCTTGTTATCTTTTCTGGGAAATATTCTCCTAATTAAGTGCAACTTGTATTGAAGTTGGGGTAGGCTTTCATTTTTTAAAACCAATATCAGATAATCACCAATAAGATTTTCTTGGGATTTGTGCCATTTGGCATCTGACGGCAGCTTAGTCAAATATTCCGAAGAGTAACGATTCTAGATGTTGTATCATGAGCTGAAACATGCGCCATCGATTACAGTTGCTGATGTAAATCAGTGATAGGGGCACTCTTTTAATGGTTTTCAGATAAGAAAGTGTCCGGTTATAAGGACACTATAATCGTTGGGATCACTTGAAGTCTTATCAAGAGAACATGCCTCAATTTCAGAGGCAATTGTTGCAATTTTTTCAAAGGTAAGATCTGCGTTTCCTTTGATTTTTTTTCAAATCACACTTGAACGACTTGACTGTAGTTTTCCAAACACCTCCAAATTGGGAAACCGATGGAGGATTTAAATGCCAGAAAATGTTGTCATTTGCAAGGAAGTGATAGATCCTGGGAGGGTCCTTCATCATTTCTCTGAATTTCTTTTTCAGTTCCCTTGCTCATGTCATAAAGATTAGTTCCTTTGTTACTGAAGATCTCCGAAGGTTTATACCTGCGTGCTACAAATCTCTTTAAATAAGAAATGAATGCCTTAGTTGACAAGTCATTTACAACTTCAAAGTGAACTGCTTTAGTTGCTAGACACTCAAAAACGCAGATGCAGCACTTAGTGTTACGTCTTCCTCTTTCTTTGGAACTTCGAATAAAAAATGGTGCAGCGAAGTTAAGATCAGTATTTTGGAAGAAAAACTCCTAGATTTTGGAAAATTTCTCATTGTTTGTTCACTTATTTTTGGATGATTTTGAAAATATGGAGTGTACTTTGACACTATTCTTATGACAGCATTTCTGGTGTAAAGAACCCAGTATTTTTCTCTCATTGTTTCCTGAAGGAGTTCAGGACTAGCATGCAGCAATGTTTATATTGTTTCTTCATTTCTCGTCATTTGACACGAGTCACTTTTTTGAGTATTACACTGTTTTTATGTCGTATTGCTACCATATGAACTGATGAAGATTTTAAAGACAACATCACATTTTTGCAAATTAAGAGAAGATATATATACAATCAAAGTCTTGTCGCGACTTAGCAAAAATCGACACGAGGCCCCTAATTTGAGAAACGCGAACTTAGTAGTACATTGTCTTTATGACAAAGTAGACACTGAGAATGCATTTTAGATGCATCAAAATCTTTTCTGAACATTTCAATTCATATTTTGATTTTCAATCATGATATATCTGGAATGAGTTGAAAGAAACTGGTGCAAATCCTTCAAATTTGGGTTTATTATCAGCTGAAAGTGTTCTCTAAAACCAATTCCTGGTATTAGGATTTAATGGATTGGATTCCTAGAACCTTTTTTTGTGCATCCGCTCTCAAAATACTTTAAATATTGTAACTTCTATGCATGTGTCAATTTAAGATTATATGAAACAACCCGTCGAAACAAATCTGAAAAAATTAACCCTTCATTAGTTACACCCAAAAATGTATGAATTTATAAAATAGAATACTTAGCATTTTCAGTTCCAGTGATTTTGAACACAAATTCTTGCTTAACTTTAGAATACTTATGAATATCTTTCTCAACAAGAGCCAACATTAGTACAGCATTATATCAAGTATCTCATCCTTTTCAATAGAATAAGCATCAACATCTTTCTCCTATCATTAATTTATTATTAAATTAAAAATAATTCATTTCTCCCCTTCTCATTTTAATAAATAAGTATCGCCTAACCTCTAAGTCAGCTAGATTCAAATTATTAACATCTTTTTCAGTTATTCTTTTGAGACGAGTGATAAATATTTTAGCACTTTTCTTTTGCTTAAGGATTGATTTCAGATCCATAATGAAGAACAGAAATTAAAACATGCTCTATGCATCAACTAAATAAAAAGCGCAGTTTAATCTGTCTAAGAAAGAAATTGCATGGAATAAAGTTTAAAAAAATTCAACTAACACAAAACAGAATGTACTAACTAAAATAAAAAATGCCCAACTGAATTTGTCAAATAAATTACAATTCGAAAAAGTTGAAATTAACACATTTTTTTTTATTTATATATAATCTGTATGCATTATATATAAATAAAAAAAAAGCTCGATAGAATTTAAAAACAATAAATTTGGATTGAATGAATTTTTCGAACAGAATTTACAAAACGAAAAATTTGAAAGTAAACGAAATACAAAAATTTCACAGTATGCACTATAATACTACAACAATTCAGAGCGAACATTAACAATAGAACAGAAACCAAAGTATAATGTAAGCAAAAGTTTCAATGTATAAATCTCTGTCTCGATGGATCATTAAATGTACAACAAAAGTTTCTGTTCCCCCAAAATGGAAATAAAACTCCCTAACCTATCTGGAATAAACATTGGTTTAATGGAAATTTAAATATGTTTCATATGTATTACATAATCTCAATTTGAATATTATGCAACAATTTTACCAAGTACAATTTCAAAATAGAAGCAGCAAATAATTTTCTCTAAGCAAAATAACTGCTAATAGTTTCACGAAAAATATAAAATTAAATTACCAATCAACATTTTGAAAAAAAAATATTAATCGAAATTAGCAAATTTAGACTTTGGCGTCATTTAGTAGATTGTAGTGAAATACCAACTAAACATGTATATTTTATATTTATCTTCTTTTTGAATTTTCGATTGTAACTCAATGTATTTTTGTTTTCCAGGTGGAGATGTAGACGATTTGGGAGATATTGATGGCATTAATATGTGGTCAGTTTTAAAGGATGACGAAAAAAGTTCTCCGAGAGAGGAGGTTCTTCTCAATGTTGATCCTATTTCTGGTATTGGAGGTCTTAGGATAGGAGATATGAAAATTCTTGTTAGTGATTATCCTGTAGAGGGTAGTGATTGGTACGGGCCTTCAGGCTTAGAAGACAGCAATGTCACTGATTCTTTTGACGATTGGGTGTGGAAAAATGGAAGTTTTGTGAAAGACATTTTAGTGGAAACAGGTCAATGGTTACTTAGTGAAAATGATGTATGGCGACAAGAGGCCATGATTATATGTGGAGAAAATTTTTTGCCAGTTTCAGGAAAATGCGATTTCACCAATGGTCCATGTTTATATAATATTACTGATGATCCTTGCGAATACAAGAACATAGCAAGTCTATATCCTAAGGTAAGTGCATGAAGTACACTTTGTATGAACAAAAATAATCAGTTCAAACTATACATTCATTCAAATCTGGGAATTTTTAACTAATGCTATTCCATAAAGGTGTGAAAGGTAGATGTTAGTGGAACAATAGAATATAGTTTATTAAAAATATTCTATTTGCTTTCTTTAACATAACACATTAAAAATATGTTCAAATGTTATCACTCTACTCAATTGATCTATCTTTTCTATCTCGTTATCAGGATGTATTTCTCTTGCGCATATATTAAGGATTGTGAAGATATTTTTGTAATTGGATATATATACAAGGTATTTCGAAGCTCATGGTCAAAAATTTAAGGGTAGAAAACATCTAAACTACCAATTTTCATCATACAATGCGTAGGTGGAGAGCAAGATCGAAGAAAAGATTGACATAGATTTTTCTAAAAACTTAAGCAATTTCTGGTTTACTTAAATCATAGAATTGTAACGTTTATTTTCCTTTTCTGTTGCAGGTCGTAGAAAATATGTTGAATCGCTTGCGAGATTTAAATGCTACTTCACTGCCAGTTCAAACTAAAGAACTGGATCCTCTGGGGGATCCAGTTTGCCACAACTTTGCTCACGTGCCTTGGATGGACGAAGAAGATTTTGACTGCCCGCTCTCTTAATTAATGTTCAAATTAGGAAAGCACATTCATGTTATTTAATCTTTATATTGTTACTAAATATGAACTGAACTTAAAATAAGTAATGAAGTTCTCCTTGAAGAAATATATTAATTTTGTGTGATTTGTGTCTGTATACAAAAGATTACTTAAATTATGAAGAACTTAAATATGCAATGCTATTAATTAATGAACTTGACATCAAATATGTAATCCATAATAAAATGTGTTCTTTCTGTCTTACTAATCATTTGTTCCGTACGTGTTCTTTACCTTATTTTATTTTATTACGAGTATCAGCTGTGTGTGCTTGTTTTGAAAATAACTGATTGCACTGAATATCAATTCATTACTTTAATAAAACTAAAAGTATATTTTTGGTAAGGTATTGAAAACCATGTATGATAAAAAAAAAGTGACAAAAGGAGAAAGCACTTAACTATAACAGAAACAAAATATTCAAGGGAAAAAGAGAAAGAGAGAAACATTAAGATAAAAAGTTATTTACGTACATTAGTTAAAGTTTAATGCATTACAAGGATGAATAAAATACCTAAAAAGAGAGTAGAGGATTTCGCTATTGGAGTTTAAAAATTATGTAAAAGCTTTACCTGGTACTTTCAGTTTTTTATAGTAATTTACGTTGATCATTCCTGAAGTTCTACTCTTAGATGATGCTTACGTTTATAAATTTTTATTGTTATTATTTTTTTGACATTTCCTTCTCTCACTTGTTGATAAATTTCTATATATTATAGTATTTTACTAGAAGTTTTGAAAATACTTATTTTTTCCCACATTTTAGAATTTAGAAATCAATTTTTAGTTCAGATTTATGACTCTTATTTTTTACATTTTATAGTCATTTATGACTTCAGTTAAATACGCATCTTACTTAAATAATTTAGTCTCAGCAATATATGCAATTTTGAGTGTTTTGAAACTTTCATTGTATTTATTTATCAGTTATAATGCTTGTAAAATAGATCTAAAAAATTAATCTTTGGATCTTAAAAAATATTGCTACTATTTCCTTTTTATCATACAATTTGCTCGTTATTCAGAGGATGGACTGTCAGTAAGACAACCATTGTTACGAATTTTCTTGATGCTGCAGCCGTGACAGGCTCACCTACAATGGTGCGTTGAACGACAGGAGTAGCGTCACGTCGCCTTTTCTACTGAATCCAGGTTCTGAGAACAGCCTATCCTTGGGTGGAGGCACCGAGGGAAATAAATGTTTCCTACTTGAATTTGTCAATGTAATTCGGGCTTAGCACCTATCAGAAGTGGTAATATGTCCCAGGCACCTCTTGTTCTCATAGCCGGCATTTTGGACAACTGCAGTTAAATTTCTGAAGTTTTAAGGTCCATGGCTGTATTTTACCTTCGATGCTTTATGACAATCCATTTACTTGTAGAATTTTTAAAATAAAATGTTTCGAAGAATTCTTGAACTTAGTGAAATTTACAGAAAACTAGAAGTAGTTAATAATAATTAAAAAAATTGTTAAAGACCTATAAGAATATTAAACAACTCTGTATTTTTATAGCTATTTTGTTATTTTATTATAAGTTTCGACCAAAAATCTGATATTTTCTCACTCAGTAGAATTTTTTATAGTTGTAATATGTTGTAGCTTTTAATGTAATTTTTTAATGTGACAGCTTGTAAATTTGAAAAATTCATGTTTCCGAAATACTTGTTAAATTTTTTTCGAACTATGATTATGCACAGTTTTTAAAAGCTGGTTTAATTACCCAATTTGTTAAATTTATTTTCCGTTAAAGCTTAAAGTCAATTTGCCATACATATTAAGTACAGTTTGCAGTATTATATTTTTAACTTACTTCAAAACATAAGAGCTATTTAAAATACCAATGCATCTAAGCGATCAGTTGTTCGGCTGATGCTCGTTAAATCTTTTAAGACTTCAAATCTTCATGTGGCGTGGTGTGGAAATTTGGAGAGGGAGGTAGCAGATCAGGTGTCATCTTCGTTACTTGCTGTGGTTCAAAATTACGAGATATGTCGCTAATAGCTTTTGTGTCGTTTCTAATTGCTACGTTTGTGACGCCCGCCCGACCCGGGCGTCCTCTTGTGCCATCGCTAGATTCAATTACTAAACACTACGACACAAATAATTACAGAACCACCAAAACAACTTTCACAATTTATTAGTATATATTTACTATAACAGAAAAGATTGTGCTCTCTCGGGTAAGCTTTCTAATACCTTAATTCAACCCACCAATAGTAATCTAACAGACTCTTACCCCTAGTCCTTCCTCGGCTGCAACTCAGACTCTGGAACAACTGTTGAAAACACTAGGCCAAGTCTTTCTACAGCAATCCTTGCTCAAACCCTCTACTATGGACTTTAATTCCTCCTTTCTTTTATCTGACACTTCAGCTTCACCTCATCTTACCTACAGCGCCTCTCTCAGATCCTCCTTCAGATGTAGTTTATATATTTCCAAACCTAACAACTTCACTTCATTCCTAACTGCTTTACATACTAACTTTATGTATCACGTTTCATTTTTGGTTGGGCAAAGGTTGTTTAGCGAAAGCAATCAATCTCACTTGAAAGTCCCCAAGGTTAGTGAAGAGAAACCGCGAATAGCCCAATGTCACACGTTAATAAAGCAATCAATCCATCGCACTTAATTATCTGAACTTGATTCGTAATTCTTAGTTTACTTTATTTAATCTATTTGGAATTTAATTACTATTACTTAATATTGTTGCTAGTGTTTTACTCATTACTCAATCTATTTTTGTTGTTGAAATTTTAATCCATAGGCATAATATTACAACATCTGATCCATATGTACCTCCTTTGAGCAAAAGTGCTAGGGGAAAATCTGTAGGGACTAAAACACAAGCCATATTTATACAAATGGTTTACATATATAATCCATTGGTATCGCACAATTCCCAGAATAATTTAATGGAAAGAAAAAAAAAATCCGTTATATTTTACACACATATAGTGGATGTAGGCTAATCCTTTCTTCTACGGATTCTCTTCTTGAATTAAAAACAATAAATTCTTTCATCACTGGCTTGAAGAGGGAGACCATTATCTATCATATAAATGATCATCATCCTTCAGCAATATTGACGAATCTTTGCACATCTGTACTCACTATATCAACAGAAGTCTATACTACTGTTGCAGGGTCTTTAACCCTGGAAGTACCCTAATATCCATTTGCCAACAGTTTGATGACAAGAATCAAATTTAAAGTAATTTACACTAACTTTTATTCACATATTTCTGACATAAATTACATAATATATATATCTTGAAATTATATATATATATATATATATATATATATATATATATATATATATATATATATATATATATATATATATATATATGGAACTAATTACTCACCCGACATGGTCAAGGAAAAAAAAGAAGGTGTGGGGATGAATTCTTATTTCTGTTGGGGGTCCCTCGATTTATTATTATTGCTTCTACGAAATTAATGACGACTATTATTTTTATTAGGACCATTTTGCACACCCGAAGGCTTAATTGCATCCGCATCACTTTGATGGTAAATTTGAATTTAGTCAACGTTAATCGTTATCGTTTTTCAAGATGCACATATTGTATTTAAAAGTCGAACAGCTTAAGGTTCTTCAAATTTGGGTTGGAATTTTGCCACCTAACGGTTTTCCACTGAACTTATCAGATATCTTTTAATTTAACGATCGGGTAATTAATACCCGATCGTTTACTTTCATTTGAAAATTGCTCCTCCCTTACTACAATACTTCGCATGCTTACGTTATTGCAACACTGTACGGCGTTTTATATCTGACAAGGGCCGTTCGATATACTCGTATTGACAAACTAAATGTCCCCTTTCGAGGACCTTAATGAGTTTTTGGAAGAGCTTTACAAATTTCCGATTGAGAAATTTTTATCAATCGGAAATTAATAACGAAATTTATGATTGAGTGTTTTTTCCATTGTGTCGTGTACTGCATTGCGAATTGCGTATGCAAACTGGTTAAAAAACCAGTCTAAGTTACACGGTTAGATTGCATAAAATTAACAATTATTTATACTAAATTTCGTTTTACCCATTCAGAGGAATTCACTTCGGTCAATAAGTAGCCATTTTGATATTTTCGACGTTCTATTTATGGCATAAATCTGGAAAGACATCCGAAATGAATTGGGGTTGTTTGTCACTGTTGGGGTTATTTGTCAACATTGTCACTGTTTACTTTAATTGAAACACTACATCAAGAAATATAATTCTGGAAAAGAGTGTTAATTTACATAAGTCACAATTCATTCATACACACACATAGAGAAAAAAAAAGGTCCTCAGATCAACGTCATATGAAAGCCCAAAGTGTTAAAGGGAAATACACCAGAGAACCTATTATAACGTTTACTTTTTTAGGTTATTCTTTGTTGGTTAAATGTTCCGTTCTATGTTATTTTTTTTTTATTTCAATTGTACATTGGTGTCCAAAAGCAAAACATGATTCGTAAAATGTGAGTAAATATTGGTGAATTTGTTCAAAGTAACTTTTGAGAAGAATTATCTGTTGAAGGTGAAGTTTTGTCTTTATGCAAATAATTTCAGTCGACATCTTAATGCGCAAAAAAACCTGCGCCCGTTGGAACGCGGACAAACCGGTTCAAACGATATAATCAGTCCAGACAGGTTTCGTGCAATTCATGCGCAAAGGAACTTTGTTAATGATTAAACAGAACGAAAGATGGCACAAAGACGAGAACAGGACATGTTTGTTATAGGAAGAATCATTGGAGTGCTGGAATCTGGATGCTCACAAACCTAAGTGATCCGATTTCTGATTGTGTCTCGTGCGAGATCCCGAGACTACACAAGAGGTTTCAAAGTGTTGGAATAGATAACCGACGACGAGTACCAGGTCGGCCGAGTGTCAAAACCATTTACCAAGACCGATATCTGGCTATAACTGAAGGACGTCAGTTGGGCCAGAGAAACAGGTTAAGCTCTCTCAGCTGATAGAGGAGTACGGGTTTCCAGACAAATTGTTTACTGGAGACTCAATCATGTTGGTCTCTACGCCAGACGAGAAGCAGTTTGCATTCTCTTTACATCTACGTATAAACTCTCTCGTTTAAACTTAAGTTTGGAATTCGAGTACTGGAGTTTAGGACAGTGGGCCTATATGATGTTCAGTGACGAATCTAGTTATCGTTTAAAAAAAGATACGTTAATGTATTTCCTTTTATACTTGTAACATAAGTGGAAAAAATGTATAATTTTATATTTTATCGTTTGCTTTTATTTTAATAATCGAACAGAATATTAAAGTCCACTTAAATAATTTGTTGTTTGCTCTCATTTTAATATTTAATTTAATAATTGGCATTTATGGTAGAAACTCCTGTTTTTATTCTTTTTGTAGTTAACATTGGTAACGTTTCGATACTTCAGAATGCTTTACTTGCGAGTATAAATATACATATTAGGAATTCGAAGAACGTATTGCTTTAATTGATTGTAATTGCTTCTGTTAATGTATAAATTTGTTAAAATAAAATTAGGAAAGCCAATTTCAATGTTATCTTTTAGTTTCTTTTGTGATTTATATCTGTTCTAATGAATGAAATTCATGAGCAATTCTGACTGAAGTAGGTAAACATGATTTTTTTATGTGAGAATTGTTTCTCTTTCTCTCTCTCTCTCGATATACAAAAACTTTGTATATCGAGTAAATAATATATATATATATATATATATATATATATATATATTATTTTTAAGGAAAAGAATATCGCTCTTCTTTTAAAAAAATACTTGAATAAAAAAATAATTTCTTTTAAAATAAGTCAACATTCTTAGTAATTTCCAATATTAATTCATTAATTCTTAAGAATATTTTTTTACAGTTCTCATTGTCATTCTTTTCTTTCATTTAAAAAAAATAAACATGAAGAGACTGAGTTCAATTAAGCTATAAAGAATATTCTATATAAAGAATAGAAAAAAATAATATTCTACGATAAAGAATATTCTAAAAATGTGGATATTTTTTTAAAACTTTAACTCAATAGCTGCTTTTAATTTATTAATTTATTTTCAATAATTAAAATATTAAAAATAATTTATATAAAAACTAACTTTTTAACTATACAAATAGAAGGGATTTCATATTACAGTGAAAATGAGGTTTGAAATTTTTTTCTCGAAATAGTATTAGTTTTAAATTATTAATGTGGTAAAGAGATAAGTAACACATTTAAGAATTTAAGAGACAAAACTTAAGACTATTTTTGATGAAAATTTGTATTCTTATTCATAGACGTATATTGTATGTAAATAGGATATCATACATAGAAATTTAAGTTGTATAGTCGTTTTAGAATATTTAAATACAGGTAATAAAGAAACATGATATAGTATCTTAAAGCACCAGATTTTCCATAATCTTCGAGTGAAAAGTGACCCGTTGTCCTTTGTTTTTGAGTGATTCTGACTTGGCACAGCCAGATAGATTGCTAAAGACTGAAAGTATAATATCTGTGGTAGATCGTTGATTGTGATGAATTAAGATTTATATTTATTTTAGCCACGGGAATGTAACCTTAATGTTTTATGTTCTTTTCGAGTTTCGAATTCTGAATGAGTTCTTACATCATCAACTTTATATTTCAACTGGTATTTATTGCGCATTTTGATATATATATTCGATTAATATTAAAAACCTTGAAAAATATTGCCTAAACACATTAAAACTTTTTTCTTATGAAATATCAAATTTAATTCAAAATGAAACTATGATTCATAATTCATTTTAAAACGTAATGTATGCCAGCTAAAACGAATCCCATTATATTTTGCGTATTCCCGATGTATGATTTCAGTTTCTTCCATAAATTTTTTCTGTTGTTTGATTGTACAGAAAATACAATACACGGCTTGAAGAACATTTTCTATCTGAAATAAGATTGAATTAAGCCGTTTATTACATATGAAGTTTAATTATACGATGAAGTTATAAGAATTGTTAAAAATTTCACACTCTGTTTGAAAATTTTATTTTAAATGTTATATAAAGAATCACATTTTTCAGAATGACTTTTAAAAATTGCTGCAAAATTGAATATAATATTTTAAGCTAATTTGTTTAAAAAAAATAGTGTCACCATATTTATGATTGAAAATTTTCATGCACAAATATCAGGAAAATATATTAATTTTTCTATCTATGAATGCATATTCAATCGTTCTTTTTCTCCTTAAATATCATCTAATTCTATATGGTTGTGAGTTTAAATGAAAAATAACAAATTTTAAATGGTAACACGGATAATTACAAAAAAAAAAGCCCAATGAAAAATAAAAAAGAGCTGAAAAATAAAAATTCGCATACATCTCGATCTTGATATTGTGAATGCCTTAATTTCTCACAATGGTAACTCATGATATGGTTTAAAGGACTTATAGGTTTCTACTGTTTTACTCCAAATATCTTTTATCCATTTTTCAGTTACACTTAGGACAATCTTTTCAAAAGTTTAGGTTGAGATAACTCCAAAATAACTTGGTTTGGTTAATGTTTTTGATTGTTTGGTTTCATGGGATATTGTACCTCCTTGGTTAATGTTACAAAGCTGTTATTTCTATTGCCCTCCGCGCTTATAACTAGACAAATTTCTACAAATAGAGTTTGGAAGAGCATTTTAGATTATTGCAATGTTGAAAACAAAGTTTTTGGTCGAACGCATGATATTCAGAAGACAATCCTTATTGTAGCAGAATTTCTAAGAACTTTTCTTTTCTTAAGGTATCCTCAATTCCATAAATATTAATCACATAATGAAACAATCTCTAAAAACCCTGAAAACATTACAGTCTCCTTACCATTTTATAAAAGACATAGATCATTATCTATAAGCTTATTCATCTGATGTTAAGTGAACAATATTACCCTCGTAGCTAAAAATACGCATTGTTAATTTATATTTCGAAAGAACAGCTTCTTATATTTATTTGCAAAATTTCATACATTTGTTTTAAACATATCAAAGAAGATTTCAGGGAGTTAAAAATTGTAAGAATTGGCCCATATCAGAATTGGAATGTATATATAAATAGGGTTTACACAGACTCTTTTTTTTTTCTATGTAGGCATACCTTTTTAAGGCATCACTTTACTGTAGTTTTATTTAGAGAAACATCTCGGGACAAGTTGATAATAGAAATTATATCTAAGATTGTTAAATGTTAGTTACCTAAAAAGTACATGAAACTTTTGTCATTGGTAGGAATGGTGAAGCTCAGAGTCAAAGATTGTTGTTTTCCGTTATATTTGAATTAAAGAAACTGGTAATCCCCCCCCCCCCCCTATTCGATGTGATAATCTTATTTCTTGCACTATTAGAGTCAGTTGTTCCAAGATTTTGAAATTACAATTATTGCATGAGTATTCAAGTGTGAAAATAGTATCCCTTTAAGAATGTTTAAAAACACAGAAGTGAAAAATATTGAAGTTGCAACAATGAAAATTCAATATAAATAGACATTTCATAACTAAAATTGGATAAGAAAGTTCATGAAATAACGGAAAAAGTTGGCACATTGAAAGGCTCATTGTATTTGAGTCTTAAGTGGTTTTCTGTAATTCAAGTAGTCTGATGTTCCAGTGGGGACATCATCATGAAAGTTTCAAACTCTTATAATGATAGGCAGATTTACACAGAAATAAATATTATGTTTCATCAAAGCTACGCACTACACACATGTATATATATATATATATATATATATATATATATATATATATATATGTGTGTGTGTGTGTGTGTGTGTGTGTGTATTGCTATTTATTCGTTATTTCATGTTCTGTTCAACTTAAATTACCACAGCAATTTGGGAGCATCTGAAGATAAGATTTTTACTCCTCAATACCGAAACAGTACTTTTTATGCGAATATCTCTTGTCTACAACAAGTATGACTAAAAAGAAAGTAACTATGAACAAAATTTTGATTTTTTTTATATTGCTGTGTTTATGCACTAAATTTCCGTGAGATATTCTATTCTTTCTAGAAACTAATACGTTTCTTTGTTTTCTAAAAAAGGCAAGCATGAATTTATCTTTTTCCTTTCTTTGTTTTATTCTATTGAAGTTTCAGGCCCATAGTCATAAAATAGTTTATGTTCAGCATTTCGTCCCTGGCAAGCCTAAGCTCTTTGTTAGTAAATTGCATAGAATAAGTAGAATTAATTTCCATTCACCTAAGCTAGTTTAGGAATCCAATGGTTTTTAAGACAATCAACTATGTGAATAATGTGCAAAAATTATTTTTCTTTTCAAAAAGTATCCTAAGTTATTGATGATAAATTGTAATTGATATACATCGAAAAAGTAAAGTAATAATTTCTTATTCAAAAAAGGAGATACCCAAGGCTGTCTTTTCGCCTAACGTTGAATATAAGAGCTCAATAATACCGAACACATTTTTAGTCAGGGGAAAAATTCCTAACATTAATATCATATTCTGACTTCATTCAAGCATAGAAAAAACAGTTATATTTGAATATATTATTTTTGTGCTTCAACCAATTAATTTGTTTCATGTTAATAACACTAGCTGGAGTACCGGTATTCGCATGGATAATCTTCCTTAGTGAAGTGAAAAAAGGTTAAAAAGTCAAAAACTCACGAATGAAATCAGATAAAAGTCTAGAAATTAATTATTTGATAAATCCGAGTTATGAGTTTCATGAAAATAAAACTAGCTGGG
>BMAW01104664.1:751594-770468 GCA_019974015.1 Nephila pilipes
TATATATATATATATATATATATATATATATATATATATATATATAGCTTAAAATATCTATATAAAATCCACTTAATGATATTTTCACTAGTTCTTCTTGTAACCCGTTAAAACCTACTTAACATTTTGCGTGGTTTGATCAAATTGTGGATTTATATAAAGAAGCAACAAACAATTAAATTTTCAGTTTTATATTAGATTCGGTTTGGAACAAAAAAGTAATGTGGACCCGTCGTGTAACGTGCTGCTACACGCTAAATCTGTCGAAGTTCCAAGCTCATCCATGGCGTGATGTGGAAGTTTGGAGAGGGAGATGCCAGCTCATCATCTGAGATTTTCAGGTCCAAAACTGCTAGAGTCCGGGACCCATAGCCATCATGCTGCTTTAAGTGGGATGTTAGTTAACAGTCATCTATCAATCAATCTATATTCCAACGCCCATACTTTAATATTAAATCGATTTTTGGTTTCATATTTAAAATAAAAAAAGGAATTAAATTCTAAATGCATAAAACTAATGTCTTTAAGAGAGGAAGTATCGACCTCGTCATTTTACAAAGATTCAAATTAACGAGGTTCGTCACCAATAGCCTTCGTGTTGCTTCTAAATGCGACGTTAATAAACAATCAATCAACCTTTAAAAGGGAAATCGACGAGGAATAAATTTTTAAAAAAGCAAAAAATCCATACTTTGTTTCACATCTTTAAGAGTAAATTATGTAATAATCTTTTAGCAAATTTGTTTCTGATAATAACAAAAATAATAATGTATGATTTAAATATTTGAAAATTTCAGTTAAGTATAAATAATCTATTTATGAGCTTCTTGCGGATGATTCTCCATTTAACAGCTTCACTCTGGTATTTATTGTACAATTTTTTTTTATTTGTAACGGGTTCTTACAGGTATTCTCTTACAATTGACCTTACTGGCCTTTCTATGACGCTTTTTATTTTAAGGTCCTTGACTTGTGGATTATATAAATAAGATTGATTATATTTTATGAAATATGACGAATAGGTTGCAGGAATCAACGGTTTTGTGATTTTTTTTTATTTACTTCACACTTAGAGAAGCACTTACTTCAGTTTATGAAGTATCAAATTTTGAATTTTATTAGGTATCTTATTTTTGTGAGTCTAACTTATATATGCTCACTATTTCCGGACATCATTTCGGAAAATTATTATAATTTTCATATGAATGGATATGTTCTATTAATGAATACCACAAGGTATTAATATGTATGTTACCTTAATTATTGTAAATAATTATATTTTTATATGAATGAAAATGTTCTATAAATGGACATTAAAAGGCAATTATATGAAAGTTGCCTAAAAAGTTTCAAGCATTAAATAGAAACTCTCATATTTTGAATGATTGGACATGGAACTTTGAACTGTATCTGAGCTGTAATTATTCTATAAATTGAACATGAATATAAAGTATGGCACTAAAAAAGCAACCATTCTTTAATGTGAAGGAAAATACATAGAGCTATTACAAAGATAGGAATTTAGTAGTGTTAAATTTGAATAAATGGTATTATTATAATTGATTGATTGTTTTATTAACGTCGCACTGAGAAGCAATGCTAGGGCTATTGGTGACGGACCTCGCAGTTTTGATCCTCGATCAAGTGACGAGGACTGCACCTGAGCTGGCACTTTTCTCTCCAAACTTCCACACACAGACAATGAGAGAACTTGGAGGAAAGACAGAGAGAGAGAAAGAGAGATATTGGAAGACTCAAAAATCACGAAATTAATCATGTTCATACGATAAGATTATACGAGTATGATTCACTACGTTTAGTGTAAAATGATCATGTGAAAACGGATATTTAGCTTGATCCATCTTACAAGTTTTAGTACTGACTCGGACCCGGTTAATCAGTTGTAAGATAAGTAAAATTTTATAATATTAATTTTAAGTGTGGAGGCGGGAAGGGTTATGTTTCACATTTGCATATTGAGTTTGGTTTATTCTTAAGCTAATAATAAAACTAAGTTTTGACTTTCTGTTTATTTGACCATTTACTGGGAGATTGTAATTACGAAAGTGAAATTTATGGAGCATATCATGACCAACTATGCCGGTGCGTCACAGATTTTATTCTGTTTTACAGATTCTGCTTCTTCCTATGATCCTACATTCATTGTTTGAAGTTTGTGCTAATTAGCTCGATCTGAAAATGACTAAATTTTTTACTTTTCCTTTACAAGTTTGCTGGATTAGCAATCTAGAGGACAGATGACAACTTAGATTAGAAGGATAGAATTTAGGAGAGATTCTAGAGTTGAGTGCACAAAAAGTATTGCATTTCTGAATTATAGTTATTGTTGTTGAAAGTTATAAAATGAGACTAATTATAAGTTATTTGTTGTAGTTTCAACTCGTTTCTAATATATTTCTCCCTATTGTAATTAATATATTGTGCTTATCTTAAGTAAATACTTATTTTTTTGCTATTTCTTTAGAAACTGATAGTTGTATATAAGAGTTCGATTCAAAAAGTACCCGTGCTAATGGGAAACGGGTATGGGATAACTCGCTATAGTATTACCCCTTGACCGTTTTCTTTTTCTGATAAGTCTAAAAGTATGGTCTTATTCACAACCCAAAAAAATCGTTGCCATAACTTTTCCAGCAAACGATATCATTCTCGATTTCTTTGGTGTAGAATCACTGGAAATAACCCATTAGTTTGATTGTAATTTGGTTTCCGGTATATAAAGATACATCCAGGTATCATCGATGGTGACAACTCGACGCGGTAGAAATCAAATCTAACTTATTAAGTCAATCAAACTTATCAAGTTAGTTTTGGAGCCTTTTATCAGATGGCAGCACACAGTGGTAACACCATCTTGACTAAGAAACCCCATCTGTCGTCAAAAACATGCACTTTTTGAACTACTCTTATATATATATATGCGGTAAATAAAATATTGATTAAAATAATCTGATTTTTTTAAGGTCTCTGTCTGAAGTCGGACACTTCAGTAGAAATTAGTAAAAGTAATTACACAAAGAACCTAGATATTAAAAAAGGAACGGAACAGATTAGGTGAATATTTATAGCTAATTAAAGCTTAAAGTTTATTGGGGTAAGAACTATTCAGCTCTAAAAAATTTTTTATTGTGATATTAAGACAAGTTTTTACCGAAGTGTTTTAACCACATTCCACATTATCATGTAATCCAACACTAATTTATTTCACTGTTTGTGTTTAAGATTACAGTGTATATGAAGTTTTCCTTTTCCGTTCTAAAGTTAATATAAAATTTGTAAAAAAAATAGCCCTTAAGTTTGTTTGATAAGGTTCAAATAATTTATATTTTCTTATGTACTGCATTAAATCAAGTGCTTCTCGAAAAATAATGGGAATATACATTTATTCTATTTCAATTTTTTTGTTCAATGTTACGGTGCATTATTTCCCGTTAGTTTGATGTTATATTTCATTTAATTTTTTGGCTTTATATAATACAGAGATTTTTATTTTTAAAATATATACGTGGAATGTTATATTTGCTTTATTTTCTTCTTTGTAGTTTATAATTGAGAAGGAGTATTTGATCTTGTTAAAATATTCTTTCTGACGACTGATGATAAATTATATTTATTTGGAGCGAATATTTAGCCAAAAGTACACAGTTGTTAAATGACAGTAATTCGAGATGAGCTCACGTATTAATACGAAGCAGGATATACCAGCGCGGAAGATTTATCCAAAATGATCAATAAAGTCAACAAATTACATAATTGAGTGCATCGATTTCTTATTTCTATATGATTAAATTAATGTATTTCGTTATACACATAACGTATTACGCTTTCACTTTTCCATCGTTGAATATTTTCTCAGTAAATTAAAGGACTGAAAGAATAAAAATGCTTGATTCTCTTTATTTACAAATATATATTGTTTCTTCATTTGACAGAACATAAGAAATACATTTGAGACTTCAGATAATTAAACGGATATGTAGATAATCTTTTAAATTAAATAAAGTAAGCAAATGTAATATTTATAATGAAACATTAGAAGGAAGCACGTAATAAATATAAAGGATTAAAAATCTTAAAGAGAAGGATATTTCACAACTACCTATCAGTAAAATGCAAGATTGAACATGTAATCAAAATGTGTGGAACAGGGAGTATTTTGGGGAGCAAAAGAAAATTTATATAAAGTTTAAAGTAGCTTATTCTCTAAAATGAATGCATTTTTGGAATTTTATGTAAAGTAATAAAAAGGAAATTGGAAATAAGTATAATTTCCTAATACTATCTAGAAATAAATATCTTAGCACTAATTTACATCATTTTACTTCAGAATAATGTCTTCGAAAGCAATGAATACAAAATACATTTTTTTTAAAAATTAAAATGATGTGAGAGACATTTAATATACAAGGTAACACTCCACACACGTACAAAGAGGGAAAGCGAGTGGTTTACATCAGAGACGACACTTGAGAAATACAATTCTTTTTTTTTTAGTATCTTGGCTGATTGTTTCAGAATGTTGATCGATTTATAAATAAGGACATTCAGCAGCGAATTCCTCATCCAACCATGGAACATAGGCGAATCCGTGACATCGAGGATCTGCTTGGGGATCTCTTGAGCGAAAGATAGGCTCTCTTGCGGTTTCGTTATATTTTTTCAAGATCTCCAACATAGACCTAACAATCTGTAAAAAAAAAAAAAAAAAAAAAAACCCCAACCCAAAAGAGTTATTACAAATTTTAATATATTTTGTGATAATTAGACTAGATGATGAAAAAGAGGTGCTATTATGATAACGTTTTAAACTGTAAATTAAGGAAATGTATTTTCATTTAGGAAAAAAAAAAAAATCTCAAATTGTGTTTAAGTGTGTTTTTTTGAACAAGAACCATATATTTCGATTAAATTTCCTACAGAAAATGCAGATTTAACAGGGATTTTTATTACAAACTCTTTTATGCGAAAAATGTTCCTTAATATCCAAAGATGACGTACTTATAAATTTCAAATACCAAAGAAAATATTTTCTTGCTCATCGTACAAATTTGAGTTATTCAAGGAAATATTTTTCAAAATTAAATGGATTGCAAGGCACATTCAAGAACGTAAAATCTTAATTGTTAATAAGAAATAACCTAGATACGTGGATAAAATTTATTCTGCACAACAAATGATTCTTTTGTACTTATTATTATAAACTACAGCTATTAATGTTAATTTGTTTGGTTTTAGGAAGTCGTATATTGAAGTAATTCGCAGGATCGGGAATTTGTAGTTATTTTCCGGGTATATTATAAAGTTTTAATTATTACTAAAATAATCTTTCGAGACAGAAACTTATTTTTATTTATAATTCTTAATACCCCTTTACATAGTTCCCATCCAGAGTTGTACGTTTTTCCCAGCATTTCTTGACATTTCAATGGCTGTCACATTGTAGGATTCAGTAGAAATTTTTAACTCAATCGTCTCCATACTATCGGTTACTTGAATGTACGGCTTCCAGAAACGAAACAAGTCAACATCAATAGTTGTAATCTATAACATTATGCACATAAGAATAAATGAATATGCAAAATAAATTTTATCCGAACATCTCTGTTATTTCTTTGTAATAATTAAAGCATTACGATACCCCCTCGTATAGTGATGAATGCATTGGAATAATATTGATGGAAGTCACTTATGACAAATTTCTCATGCATTTTGTTTATCTAGAACGATGTTGTAAATAACAAAGCACAAATAATACAAAATCTTTGAATCATTACATTTGTTGTTTTTACAATTATTATTATAATCATAATGATGCACCTGCATAAAGTAATTTTAAACACTGAAAGCTATATGTATTATTATTGAATTTATAGATTTTCTTAAGTTGTTAATGGTTATTTGAAATCAGTTTACTGAAATAGCTGTAAGGGGTATAAATTAAAAATAAATATCACAAGGATTAGTGTTGGAGATTAAATAATTTATTAATTAAAAATAAAGATCTAATTATTTACTTGCCTAAAATTTAATTCTTGAGTTAAAATTCATCCATAAAACTACGATGATATAGTATGGCTTATCCTAAAGATTATTTTTTATTGTATAGAAACATTTAATTTATTGCACAGTTTATAACCTATTTCAAAAATTTCTCTTTTCAAGAAACATATATAATTCATTCTATGGAAAAAAAAGAGTTATTTTTTACGTAGTGGTAACACCACGAAAGTAAAAAGTAACAGTGCAGGTTATTTTTTCAAAATGTTAACTGAACGTTTATAAATATTCTAAACGAAGCAGACGATTTTATTTTCCAAGTTTTATGCTTGTTTATAGAGCTGTTTTTATTTGTTCTACATAGTGAAGATTCAGACGTTATTTCAGCTGTGCAGGATTTTTGAAAAGCTTCTCCAGAGAAAAGCTTTGAAGCTTCTCTACTTTATTTGAAAAGGGGGTTGAACGATGACATCACTGCATAACAAACTTATTAATAATTTACGTTCTGAAATTCAACTTTTAAAAAATATTACATGTTAGTATGAAACTTAATATAAGGTGAGTCTTTTTCTTCAGACTTTTGATTAATCAGACAACAGATAGAAATTATTTATTTGAACTCTGATAATGGACCATTGCAAAATATCTCGTCGAATAAAACAATTAATCTGATATTTATACTTGATTCATTAATTTTTTTAGGAGAGAAATGTGTTATATAGCGAAAAGAGACAATTACTATTTTTATTTTGTTTCTAAAAAACTATATAGCGTTTGATACATACGGTTTATACCAATAATTAAAATATCATTATTATTCCTTTTTAATATACAATTTGTCCACTTAAGATTCTTAAAAATTCTATTCCTGTAAAGTTGTTTTAGAATATTAGCACATTATGTTCCCTTCACACTGTTTACTTAATTTTAAAATAACGTTGCATTATGTTTTTAGAAACCACATGATTTTTGTTTTACCAGAAAGGGAAATAACAATTATTAAATTTATATTTCCTATATGCTGGAGATATAATTTTCCTCTCACAATAATGAAAATGATAGATAGAAAAGTTATGTTATTTGGGTCAAAAGTATTCTCGTGAATTAGACAGCAATTTATAATTGAAAAAGTTATTAATAGTAGATCCGGTTATATATGCGTTTTCATATAAGTTCAGTAAAAGCAAATTACCCTAATTTTAAAATAATTTATTTTTATTACATTTTAAGTTCAAAAATTAAATATTTATAAGTTCTCTCTTTTCTTTTCTAGATTTTTCAATGACTTTAAGAACTTATTTTTTGACGTCTTTATAATATGTTTTAATATAAATTTACAATTTTCGAGAATACCTGTTATCGAAACAGAAAAAAAAGGTTGTCCGATTGGCAAAAAATAAAGATAATAAATTGCACCTGAGAAATAAGTAGGGAATAATTTATAACAATCGAATTTTTTTCAGGTAATAATTATTTTTAAAGTAATTTTGTCTATGACATCAATTATTCACGTTTTTTGTCATATTTTTTTTCGAAACATTTTACTATATTCGATTCCGAAAACTATTTTTCTTCGCATGAAGTATTGAAATATTTTTTTTTCTAAATTAGACATGGATTAAGATTTTATTTTAATTATGGTTTTGTTCTGATTAATTTTATTTCACAGGTAAAATTAAATTACATTGAGATAAGAATAAAGAAAAGCCATGTAAATTTTTTTAAAAAATTGGATTTGTGAAATTATGATAACAATATGATAAACATATTATGGAGCCAATAAAAGTCAGATTTATAGCACTAATATCCCTCCAATAATCAATAAAGTTCACTGATTAGTTTAATGTGATTGAAACAATACTTCTTATATAAAAGCAATTGTATTCTTAGTTGGACTTTCTTTCAATATCTATTTCACAAAGTTAGTCTAAATTTTTAGATTTAAATAAAAAGCTTTTCAGTTATTTTTAAAATTTATTTAAATAAAACTAAAAAGTGTTCTGTCCCCCAGAAGTTTAGGTACAACTAGTTTTTACGTTCGCCGTTATAAGAATGAAGATAAAAGTAAAAAACATGGTTTACTTGAACAATCATGAATAATTTTAGTTACCGTATGAAACAATTATATCTACCACTCTTTTTAAAATATAGAAGACTTACGTACGAAACTGCGAATATATAATTTATTTAGCATGTGTTGAATTTTTGTATGCTTGTTGTTCTTTAATTGTTGCCAAGAAAATACTTTTGATTATATCTAGGAAAGGTCCATTATCCAAATCGCTAAGATGGTTAGTAATCGGAGGGATGGAAATAGCGTTATCACAATCTGATGCTGCTAGACGTTTAAATATGTCACACAGTGTTGTTCAAAGACTTTGGGATCAATTAGAATACGAATATTCCATATGAAGAAGACCTATTTCAAGCAGCCCTAGAGTTATAACCTCTGCATAAGATCACTTTCTAGCTCTTCTATCTAGAAGGAGTAGGAATATTTTTAAGCCACCGTTGATTTCAAATCATTGTGCCATAACAGGGTCGATAATTTGCTTCTACGACGTTGAGTCACTCTTAATTGACGGCTCATAAATTTCCGTTTACGTTCAGCAAAAGAGTACATTTCCTAGATCAGATAATATACTTTTGTACCCTTCGTTGTCAATCCTGGTTCACTCTTTAGAGACTGATTCAGGTTGGGCTAACTAGAAATCTCTCTATTTCTATGTATATGTTTGTATCTCTATGAGTTATTATTCGGACTTCCAATGTACTCCAAGGAGGAACTCTGACTGCTATGAAATAAACGAGAAAAGATCCTTGCTCCAATTGTCACATCATATGCTAATGCTGTTAGTGGATAATTCATCCTAATGGTTGACAATGTTCTACCTCAACCAGCTAGGTTTGTCGAGGAATAGTTTGAGGATCTCCGCTTGGAGCTGATGGAATGACCAGCTTGATTCCACAGAGAATATTTGGAGATATTTCGACAGAAAAACGGCTGATTTAAGTCGCCCTCTGAGATAGTTATATGAATTAGAATAAGGGTTAGGCCAAATATGAGTGTTGCTTCCCCTTCCAGTGTCCGATAACTTAATTGAAAATAAGTAAAAGTCGATCACGCCAGTGCATTACAAGTAGAGGCGAACATATATTCCTTATTAAAACCCACTTATTTAAAAAAAAATTCAATAATTTTGATTTTTTTTTATCAAACAAGGGTTATTTGTAAAAAATGTAATTATTATTATTTATAAATCATTGTTTAGAACACGATTCTTCAAAATTTCATGTTTTTTTGTAATTTTTTTTTTCAAATTAGACACAAAAGACCGTTAGATCCTCAACTTTTGGAGGTGAATGTAGACAAATTCTAAAAAGAAACAGAAATAGATTCGTTCTTACCCTGGGATATTTCTCAGCCAAATTGTTGTATTCACAAGGATCAGCCGCAATGTTGAAAAGACAAGGGTTCTGATTTGGGTCACAACCTCCATTACCATCAGGGGGTGGTTGTACGCAACTTATCGTAGCATTGATCCTCCATAAATCTGGGGTTTGAAGAATCCATAAATTTGTATCTTCGAGAATTTTCTTAACAAGACTATCATTTTTAAATATCCACTCATCCATTGAAAGGGGTATGCTAATTTCATCAAAACCGCTTGGCTTATACCATGTGTCACTGGCATCACTGTTTGTTCCAACTATTAGCTTATAATCTCCTCTTCTCAAAGCCATCATGCCTGTAGAGAAGTCAATATTGTGCAATATTTCTATTCTTGGGGAAGGTAAATTGTAGATGAGAGCTCTCCACATGTTTATTCCATCAATTTTGCCTAAATCACTTACTTCACCTCCTAAAGGGTAACAAATCATAACTTATAATATACCATAATACAGCATGATACAATTGAAATAATACTATTATTTTCTAAATTATAACTAAATAAACTCACCAAGTGGAGAGGTTTACCCCATTTCAATATAATTTAAGCATACTGAGTTGTTTTTTTTAAAAAGAAATTGAACAAACCACCAAAGGAATTATTAGCTGAAGGAAAACACATAAAATTCACTTCAAAGAGTATTAAAGTCTTTGTAAATACGTACAAAACGATATTGATCCTTAATAAATAGATATGAAGAATCCTGTGAATGCAATGCAAAGATCGACTTCCTTAGATATCGGCAGAAGTCGTATACGAATCTTTTTTATGAAGTCTAAGCATGTAATTTTTTTAAAAAAAGTATCAAGAATTTTCTTTTGAGCACTTAGAAAATATCAATAATTTACATCAATAAGGATTTGTAGAAATGGTTTTTAACAAGTTAAAAAACGTAAGCCTCCATTTTAATAAAAAAGAGTATTTGATTGATAAATAATCGTTAAAATTTTTAATTGAGCTCCTAATGTACTCTTTAATTTCTTTACATTAGGAGAAAAATAAAACTATTTTTGAAAAAAATTTGTAAGCTATAATGTAAATAGAAAAACGATACAAAATGCCCCTGGAAGATGTCAAGAAGGATCCACTACTAACCACATAAGAGTTACCCGATCAAAATTGTACGGAGCTGGGAAAAAAGTAGTGTACGGGAAAAAGTTCTCTCTTACAAAAAATGTTTACCTGAATTCGTCTCTGATTATTGAAATAAAATACTTTGTATTGTGTAAACAATTTCATGTTCCGTAACTCTAAATATTAAAAAAAGTATTTTCTGATAATAAATCATAAGAAGTTTAGATTTTTTTTTTATATTTAAGTACTTGAAATAATTGTTGCATATCTTTCGAAAACTACCCTGTTACGAAGCAAAAACAATTAGCTGAAACTACAATCTTTATGAGGAAAGGTGACGCATTCTTGCAGAGTCAACAATACCTTAAACATGTCTTTTATGGCGAATCATGCATGTTGACCATTCTTTTTATGTTGATTTTTTGTATTCTAGGTATCACGAACGCCTTTAGCTGTATGTGGAACAACGTTGTTGTGCCTTTGCTGAATTTCTGAATTAAACACAGTCTTAAAAAGATTTACGAGACATTAATATTAAACTCAAATATGGTTATTGAATACGAATAGAGGAGTATGCAGCCCTAAAATGCTATGACTACACAAAATCACGCTTCTTCTCCATAAGAACCTGATACACGTTAAATCTGTGGAGATCTCAAATCCTCCAATTTTTGTAGGAAGGAAGTTTTTTTTCCTCAAGAAGTTTGAAGAGGAATGTGCTCAGGTATCGTCCTCGTCACTCTTGACCGAGGTTCAAAATTACTAGGACCGTCACCAATAGCCCTTGTATTGCTTCTTAGTGATAATTTAATAAAAAATCACAACAATTACACATTGCCATAAAGACGATGCTCATCAATTTTGGAAGAAATATAACGAGCTCTAGTGGATTACGCGCTCAGTACAGAAATTACTGAGGTCGCCAAAAGACCATTAGCAAGTGATTTTGATGTACTAATTGATGGTTAAATACTAATTCAATCCTAAATCTGAATTACGTGGACGACCTTTACCATACTACTTTCGTTCATCTAAGTCAATCTTGACCCTTCTCCTACATTGTCTAAAAAGTTTGACTGAATGATGAGATCTTTGGTATCTTATCAGAGTCAATACGGTCAATTTGTTATCTCTTTATTAATTTATCAGGCTAAGTGCTTAATGTGTACAATGTAACTTCTTTATGTTATACTTATTCCCCCCCCCTAAATCGATGTTTTGGAGGTTAATAGGAGAATATATTACATTTTTAGAGGTTAAGAACTAAATAATGTTTTCTAGTAGACTATATCCTAATTATGTTAAATTGATTTCATGCAATCCTTATAACACTTATCTGATGGAATTTTCTATTTTTCCTCTCAAGAGACAAATATATTTTACATTTGGTAGTTGTTACAATTATTTGTTGTAGTTCGTATTTTTCAAGAAATTGAAAATAAATACGAAGATTTAATGAAGTGAAGTTCATGTAAACAACAACTACGAGATATTAAAATTTGAACATTAACTTCGTTTTAGTTATTTTTCCTTATATTCTGAAATAAAAAAAATATTTTATTTTGAAAGATAAAATAAATATCACATTCTCCCTGAAAAACGCTTACCAATAGCTGCGTAAAGTGTCGGTAACCAATCAGAAACATGTATCAGCTGATTAGAGGTTCTTGAATCCTTTAATCTTAAAATTGGGCTCCATATGAAGGAAGGAACTCGGATGGCCCCTTCCCAGGAGCTCGCTTTTTGTCCTCTTAAAGGCCAATTGGAAGCTGCTCCTTTTTGATAACTTCCTGCATCTCCACCGTTATCAGAAGCAAATACAATGATGGCATTTTCTAAGAAACCCCTCTTATTAAAAGCGTCTACTAACTTCCCAACAGATTCATCTAAAGCAGAAACCATACCTAGAAAGAAACAAAATGTAAATAAGCTATTAATGTTTAAATACATAAAATTAAATGTCTTCGGAAGGAAAGGAAGCAAGTTTCTTTCTACCGAGTGGTTCATCAGATAACCATTTATTGATCTATGCTAAGAATTTTCTTATATATATATATATATATATATATATATATATATATATATATATATATATATAAATTATTAAAGGAAAAAAAAGAGATAAAAGTTAATCTTTAGATATGAAGATAAATTAGAATTACACTTAATTTTTTTTAAAATCTAATTATTTATCAATTTGTATAAAAAAACGTCTGCATGCAATACCCAGTATTGTATGGTACTTGAAATACTTTGAAGATTTTCATTTATAACTTAATATAATTCTTATTAAGTTGATAACAGTTTGTTGTTTCTGAAATTAATTAAAAAATGAATCATTATTATTATTTTTACTAACATTGTTAGAGTAAAAAGGTTGTTTCAAATGATAAATACAACTTTAAGCATTGTACCACTTCCAGTAATTTTTCAGGAAAAACTTAAGAAATATACATGAGAAATTTTTTAGTCTCTTATAAATTACTGTTAAAAAAAGTAGTTACTTATAAGATAAATAAGTCACATTTATTTCATAAGAAATTAGAGATTATAATGTATTATTAAAATAATTACTTATTTACTTAGAGATGCTTGCATTGCTCCAAGTACGAAAGACAAATTTTTCTTTTGACTCTAATTTGAATGTACTAAAGTAAGGTAAAAAAAAAAAAAAAAGAAGAAATTTCTAAATCCACGCATTTTTCTTTTAACCAATAAATATTTTTCACTGGGAGAAATAGTTGGATGTGCATTAATAAAAAATCCATACAGTCATTATTTATTCTTAAATAAAAGGGGAATATTTAAGGGACTTAAAGTCAATAATTATTGTTATACAATTCTTAACCGGAAAAAAAATTATATACATAATAATAAAAATTTGGGATCCCATTTACCAGCGTACATTCTTCTCTTGGAGTCTTGAATATGAGAATTTTTGGATGTATAAGTCATAGGAGCCTGTAAAGGCATATAATCATTTCCAGTATGTGGTGCCAAATGTGCCATATATAGAAATAGAGGCTGAATAACAAAAAAGAATTCTTTACTAATTGTATTAACATAATAAAGATAACAATTAAGCTCTATAACTAAACACATATTGGGATATAAATTGTTTACGTGAGAAAAAATTTAAAACTATCTAATATATGGGCAAGATTTAGATGATCAACACTTGCAAACATTTTCGAATTTGTTTGCAAAACATAATTTTGCACTCTTTCTGATATTATGTTTTCCATTAAACTATGGTACGAAATTTAAATTATTTATTAAATAACAAGACAAATATTTTTTGATAACATGATAATAACAAACATTTATTTGAAAAATATTTGGTTTTAAAGAATAGTTACTTCATCTCTTTTATAATGACTTCATAAACTACTATTGATTTTAATAATAACGATAACAGGAACTTACATCCGATTCATTATGGGAGGTAATAACATCTACAGCTCTGTCTGTGAAAACGTCAGTGGCATATTTACCTCGCATCGTTTTGATCGTTATGGTTTCATCTTCAAGATCGATTCCATAGAAAGGCTAAGTCAAAAACAAAAATTTCCCATCAGAAAAACAAAGATACTTAAAAAAATACTCTAAATAGTTCATAGAAGAAATAGTTTCATCTAACTAAATAAAAGTAGAGTGGATAAACAGCTTATTTAACATCTGTGACAAAAATAGAATATCAGTAACAAGATAGCTATAAACTTACAAGAAATCTAAAGGTATTCTGGCAACTGGATAGCCATTCGGTCTTGTGAATAATAATTTGAAAGTCTGATAGAGTGAGGAAAAGCAATTGATCAATATATTTTATTGATGCGTATCTTAAATCAAAAATAAGTAATTCTTGTATCATCTTATGTTATTATAGCAACGAGAGAAAACAACTTTTGCCCTTAAGTTTATTTATGTTTACAGGGAATTAAAATCATGATGCTTTCCATTATCATAAACTTAAAAAATATTATTTTTAAGAATGTTTCTTTATTTAAGAGGTATTTTACTTTGGCTTTTTGATACTACATAGTTCTTTCTTAACATTATTTTTTTTAAAGAACTTCGTTTGCTAGTTTGTTGAGCAAATGAGTTTTTTTAGTTTAGTAACTAATAGTCTAATTAAAAAACATTTTTTTTTTAAAAAAATATATCATGTCTTGAAAGTTTATAAAGATGAAAAAATATTATATTTTTGTAACACATTGATGTTTTTTGGAAAATGATATCCCATTATTCCAGGTATTTTCTGCTTATTCAGATAAAAATTAAAAAGCATAATTTTTACTTAGCACTAAATAAATGATTATTTTGAAACTGTACGAAACGAATTGATTAAATCCATCTAAGAAAGAATAAATAAAATAAACATTGGAAATAAATTAGATTCTTGCTAAGTAATTAAAGAAATCTGAAAGTTTCCAAAGATGCAAAACCTGAAATATTGTCGACAGGACTTACTCACATTTGAAGCACCATTTGGAAGGGACTAAAATATCCTAATCAAATAAGAGGATTTTTTAAAACAAAAATTAAAAATTCTTTTTCTATAACTTTGAAAAAATTTAGTAAAGGCTTTTTTCTATATGTGATTTAAATATTTTAAACATTATTGTTGTGATATTTTTTTTTTAAACCGAATTTAAAGTTGAAAATTTTTAAGATTTCTCATTCCTGATATGATTTGGACATTCCTAAATTTCTTAAATAATTTTCAATGTTGTATTTAATATATGTACAGAATAAGACATTAAATGTTAATAAATATTAAGCGCTCTAGAGATTCTTTCTATTTCTGTAATTTTTTTATGAAAGTTAAATTCTTTATAATTCCTTAATACATATTTGTAAACAGAAACTAAAATTACATCTTTCCTGCAATCAGAGAAAGAAAAAAAAAAAAAAAAAAAAAGGAATCACAGAAATTTTAATGTTTTCAAATGTCGCCATTTAAAACTTATTAACGTTTGTATGACACAGAATTATACGAACTATAGTACCTAGTGTCCTAAAAGCTATTATAATAGCTCAATACTGGTTAGTCGTAAATTTTTTATACAAAAACAACGAAATTTAAAGAAATTTTTTTATGTTAATGGTGTAAAGCACTTCTAACATAGCGTAGAGAGGAGTTTTGACCCTACATTTACAAAAATATCCTTAAAATGTCCTCCCCTTTCTTGGAGACAAAATTAACCTCTTAGTGCATATTTTGAGAAACACGTTCCAAGACACTCGGAGGGACTTCATGTATCCATTGAGTAATGTCAATTTTCAGATCCTATATTGCTTGGGGATTATTTTCATAAACTTTGTTCTTTACATATCCCCACAGAAAAACCCAAGGTATGTTCAGATAAGAGGAACGAGGTGGCCAAAGTTTTCTTGAGATGAATCGATCACCTAAAAAAGGCTTGAAATATGCCCATTATTTCATTAATCGTATAGCATATTGCTCCATTATTTTTGAACGAAGAATTTTGTTCTCCTCATATGAGCATTATCTGGCTTTTTATGCAGGGATATTAATGGAAAAAAAGTTTCTGAAAACTATCCCCAAACAATACAGCATCTGAAAATTGACATTACTAAATGGATACAAGAAGTCACTCTTAGTATCATGAAACGCCTTTCTCAAAACATGCGCAAAAGAGTTCAGCTTTGTCTCTAAGAGAGGAGTAGACATTTTGATCTTTGTTGTACATTAGGTTCAAAATTTTTATCACATCATGTTAGAAGTGTTTTTTCACCATTATAATTAAATAATTGTCTTAAAGTTCGTTGTTTTTATATAATAAATTATGGAATCGCGTCAGTACGGGAAATTTTATGATGCTCGGTATTTATTATTTTATGACAGGGCTTAAACTAAATAAATTATAAATAATCCAATACTCACCGATGCTGTTGGGTCTTCTGGTCGGTCATAGTTTGTAAAATCGAAGTAGTCAATTTGTTCATTATAAAATCCAAAAAAGGAATCAAATCCTCTATTAGTTGGGATATAATCTTTCTTCGAATAACCTAGATTCCACTGTAAAAAATGCATATTCAATTCTTTTAAAAATCATAGCAGTTAATTTATAATTGATTTCAAATTATATAGATTTTTTTTTCATTCGGTAGAAGTAGCATTAGAACAACGTAATGGTCTATTGGTGGTGATTTGATAATTTCAAGTCACTAATGTCAGCTGACTAAACGACACCTGAATTAATATGTCTCTCAACAAACTTCTACATCATATCACGAGAGAGCATAATGGACCAATTGCAATTGAACCAATGCAATTGACTATGGTGGAATTGAGATTCCAACACCACCCGTCACACAAACACTAGCTTTGAGACTATTTACCAGGTGACCCCTATTTCCCTTTACTACTGGAAAAAAAAAAAAAAAAAAAAAAAAAAAACTTATGGTACTCGTATACCAGACATTTAAATTTCGCGAACGTAATGCAAAATAAATAGAATCTCTACTCTTCTTTTCAAATATAGACTATTATTTATCTGAATGCATTTGTGAAAGATAAACAAATATAATAAAGGTTTCTGTTTAATTAAATTTTCCACCAGATTTTTTTTTAAAATGCTTTAAACATTATTTAAAGATGTGTAATCTCCAAAACGATTAACTAAAATATGTATAAAATGTTTTAAAAAAATCAAGGAAAAGGTATAATTTCACGGAAACCTTCATAATTTTTTGCTATTTAGAATTCACTGCGACACTTTTAGATAAATACAATGGTATGGATTTGAAGAAAAAAGTAGGAAACCCATAGGATTAACATTACTTTCATGGATTTAGAATAACTGACAAATAGATGTATCAACATTATCGCAATAAATTAAAAACTTAATTGCTTTTAACAGATGGCATGAAAAATACAAAACACAATTATTAAACTGTAAATAAATGATTTAAATGTGTAGGCACTGAAAAACCTGAAAATCTGATTTCTTGTGTATTTAAGACCAAAACATATCATTTTTAAGACATACTGACAGATGGAAATGTTTGGTCAGACCGTCAAAATTCTAATAACCACATTAATGAAAAAAAGACAATTTAATTTCAATTATAATAATCAAACTTGTATATACTAACTTTTTAAAATAATATACATACTTTTCCAACTATATGAGTTTTGTAACCTTTATTTTTTAAGTGTTCTGGCATTATCATTATATCTAAGGGCAGACCAGCAGGATCTCCGCTTTTTAATGTAGTACTCTGAAGTCCTAAGCGAAAACTTATATTAGTTATACATGTTAAACACACACACACACACACACACACACACACACACACACACACGGTGGCGCTATTAAATAACGAGACTGACGCTGCTATAGAATAAGTAAGCTGGCACCAAACACCAGCTACCGATAGATGTTTAGTGGGAAACCTTCTCTTTGCAATGCAGTGCCTTTCGCTTTTGTAAACAAATCTGCATAGCTATAGTCTTTGTTCCCATTAGACTAATTTTTTTTGTTTCGCTGGAGAAATGATAAGTGAGCAACGAATTGTTATGAAACTGCACACGAAAACTAGAGAAACCAATACTGGAATCAATAATTTATTGAAAAAAGTGTATGACAATAAATGTTTATTGCTTGGACATGTTGTTGAGTGGTTTAAGTATTTTTAAGACGGCCGAGCAGACGTTGAAGATGATTCACTCCCGAGTCGTCTTTCCCCGTCAAAAACGGATGACAATATCGAAAGAGTTGGTAATCTGGTTCGATCTGACCGTCGGTTAAGTTTTCGAGCGATTGCTGAAACTGTAGGAATTGACAAAAAATCCGTACGGCAAATTTTTCCACCAAGACAATGCGCCAGCTCATTCCATATTGTCAGTCAAGAGTTTTCTAGCCAAATACAGCATCCCAGTGTTAGACCATACGTCTTATTTGCCGGTTTTTGCGCCATGCGACTTCTATCTGTTTACTAAGATGAAATCCACATTAAAAGGAACAAGATATGAGTTCGTTGAAGTTGTGAATGAGAAACGGCCCGCTTCCTTAAGGAGCTGACAGAAGAAGACTTCCAGCACTGTTTCGAACAATGGAAGATTCGCATAGTGGAGATAGGTAGAAGGATAGAGGAGAGGTGTATATTGAAGGTGATAATAAATAAATATGCATGAAATCAAAATCAAATATCTTACAGTGTAGACTCGTTATTTAATAGCCCCACCTCATATAAATAAATAAATAAATGTATACTTGATGTGATATCAAAGAATAAATTTTTTTTAAAAAGAATAATAATTTGTAGTAAAACTGTCATTCTTTTCAATTTTTTAAAAAAAA
>BMAW01104664.1:770568-801847 GCA_019974015.1 Nephila pilipes
ATATATATCGCATTTTAAGAAACAAAATTTGGTTTACATAATTTACGTTTATTATAATGGCTATACATTTTTTGAACTAATAATAAAATATCATAATACTTTTATAGGAAAAAAACTTGTTTATCTGTTTATTTTGACTGAAAAACTTGGTAGATTAGTTCGCGTTTTGTGCAGAGCATTAAGACTTATAACACTATTTTTTGTTTAATATCTCAAAAATTAAGAATGGATCAGAGTACATATGTGTTAAGTTTCAATACTATTTCATACGCAATTTAATAAGATCAGCACAAAATATTTTTTAAAAAACCCACTGTGGGAATGTGTTGAATTTAATGACATTCTTATTACGGTTTCCATAAAAAAATTTAAAATAAATTTCTATGTATTTGCAAATTATAAATTTAAAAATAAGCGCTACAGTAAAACAAAGTGATCTTATACAATTACAAACAATTAAATTTTGTCCAACAAAGAACAAGAAAAAATACTTTGTGCTAATAAGATGTAGATCTTAAAAAAAAAAAAAGATAAGATATTTTAGCGGTATTTAATGGCATACTTATACACAATTCAGCTTTAAAATATCGGAATTTCAAAAATTTTCCTATATAATAGGAGATGATTAATATAATATGAATGAAATATATTTTGGAGGACCTACCTGTGTGAATGGGATAGTTTCCAGTCATCAGAGACGCGCGTGCTCGAGAACATAAGGATTCACTATAGTAGTTGTTGAGGATCAGTGAACTAGCAGCCAATGCATCGATATTAGGTGTTGGTATTTGAGGAGAACCATGGAAACTTACATCATTCCAGCCCTGAAGTTCAAATAGAAATTTACATAAAAATAGCTTATGAATTTGTATGTAGCCTTATTGTAGACGAGCTTTTATAATTATATTAAGCTAATGTTATGTGTTAAATATGCATAATAATGTAAACACATGGTGCATAAAATAACTAAAAAATTTCTAGGAAATTCATTGATTTTTTGGACCAAATGGATTAAATTTACTGACATAGATAATGACATCTGAAAAATTTCTTTCCTTGCCTATTAAGTTGAATCATTCGTGGTAACATGGATTGAATAAGTTTTCTTAAGAGTTTGATGGCTGGAGTCAGGCCAGCTTTGCTATCAAGGGGAACTCCGATCTCCTAGATTATGAAGGGGAATCTGTAAAACGTATTCTGTAAAATTGTCTTATATATATATAACCCTTCCAATACTTATTTTACCTGAAAACTGCATCTGTTGAGTTTCCAGAATGGTTTAAAACTCTGTAAATAATAGTTTGTTTTCATCTTAAGTTTCTTTGCATTATTTACACAAATTTATTCAGCGTACTTTTCAAAATCGGGAATTTTTTTTATATTTATAAATACCATTTGGCTAGATTTTTTTTACTTCTTTGTAACTAGTTGAATGCTTCAATACAAAAAAGAAAGAAAGGAAAATTGCTATACACTTATCTTTTTTTAGCAATTTGTTTTTCATACAATCTTTGTCTCATCTTAAAATTTAGCATTTTAATAAATTATGATTCAAGAAATGTCTTCCAAATGAAATTAATAATTTTTATTCGAAGTAATATTTCTTTCACCTTATAAATTATTACTTTTAGAATGATTTTCTGTAGTAATGAAGATCAAGAGTCCTTTGGTATATTCTACGCCAGGGTCTTTAAATAAATAGGTAGCAAGAGATATACCTTACGAAATATATATACACTAAAAATTCTTTTTCTTTTAAAACCTAGAAGTAGTTACTTTCAAAGTTATAGAAAGTATTTTTAAACTTAACTATCTTAGTAAAGGATCCATATCAAATGTCATTATTCAAATTCCACCTTATCTTTATAAAAAAGCTGTTTGATTTCAAGTTTGTAATTTATCAAGATTGACAAATATTGATTAATTCATCAAAAATTACCAAATTGAAATAGAATCTAGAATTAGTCACCTATCTTGTTTGATTATCATTAACAATTTTTATTTTGATAAATACGTACCAAATCATCAACCAGAATAAATAAAATGTGGGGCGGAAGTTTCATTTCTTCTTCTTCAGCGTTTGCAGAAAGCAAAGCTATCATGAACGTTATGATAAATGAAAGCATGGTTGACGTAGCCCTTTTGAAATCTTAGAAGGTCTGAAAATAAAATAATAATATGATGTTACTATTTAACGCTTATGTTTTTGTTTACATTTCATGTTGGCTATTTTAACATTCAAAGTGAAACAAATGAAGCCTTACGATAAGGGGCCGTTGTATTAAGTTTTTGATAAATATCGATTTTTGAGAAATGTTTTAGCTGCCATGTAGAATCATTAACATTTTTTCTCTATTTATTTTACGTAATGCGGCAGTTTCTATTTTATTTGGAAAGAAAATTATGCTCTTGTTTCAGGATTTCTTTTACAATCTCAATATTCAAGAAGGAATGCTTTTATTAAAAAAAAAAATTAAAAATAAATAAATAAATAAATAAATAAAAAAAATAAAATAAACAATACAATTTATGAAAAGAAAACCAAATAAAAATTTGTTTTTTTTTTTATGTGTGTGCGTGATATTTTTATTTACAGTTCAAATTTAAATTACTCAGAGATAAGGTGATTTTTATAGCATGATTTTTTTTGTTATCAATCGAATCATCAGTTTAAATAATTGTCGCAATAAGAAGTAGTAAGAGGGAATATTGATGAAAGACTTCATGATCTTGAACTATGGTTAAGTAATGTGGACGACATTCGAGCTCGTATCCCCGCTCCGAACCTCACAACGAACGCATAAGCCCTTCTAAATAAAGGGTCTTCAGAAAAATCCGGACTCGAATTGAAGATTCGACTGAAACAACACCGGTCGCGATTTTACGACCATGATCACTTGACTACAGCAGCCTTCGAATGGTTAAATTTTGATTTGTGAGAAAAAAAATGAAGTGCGTTTAATTAAATTGTATTCTTCATATTCCCCCCCCCATCTTCTATGCTGCAGTGAAAAAATATTAACAAGAATAATAGTTATCTCATTGCTTATATAGTGTTAATTGCTTATATAGTGTTAGTTAAGTTGGAATTTAAATTGTTCTGAATGTGTGCTTATGTGTGTGCGAGAGTCGTCTTTGAATTGTTCTGAAAGGTTTATTTTTTCGTATGTTTCTGTACTTAAAAAAGAATAACAGTGTCATATTGTGATTTAAAATCACACAGTAAAAACCTGAATAGAAATTTGGATCTTTCACTAGAGAAAGGTTGATTTAACTAGATGAATTTTGTTTGGTTATCTGCTTAGTTACTTGTTTCGCAATATAGCTAATAATTAAATAAAAATAAAGTAATTAGCTCAAGAGTTACACAACACTTTATTAGCGGTAAGCTACGTAACATTTAACACAATAACAATATTAAACCATAGTCAATCAATATGTGAAATACTTGAATTGGAATCTCTCTTTCAAAATATTAATACTTCATGTGAGTCCTTTGAGACTACATGAGATTAAAATGCATCATCCTTTGTTATTATACACGATTACCTGTGATAATCGAGATTTTAGCCAACGACTCTTCAACCATAACTCCCTGCTGGGCTTGTTTTCACTGAGAGATGGGTTCGAGCCCTAATGTCACGAAAGAACCGGCCGCGGTAGCCTAGTGGTCAAGGTTTCGGATTCGTGGCCGGCGGCTTTCGTTCAGTCGCGGGTTCGATCCTTGGCCGCCAAAGACCCGCCGTGTAGCCGGGGCTGATGCACGTCAAATCTGTCGGAGCCCAAAGTCCTCCCGTTGGTGTGGTGTGGAATCTAGGAGGGGGGGTGACTGCTCAGGTGTCGTCCTCGTCACTTGACCGTGGTTCAAAATTACGAGGTCCGTCACCAATAGCCCTCTTAATGCTTCTAGGGAGACGTTAATAAAAACTAAACTTAGTCACTATAGAATTTGACGTATAGCAAAGATGATGCACTTTAAATCTGGTCCATATCCCAAGTCCTCCTATTTACGTGGTGTGGAAGTTTGGAGAGAGCGGTGCCAGCTCAGGTGTTGACCTCGTCACTGGAAAGATGTTCAAAATTACGAGGTCCGTCGCCAATAGCTAAAGTGTTGCTTTTCAATGCGACGTTAATAAACATTTCCAATCAACCGCAAATTCATATTATAAATATGCATGCTGTGATTGATTTTTTACGCATGAAAAAGCTACCAAAATTGTTACTATATTCGTTTTAATAAATACGTTCATAAAAATACTACGCAGGAAACAGAGTGTGAATAAATTACTATACTGCGCAAAAGTTCTTTAGAAATTCATTGAGAAAAACTATTCATTTTTTTGTTTCGTATTTAAATAGTTATTGGGTATTTTATTCAAAATATTCTTGATGAAAAAAAAATATTCATACGAGATAATTACCTGAAGAAGCGAATAATTTTATCATTTCTGGATACAGGACTATTTTCATATGTTAAAAAAAGAGAAAACTATGATATTTGAATTAAATTGTGTAATAGGATTGACATAAGTTTGCAAATAGAGTAAATGGAAATTCTAATATATATATTTGAGTGCTCACACACACACACACACAAACAGAGCCTGTATGTATAAAGACTTTTGAAGGAAATGTAAATATTTTATGCAGGCACACAGACTAGTTGCTTTAATCAATAATGAAATATTAATTTGTTTGCTAGTGGTAATTAATTTTATCTCTATTTCAGTAAGAACAATAATTGAGGAGATGTATTTATTTTGCTTCATTATTAGGAATAAAAATACTTGAACAAACACGAAATAATAATTTTTTTAGCTTTACTAATGAATAAATTATATTAAAATTACTCAGAATTCAGAATGGAACATTCTCGAACGTAATTTGAAAAAGCACTTAAATAAGCAACCAATTAAAATACAATGACATAATTTCTTCCATTTTCTTGAAAATTATTCAGAGAGAAAAGTTATTTATTTCTTTGGAAGAGAAAAAGAGAGAAGTCCAAAGCAGTCGTTATCTTTTCTGTATTCCTGTGCTTCATCTTTGAGGTTAAACTTATTGCTTTTTTAGTTCTCTTTGCTCATTGAATTGTGAATATAGCTCAAATTCCTGCCAAATGTATAATATCATTATTTAATCATTGGAACAAAAACTACGTACAATATCTTGATATATGATAAATTTAGAATGTTATGGTGAATGAGAAATCTTGATCAACAGATGAATTTGCTGAAACAGTTTCCCTGTTGAAAGAAGGGAATATCATCAGGAATTGTTGTTTGAATGCATGATATTCAAAATTATTTAAATATATGACTTAGGTTTTAGACCTTTTGGAGAACAAACCATGCATGAGACAGCTGATATTTTCAATCGAAATCGTGAGAAAACGAATTTGTATTAAGGGTACATTTTTAATTTTGAATGCCTCACAAAACATGCCACATCTTTGTATAGATATTGTGTAAGTAACTATTAAAATGAAATCTATACAATGAATCTATGAATTTGTTACTAAAATATGATGCTCAGATTATTTTTCTTACTCTGAGGTTTTCTGTTGAAATTTAATTATCGATGTATTAGCAGTTATCTCATATATAGCCTATCAAAAACTGAATATAGTTCCTTTTTAAAACAAATGAGCAATGGAAAAATTGAGTATCATGCTTGGATTAAAGAAGAGACAGAAAAGTAGATGGCTACAAGATTTTGATACATATTCTTTTTCTCCCGTAGAAAACTACCGAAGACATCGGATCCATTCTTCTAGATTCATCTACAGAAGTTCCAAAGTTTCTAAGACATTTAAAACGAAAGATAATGCTTTTAATTTATTATTTAAAACTTCTTTGATGGTTGGAATTCCAATAAGTCCTGTCTGGAACCGATCGAATAATCTATTCGCTAACAAAGTAGTCAAAGTATGGTGTTATAGTGTGCTTATAATAAAGACAACAACCCGCATTCTTAGTTTTGCCAACATATATAAAATGCTACCTGGTTATGCCAGTCCTGTTTCTTTTTATTTATTCAATACTTTCAATTATATTACTACATTAACATTTATTGTGAATAGTAGAAAAATCTACTTGGCCATTAAAAATGTTGTTGATCTTTCTAAAAGCATCAACCCAAGAGCTTACATTGGATGCAAGTGTATCCTTTATGAGGTTTTATTTCTGATAGGGTGTGATTTGTTAGCCCTGTACCTTGTAATAATTTTTTTCTTTTACCAAGAGTGGAACCAATTCTTGATGATTCTTCATACTCCATTTGCAATAGACCAATTCACTTACACATGGGTTGTAGTCTTTGCAATCGTTTTCGTCCATACTTGGAGCTACGCCACTAATTTTGTTGCTGTTTTGCTATGCCACAATTCTTTTCTTGCAGCGGGCAATCTCCTCAAAATGTACTCTAAAACCATTCGGGATTTGGAAAATAGTAATCCAGATCCTATTCTCCGAAGCATAAGACTGTTCCAGGAAATTACAGTCAGTGTACGAAACATTGACAGTGCTCTCAGTTGTAGCACTTTCTTCCTCTTTGGTACGATAGTAGGAAATTTCTTCGCTTCTATCAGTGTCATGTCCTCTGGGCACAGCAGTTTTCAAACTCCTGTGTCAAAGGTTTACGGTGTCCTTACTCTGATTGGAGGTATAATGGCTATTTTAGTGCTATCTATGTCTGGAAATGCAGTACCTGCCGGACTGTATCAGGTGAGAGAAGCACTTCTTCAGTGTTCTGTAAGAATGGCCGGAGGATCACCAAATGTGATGCGGTCTTTCACTTTATTGTCCGATAGCATTCGTGACTCGAATCTGACAATTTCAGGCTGGGGTATGTTTACTATCAATAAGGCTCTTATGCTTACTGTTGGAGGAATGGTAATTACATATAGTTTTCTCCTCTTTCAACTGAGTGGACAGCCTCTGATTAAGTGAGATAATATAATATTTTTGTTTCAAAGATTATTTGTAACTTTTATCAATCGCACTTTGTTTTTTCATAGAATGTTTACTGTGTGAGGAAATATTTCAAATAAAGAAAATATCTTCATGTTAAGCCCTATGAACATTACCTCATGTTTTTGCAATAACTAGCTATAGAAATGCGAAATATTTTTAATTTAGTTTTTGAAAATTTTTCATAATTCACCCTAATATGAGTGTATATATCGAAAACTTTATGTGTCAAAAGTCCGAATGTATTTTGAACTATAAAAATATTTATATATTAATATTAAAAACACTGATTATTTAAAGAAATTATTTTCTTAAGTCATGAGTTGTTGTTAGTTCAATTGAAAATATTTACATTATGATTTTTAAAAATAATATCGAAATAAATAAAATGAAAATTTATTTGAATTTTGATTTGCATAATCGTATCAAGAGTAAGTGCTTTAATATTAAATTAATGTGACTTGAAACTTGTAAGCTATTTCCAGTGTAGTAAGCTCCAGATATTTTTTTTTCTTGAGTTATATTATTTGTTATTCCTCTTTAGCAATATTTGATTAAAAGGTTTTAATTTTTATAAGCCTTTCGACTCAGTTTTCCTTCTGCAATACTCAATTTTTTATTCACTGTTTAACCATGTTTATTACGTGTTATTAAAAAATTAACATTACATAAGTTTCTAAAAATAATTTTTAAATAGAAATATTCAAAATTACAGGTTTGACCTTTTAAAAATTTCCAATTTTTTTTCTACTTAAAGAAACATATCGTGTTTTCTTTGGAAATTCTTATAAATGCTTTAATGATGAAGTTTTCTAAGAGTTTCATTTAAATAAATATATCTACAGAATGAGTTATTAGATAAAGATATTAAAGAGTATAAGTTTCAAAGAAAGAGATTGATGCATTAGTATTGAAACATGAAATATTCTAATTTAGAAGTGAATTTTAAGCTTTATGGATACCGAGTTTCAATATTATAACTATAAGCTTGTGATTAGGATTTTCATTAAGAGGTAATTTACTTCATTTATGAACGCTACTTTCTAAATTTTTCAATATTTAAAAAATTTACATATTACAAAGGATCAATAAATGTCTTTCAATAAGGAATTAATTACCTATTTGAAAAAATTATCTGTAATAAAAATTTTTTTAAAAATTCTTTTATATAATCTCTCATCAGACAGTGAAATGTAGAGTATTTAATTTTTTCCAGCATTTTAAAAATTAGTGTATTTACTTTGCAGTTAATCAATGATATAAGTATGTATCATTAATAAAAATTGCAAAAAATAATATATTTGAATTTCAAAATGGCTTAAAATTTTTTTTTCAAGTGATGTTTTTATATAATGTTTTAAATGTATTATAATAATTATATGTATTTATATTCTTAATTATATAGTTAATGAACTACAGAATATAATGGAATTAATAATTTTTAATTTAATTTTCGAAAAGGAAAAAGTTATACTAAAAGGTATGAATGCATTTTTTATAGTTAATAGATTCATATAGCACTTTCACTTAATTTTTACTTACATAATAATAGTAAATTTTCTTAGATTTATTATGCAATAACATAAGTAATTTAACATAAGAAATATAATTAAATGATATCTCAAAATCTATTTATTGATGATATAAAATAGGAAACATAGTGAACATTTTTAATTATCTATTAAAAAAGAATACGTTTTTTTCGTTATATGAAATTATTTAAATATTATTTTTCATGTAAAAAACACTGAAAGGTGCATTAAGTACGTACATTTTACGGTACAAATACGGTTTCTTTCTCTTCGAATACATACACTCACAAACACACGCACTCACACATACACATCTCAGATAAATAAGTGAAAATATGAACGGTACATAACAACAACAAAAAAGCTTTTTGATTCTTGGTAACAAAATAATTGTGCCCTCAAATCTGCATTCTATTTCCAAATTTATAAGAAAAACCCTCTCATATTAATTCATTTTTGCATATTTGTACAGAATTACTTTTTTCAAAGTTATTATGCATATTATGGTATATGAATTCCATAATGTATAGTATTATATTTGAAGAAGTCGTTTATATTAAATGAAAATATGTTTCATAAAATTACCAATTGAAGTTTCCTTTTAAAGCAATTCCATTCCTTCAAAATGTCTGAAATATTTTTACGCAAAAAGTTATATAAGCGCGCGCGCGCGCACACACACACACACACACACACACACACACACACACACACACACACACACACACACACACACACACACACACACACACACACACACACACACACACACACACACACACACACACACACACGTGTGTGTGTGTGTGTAAACGAAATTATAGATAGAATTTTTAAAATTATGAAATTGAGTAATGTTAATAATGATTTTTTTTTCAATTTTTAAGGCATATACAAGCATAATTGAGATTAAACTTACCTAGCACAGAACTTGATATTTTACTCACTCTTCACTTGCAGACTATTCAAGAATTCCATAATTTCTCTTTTACGCTCATCTTTTCATGTTTTATGCTTTTCAATTTCTAACTTCTTCAGCATTAGAAAAATTTCGGACATTTCTCAGTTACTGGATGTTATGACCGATGAGAAATCTTTTCTCAATCATTAAAACAGAATAATATGCAATTATTCCACGATTATTCAACATTCTTTGAATGACTACGTGAGTAAAAGATTTGGTACTCGGAGGCGAAGTCTTTTTCTCTATTTTTTATAGTGGCCTTGTAAAAGCTGGCATTCATGTTTAGATATGTCGTAATTTCTTTGACGACTAAAGACAATGCAAAGAGGTGGCTTTGCGCTTATTCTTGCGGCGAGCAGAACAAATGGTAAAAATATTTATGTTGACAAGAGACTTTTATTGTTTTGTATCAAGTGCGAGAACATCTTCTACGAGTACGATTCAGTAGTGTCGTATATCAATTAGGAACATATGAGAATAAAGTGATGGATATTATATAGTACCTCTGATTTTTTGAAAGAATTTATTTAGATTAGATATGCTATGCTTTTAAGAAGAAAAGAGAATTCTTTGATATTTTGTCCATATGGTCAAGGATTTATCGTTTGAAATATTTTATTTAATGTAAAATATTGCTCTCGAAAGTGTGATGTTTTATTATCTTATTTCTTCTAATGGTACCAGTGATAACAAACACAAATAAATAATGTACAAAATATTCCTTATCATATCAATAATACTCCTTATTATTTCAAAAATACTTTAAAAATAATTTTAATACTAAAACTCCTTATCATTCCAATAATTTAACATTTCTTTGATGTGCTTAACATTTTCATATAGGAGATTTTTCCCCTACACATACTATTTTATTTTATCCATATTTCTCATAATTTAGCAATATTACACACTTTTTTGTTAGATTTGTGTTGAAAATTTTGTAATTCACTACTAAAATTTGTAGTATCATGAAAAAATAATTATCAATAAGTATTTTAATAATGCAAAGAAAAATCAGATTAATCCTTTTGGAATTCAAATGTTCGAATCATACGTACAATGCAATTCACGTTATCTTATTTAAGTCGCAGGTTAATTGATCGTTTTCTTAAAGTCGCATTTAGAAGCAGCTCCAGGGCTATTGTTGACGTACCTCGTAATTCTGAATCTAGGTCAAGTGAAGAGGGCGATACCTCCCTCTCCAAACTTTCACACCACACCTTGGGAGCACTTGGAATCTCGACAAATTTTGCGTGCATCAGTCCTTCTATACAGCGGGTTTTCAGTGGTATCGGGGCTCAAACTCATGATTCGACGGAAGCAACGCCGGCCGTAAGTTAGCAACCATGACCACTAGGCTACCGAGGCCTTTTAAATCTCTGGGTCTTGAAAGAAAAAAATGTGATATTTTTAAAACTGTAATTTATATTTTATTCTAAGGTTTTCTATCAGTCTATCTGATTTATTTGCAAATGTTTCAGGATTGCCTATTTCTTCTTGATTCAAAAATTAACTTACCAGGCTATTATATCTTGCAAATTTGAGACATGGTGGAATCGACCCCTAAGTAGGCATCTCATTTTTTTCGATTTCAGCAGCAAAGCCCCTTGACATCCAAGGGTGGGGAAAATTAGAACTTCTGAATAAAAATTTAAATTTTTCAGAAAAATGCTTATGTTTTCATTAATACGTTTTTCATCTTCATTTTCTAAATATCAGCACAGTAAAATTCTTGATTGTCATCTACAAACAATCATTAGTATCTATTTTGAGAGTTGCTTACATTTAAGTGGGGAAGATTTCTTTAGATATTCCTTCTAATATAATCATATAGTAATTGTATTTCAATAAGAATGGATATCATTACTCTAGTTTTTGCTTGGTATTCACATCTATAAAGAGCTTTAGAGCATTTAAATTAATACAGTCATATGAGTAATAAATATAAAAACTAAAATTGGCTTTGCTAATTTAAATTTAATATTTTATGACGTTTTTTTTTTTCGAAAAGTAAAATTATTCAAGTTGAATGCTAATTAGCTTAAAGTAAGGGTATTTCCGAGCTCCACGATCAACAGAAGATATAACTATCAAGAAAAGAAAATACCATTTTCAAATCCTCATGCATTTTTATTTTCACAAGGAAAGCATTCGTAAGTACAAAAACGAAGTCAATGCTAACAGCAAAAAGAATAAAAACAAACAATTATGCCATACAAATCAATTTTATTAAATTAAATATTAAAATAAGAGCAAACGATAAATTATCAAAGTATTCCTTCTAATATAATTAGATAGTAATTGTATTTCAATAAGAATGGATATCATTACTCTAGTTTTTGCTTGGTATTCACATCTATAAAGAGCTTTAGAGCATTTAAATTAATACAGTCATAGTAGTAATAAATATAAAAACTAAAATTGGCTTTGCTAATTTAAATTTAATATTTTCAAACGTTTTTTTTCCTGTTAAGTTCTCGAAAAGTAAAATTATTCAAGTTGAATACTAATTAGCTTAAAGTAAGGGTATTTCCGAGCTCCACTATCAACAGAAACAATAACTACCAAGAAAAGAAAATACCATTTTTAAATCCTCATGCATTTTTATTTTCCCAAGAAAAACATTCTTAAGTACAAAAACGATGCCAATGCTAACAGCAAAAAGAATAAAAACAAACAATTATCCCATACAAATCAATTTTATTAAATTAAATATTAAAATAAGAGCAAACGATAAATTATCAAAGTAGACAACACTATTATGTTAATATATTTAAAAAAAAGCAGACGATAATGTATTGAATGAATTATATCTTAGCAGTGTAAATAAACCTTAACCAAACTTAATGTAATTATTATAATCACAATTAATTATAAAATGAATCTTTTGAACCTGATACCATGTATCCTTTATTTTACTCCCCCGCATTTTTGCTGACGATATTTTCTCAAAACAACATGTTAGCTCATATTAACAGTTGTGCTGTTTAACTAAAATTTATGAAACAAAGCCATACTAGATTCTGAACGTTCAAATGGACCCTACGATCCTGCATTAGTTGTATTCATTGAGTTTTCAACTCTTTCTCAAAGGAGGGGTATCCGTTCTTATGATTCGAAAGTTGTTTTTATTTAATTCATGATTTTATCAATTGGAAAATTAGATAGAAATTCATGATTTTATCTCGAAAGGTAAGCGACACTAATGTTTCCCATGAACTTTGAGGTCATGTCTTGACCTTATTGAGTCCGATCTCCGTGGAACCTAAGGTACCCTTGCACCAGAGATTACAGTATGCAGGTGCAATTTTTTCCCCGGTTGCGGTGATCAGAGACCAACAGCTGAAATTATATTTCAGCTATTTAACCAAAAGAAAGGAAGAAGCGTGTGTGGGTTTGGAAGAAGTGTGACCAATTTCATTCCATTCATAAATTCCGAGGAGAAGAGACATCAAAAGTCTCCCTAAGCGTTCAACTAGAACTTCGTGTCCGAGGACATTGTACTACTATTTATTCTAGAGCGCGGCTAGCACCTAAAAGTGTCATATTTGCTTTGCAAATGTAAGTGTAACGAGCAATGAATTTTACTGTAAATATCATTTTTAATATTTTAATTAATTGCTATAAATTAGTGCAAATAGTACTGCCTAGGTATCCTATCATTTGATGCAACCAGCAGCTGGGCAGTTTTAAAAACTTCAGGTACCAATTAGATGAACTTTTTTAAAATTCTATAAACAGAGCATTTTACTATAGATTTCTCTTACAATGAAAAACACACACAATATTTTTGCAATTTTTTAAAAATACATCTAAAATAGATATCTAATAATCAAAAATTATTGACATAAACATTGATAAATAGTTATTTCAAAAACTTGTTTTGAAAGTTTTATTTTTTAAAAAAATTAATTAGATTGTTTATAACAATCAATTGTTACAATGAATCTAATTAATTGCTGCTGAGATTAAATTTGATTAATAGTAGTAAAATTTAGTGAAATTTATTTTTTGATGCAAGACTTTGCTCATATTGGAATTATAATAAATGCTCCTTAAATACAAGTTGAATATTCTAATTTTTGGAACGTTAACAATTTGGGGGGGGGGATTATATTACAAGGAAAAGTATTTAAACTTAAAATGTAATAAAAAAAATTAGGTGCTAGTATAACAGTCTTAGTAAGTTATATAAACCTAAATGTTTGATTGAAAAATATTTGCATGCCACGAAATCTTTAAAAAGTTATTGATCTGTGAATACAAAGTGGAATCCGTAGAATTCCCTAAAAAATGGTCATTGAAAGGCACAGAATATAAAAAACATTTAATTGAATAATCTTTTGAAGATGAATTCCGTAAAAATAGTTTTATTAGATCATTCATTAGAAAAATATAATATACAAATTTCTTTAACATATTGAATAAACTATTTATTTGTGATATTAGCATTACTGAATCTACTATTATATATATATATATATATAATTAGATAAAAGAGAAGCTACGTTATAAAAGAGAGGAGTGTATGTGAGAGAATTTATTTATAATATTACTAAGACCACATAAGAAATAAACTCTTATTTATCTTAATTGTATCACTAATTATGAAGATGATAATGAAAGGGAATGTTATTAGAATTATTGATATGAAAATACATATCAGAACAGAAACTTATATTTTGAATCAAATTTAAAATGTTACTCAGTGGCCAAAAAAATTAATTTAGTAATTTTTGTTGCATGCGACTATGATTATTTCTGCATTTATAACCAAAATAATTGCAATTGACAGACGAGTGTAAGCACCAAACATTTCCACTTCATCACTACTCTTTTTATTGTATCTTTATTTGTTACACAGGGTGATATATTTAAAAGAGTACCCGTTTGTGTGTGTTTTTTGTATTATCCACATCTATAGTATTTGTATCAAGACTTTCAACGTCATAATTTATTTAATATAACTATATTTAATATGTGGGTATTAATTTTATTGTTTTTTTTTTTAACTTTCTAAATGCAAAAACTTGTTTTTTAAACATAAATTCACTCGAACATCATTAGTAATTTTTAATCCAATTCTGCGCTTATATGATTTGAGTAAATCGTCTCTTTCTTTCAACATTTTTATTTTTAAAAACTCATTTCGTAAGATTATGAATGGCAACAATAAAAGTCGTCTGCATGAGCTAATTCTTTGATTTTTAATGAAAATGGCTCGGTATTCTGTAAAAGAGTGTTTTTCTTTATGATAGTTATGTTATGTCTAAACCATTTAAAAATCACGACAGAAATTTCATTTAAAGTTTCCATTAAGACCAATACCTTTAAAATGTTGCATCTTTAAAATGGTTAAAAGATTCCGGTCAACGGTATGTGTCATGGATGTGGATAAACAGCAAATTCGAACTGAGTTAACACCAGGAAAGCTTGATAACATCAAAATTTCCTTGGGACAAACCCCAGGTAAATTAATGCGAAAATTACAGTTGAAGAAAGGGATATCCTATGTTTCAGTTCATCAGGATGTGAGACACCATTTGAAATTTTATCCGTATCGTTTACAGTCCGTGCAGGAATTGTGTCCAAGAGACCAAGGAAAACGACTGCAATTTTGTGTTTGGTTTCGCCGATTTATTCGCAATAACAAAAAGCTTAAGAATGTTTACTTCTCAAATGAAGCTTAGTTCCACCTCAATGGCTATATAAATAGTCAAAATTTCCGCCAATGGAGTAACGAAAATTCCTATGAGCTGAGGGAATCATCTTTACACATCCAAAAGTTAGTGTTTAGTATGCCCTTTCAAGGCAAAAGGCCATAGGACAATTTTTTTTTAACCCAAACAATTAATTCCGAAGTGCACCTGGATAATTCAAACTTTTATTGCTTCGCTTGAGATACAGACAGTTACTACTGGTTTCTTCAAGACGGAGCCACTCCACACATGTCATACCTAATAATGAAAATGCTTAAGGAATTCTTTGATAACCATTTAATTTCATTAGGATTCTGGCCACTAAGATCACCAGACTTCACTCTGGTAGAATTTTTTGGGGGGAGGGGTATCTCAAAGATAAGGTTTTTCAAAGAAATCCTGCATCAATGAATTAAAACAAATTATAACTGCAGAAATCTCGCCAATAACGCCAACAATGCTGCGAAGTGTGTTAAGAAACTTGGTTCGATGTATTGATGTTTGCCTTCAAAACGGTGGCGAAAATTATTTTCAAAATTTGCTGTAAGGAATGATGATGTAAAAAATTTGAATTAAATTATGTTTATCAAAAATAAAATTATCACATGATGAAGAAACATTACGCGTCTCCATTTTTTTTCCTATTTTACCTCACAAATAAAGTTGTAACAGTCCAACGATGTTGAAAATTGTCTCCCACACTTTAACAAAGCTCAAACAATTATATTTCTGCGTTAGAATAGTTGCTCCATCCATCAGAATTAAGGGTAATAATGAAAGCCAATGGGTACTCTTTTAAATTGATCACCCTGTACAAATACCTATCAATTCCTTTTAAGGACCAAGTTCTTCAGAGAAAACATTCTGCGTTTTATCATTTATAGCAAATCTAATAATTTATTTTGATACGAAGTAAAAGTTTAAAGTGACCTGGTAAAAATTACACTATTAATGGAAAAGGAAGAACTTAACAAGACTACATATTTTGATAAATATTTAACAACTAAAATAAAAGGATAAGTAAGCTAGCTAAAGGTTAGCAGTTGATTCTACTTGTTGAATTAAGTATAAAACTGTGAGAGTAATAATTTAAGAAACGTTGGATTAACTACATACCAATTTTAATTTCTAAAGAAGTATTAAGGATCAGATCATACAATATTGTATTAGATAAGTAATGCAGGGAATGTACTCGTGATTTGATATTTATGCTTATTATTTATAGGTAGGGTATCCTTCCCTTTAAAATGTTATATTCCTTTTATAGAGATACGGACAAGAATAATTCATTTTCAAAATTTTTCATTTGCTAATCATATATCTCAGAAAATACTTCAGATGTAATGATTTATTTTGAGGTTGTTCAGTTTTAGAAGAATTTTTTTACACTTATTAGCTGATAGAAACTTAATCCTCCAATAGAACATAAGAGAATCAAACAAAGCACGATTGGCACCTTTTTCTAAATTCGAACTACAGTGAATTATAATTCAATACTGCTTTAAGAGTAGTTAAAAGTACATTGTGATTTTTGCATTTTTAAGAATTTAATTCCACAAATTTCTGTATATCTTTTAACTAATTCATTTTAAAACATTTTATTCACTTCTATTGATTCCAATAAACAGATATTTATTCTTACAAATTATTGAAGTAATTTAATTTTCGCTTTATATAATTCAAGTATAAAAAAGTTCAATATATTCAATGCCACATAATTTATAAGAGATTATGCGGAAGCAATGTTGAACAAATGAAAACACGAAAGAGAGATACAGATGCAAACATTATGGATTATAATATAATGAACATAAATGTTTTTGATTATATACATTCCTAACTGATTCTTAAATTTTCACTCAGTTTTTATTATAAAAAAGGTGCACCAAAATAAGAAAGTGCGAAGGGCTGCTTAGAAATTTATATATTCAGTTCTATCAATATATATGTATATATATATATATATATATATATATATAATCATTACAACATTAACTTCATATTGTAGCATTGCAAATGGTTGTATTAATTCCATTATCCAATGGAAAGTGGTTGAAACTTGATTTTATTTTCCTTTTTTTTCTTAATTTGAAGCAGACAATATAAAATGTAAATGAGAGAAAAAATAGCATTGTTTTCTACCATAAAAGTTAATAATTTTGTACTGGTTAATTGATTAGTAACTTACTTTACATTATTGTTTTTTGTTTATTTCCTGTCACATCATATATTAATTTATACTTTACATAAGCATTTTTGTAAATAAAAATGCTTAATTGATTACAAATACGATGAAAGAGCATACTAGTCTGAATTTTGTATCGTTTATATTTATGTTACCTTGCAATAAGTATACCTATAATTAATTCTAAAGAAGTTAGTATTTCCATATTAAACTTTTTCTTGTTACGCGTACTATACAAGCTTTTAATCACTCTGGAATATGAAAAAAAGATATTTTTTTTGCTTCATTATTATGTACCACAAAACATAATTTTTTCTTTGGTTATTTTTTTTATTAGGAAGACACATCTTAGTACAATGAGATTTTTCTGACTTTGTATAGTTATAAGTTTAAAAATTTTTGTAAAGTGAATGTGTGTATGTTAGTGGGAAGAAGAGAGAGAGAGAGGGGGGGGGAGGAGGATAATTAATTATATAAATGAATTAGATAAAATTAACTTAATGAATATAATCTGATTATTAAAACTTATTTATAGCTGAACTATTCAGATTTTAAAGGAACTTTTTTGAACGTATTTTTTTCTACTTCCTTTTTGACTTACAAATATTTTGTTTTAACATTTACTAGCACCAACTACACAGAATTCTTGTTCAAATGGGAATCATTTAATGCTAATTAGAAATAACTTACTTGGACTGAAAGTTTCAAATCAGATATTAGTATCGCTGGTACAGATAAAAGCACCAAAATTAATATTAAGTAGGAGGCAATGTAAAAATGGTTCTTCTCACAAACTTTGGCTCATGCATCAATAAACTATTTATTTTACATCGTACTTTTCAACAAAGAAGCACATTAACAAAATTCTTTTTTCCACATTTTTCTCAGACCCTACTTTCAAAGTATTTAATGGCTATGGTTGTCTAATGGTCATGGTCCTTAGCTTTATTTTTGTTTAGTCGTTTGTTCAACCTTGATATCACAATAACCACCGTGTAGCCGGAGCTGATGCACGCTCAATCTGTCGAGGCTCAAAGTCATCCCTTGGAGTGGTGTGGATGTTTGGAAATTGAGGTACAAGCTCCGCTGTCATCCTCATCACTTGATACGAGGTTAAAATTTATGAGGCCCTACACCAATAGTTCTCGTGTTGCATCCCAGTGCGACATAAACAAACAATCACAATTCCATACAAGATGTTAAACACAGTAACTACATTACATTTTAGAAATTCCTGATTTAGTTTCCTGTGCTTTACTTCTCTAAATATTGCGAATTATTTCATATCTGTCATAAATTTTTAATGAATTGTTTGTGTAGAATATGTTTGAATATGAGTGAAATAGAAAAAAAACTTGCGAATTTTATAACGATTTAAATATTTTTGCAGTATCGATGAAATTAAGTATTTTGAAACAGCAATGAAAAAGAAATAACAGCTTGGAATTGTGTTTTATTTGATAATTTAAAGTAGATAACATACATAAATTATAACAATACACTTTACCATGTAAATTAAGGGATAATGTGATTCGAATATATATATTTAATGTTTACAGGCTTTGACCTTTTAAAGTTGGCTTGAATATAAAAAGAAAACTACAAAATGACTCTCTCAGATGGGTCCAAGTATATTACTTTACATACAATTTTAATTTTCCTATTGAATGTAAGCCATTTGTATAGCAATTTATAGGTTAAAAGATTCATTAAAAGATTCAACAATCATTTTATGTATTAATAACTTTTATGAATGCTTTTATGTTATAAATATTAGTAATATTTGGATTGTGTAAAAATATTAAAAATAATTTTAAATCAGTTTGAAGTATTATAGTTATATTTTTCATATTTCATTTGTATTGTTTGTAACAAAAAATTGCTGAATAAAGGAAACGATTAACATGGAATGGAAGTGAAAGGAGCGATTCTCAGTAGTTATACAATTAAGCTTCATTTTGAAAAAAAGTCCTCCATTTAATTCAAATCATCATTTCCAGGAGCGAAATTCTATTTCGTAATGTTTCTAACAAATGTCATCGAAAATGTCTTTAAATCGTAATTAGTTAAGTTTTAGTTATAACTGAATTCCGAAAGTTTTCTTAAACTTTCATTACAACGTAAATACATTATTATAATTATAAAAAAAATAGAGGACAGTTGAAACTTGATTTATAACAATTTGAAGACTTAAAAAATAAGTCGATTAAAAATAAAATGTTTTTAATAGATAGATAAACATTTTCTATAACAAGATGTTAAAAAAAATAAATAAAACCTTTACTTCCATGATATGATTTCATAAATAATGTAGTACACACACATAATTACAAAACTGGAATCATTAACAGTTTTGAACACATAATAAAGAAAAACTAAATATAAATTTATTAAGGTGTGCTTCGCCATGGTATCCAAGCATATCCATGATATTTTGGGTTAGCTGCAGGATCCATTGGTTGGTTTCTTATGGGAGCAGCTTCGTTTCTGTATTTATCTAAGAGCCCTTCTAATTCTTGAGCAATCTGAAAACGAATAAAATATAAAAATTAATTCAAATATCAATTTGTGAGAAACGAACAACTATTAAACATATAAAATATAACGGTGCACGATGAAAGAATATTCATAAACTTCGTAATTCCCTTCGTAATTATTTTTTAGATTTATTATTTCTGCAAGAGATCAAATTGCAGAAAATATGATTTATTGAAAAACTTTTTGATTCAACTGTCATAAAAGTTGCAGAACTGTTAATCTAATAATATTAATTAAAAAAAACTTACTCATTCAACTATACATATTTATATAAAAGCTTGAAGTAAATATTATAAATTCGAACCGCTGTGTATTAAAATAAATTTGAAACTTTTAATTAAGTATTCAAGGGTCAGTAAATTTTTGAAGCTACATTAAAGAAAATTTATCTTTATCTTTCAATTATCTAATAAAGAATTTAAATAATGGAGTAAAACTCGTAAGCTTTGCAACATATTTGAGCACCGATAAAAATCGTCAGTTGTTAATTACACCGTTTTCTTTTTTATGTGAATGTTCATCAAAGCTCAACATAGCAGCAAGGCTTATCACTGAACGAGTGATTTCTCAACTCATCACCTAGATAAGATCACAACGTAATTTTCGGAGCTTATCTGGATTGTTAAGATGAACTTGTGGTAAGCTGTAGACAGAGAGAAAAAACATAGAGGTTTTTCTTTTAGTTGAAAGCTAATATACTAGAGAAAGGCCTTTTAATTCTAGATAGCAATTTTATTTTTTTGTTTGTTTTTGGAATTAATCTTTCAATCGTTTGACCAATAACGTCAACATAAAGATGAATTATTCTGTGTTTATTTTTAACCATCCTATTTAATGTATAGAAATTTTATAGCCGGATTCTTTTGCACAGTGAGTTAATTATTTCCACACTTTCCATTCTACACTTATCCACATCATTTTCTTTAATTTTACTTAAAAGATCAGTTCTTTTTAAAAGCGAAAATCCAAACTCTTCTTCACTACTGAGAATTTAGTTATTTAAACTTATTCTAAAAGATCATTCGTAATAGCGTCGTAATAATGAGTTTCAAAAAAAGTTTTAAGGAGATTCTATTATTCAAATATTTTATATGTGAAATGTGATCTGAATTTTGCATTACGTATTCACTAATATGATTATTTGTTATATGTGGATTTAAACTAATACATACTAATTGGTGGTTGTCATTTACTATTTGAAACATTTATATGCAGAAAATGGAGAGAAAGAGAGTTGTTTTTGTAACGAATAAGACAAAACATCGAATGGACTATTAAATAGGCACTTAAACTATAGATTGTTAATTTTTTGTAGAGAGTGATGGTTAACAACAACAACGTTATTTTGGAGTATCTACCGTTCTCGGAAACTTATATATATATATATATATATATATTGTTCTTGAAACTTTTTATCTCGTGATTCAATAAATTTGATGATTTTGAATTATACAATTATATAGTAACTCACGTTGAAAAGTTACGTAAGGTCTGTTGTAATTCCGTATTAAAACTCTGTAAAATTATTTTGTACTGAAAATAAAGGTTAGTTCTTATAATTTTCAGTATTTTTGTTTCTTTTTATCTGTTTGCACAGATGAGATGAAAATCAATTTTAAAGTAAAAACGATTACCTACCTTTTGATTGGCTTCCCAGTAAAATTGATACAATTGACTTAATACTATTATTTACAAAAGTAAATACATTGAATCAAACTTTGTGCCGTTTTGCTTACAAAGTGATTTTAAAAGGTAAAATCAATTTGTTTAGAGTTTTTTCTTAAAATATCTGCTCATGCAGCTCCTCATGTTCGAGACAGTTGTAAAGAAAAAAAACTACTTAATTAAAGAAAGGAAATTATATACATGAAAAATGTCAATCAATCATTCAATATATAATATATAGGTCAAAAAAGGAAAAAAAAACATAATTAGAAAGAAAACATAGAATCCGAATTTACTTTTAATTGATAAAGACAAGTTTTGATTTATGAGGAAAATAAAAAAGAATCCTAGACTGAGTGTATTAAAGCCTTCATCAGTAATGCTCCTCTCTTTGTATGTGCTTGAAAAAAATCAGTAAGTTCTGAAACAGTTCAAGTAGTTAAAAAAAGAATTGCACCCAAGAAATAATGGTTGGAAAGAAGCCTTTCATTAGATAAAATATCAAAAAGTTAGAATGGCATTTGTAATGTCAGTGAATATTTGTTAAAGTATTCTGGGTTTTGGGAAACATAATTTTTTTTTACAATGATAAATTTAATTCTCTTAGCTCAAATTGACGCTCATGTGTAGAGGTAGCAGCTCTAATAAAAATATCTACATCTACGTTCCACTGAACAAGGAAGATTTAGTAACATTATGGCAGGAAGGAAATCTGAAATAGGAAACCTTCCTTTTATAGAAAAATTAAAATGAATAGGAAAATATTATGGATCTTCTTAGAGGAAATTTAAAAGTCAGTGTTGAAAAATTAGGTATTAAAGACACATTTGCTTTTTTTTTTTTTTTTCATCAAAGTGAATATTTAAAATGTTCCACTTTGTTGGTGAAGGAATAATGACTATATAACTTCCCACAAAATAATAAAACTTCTTCTCAATCCTGAAACTGAATAAGATTGAAAACTTGTGGATGAAATTAGCAGATAAAATAGGAGTACATATTTTAAGATATGATTGTCTGAACACGAACACTCACTCAACATCTTCTTGAAGAGTGGAAAAAGTGTCAACAGATTTCCCCGAAAATTTAGTAAATATTATACCTAATATCTTGCAAAAAGTTATAAAAAATGTTGAACCAAACTGGATATTAAAGTGTAAATTAAAAATTATACTTATTTCTTAATAAAAAGTAAGAGAATTATTTTTGTCTGTAAGTCATAATAATTTTTAAGCAAAATTTTCAATTTGTAAACCTATTAGAAAAATCTTTATAATGCAGCATTTCTTTTCACTCATTTGCATTTTACCGTAATATTATATTAAGTTAATATATATTTGAAAAAGAAAATATGAAGTTCAGAACTCACTTCAGGCAATGATTTGATTATGTTGTTGTATTCACAAGGGTCATTTTCAACATCAAATAGACAAGAAGCTTTTAAAGGCTCACAACTAGATCCTTTCTCCAGTTGGCTCCCGCAGTCAACCTCCAAAGGTGAACCTGCCGACTTTTTAGATGTTAAAACTGAATTCACGACAGAAGATGACTCTTCTTTTTGATGACAACTCGTTGCTCCTTGACTATTTTTATAACAGTAACCATTTGTTTGATCCGGATCGTTACCGAAAGTTGCTTTTGTTTTATCCATAGTTGACAGAATTGTAAAGACGTGGGAATGATTAGATAACTTTTCATAAACCTAAGAAAGTAAGTAATAAAGTTTAATATGAGAAACCAGACTGTTGATTTTTCATCGAGAAAAGTTATACTTAACGTTATTCTAATAAACATAAATGAAGTAACAACTTCTTATTTGTACAACTAAATAACAACGTCTTTAAAAATAAGAGGTATTTAATCGGGTTTTCTTAACCAACAGTTTCAATTACATTGAGTTGACTTTTTTAGTACTCAAGATTCTTTCCTTATATAATTTATTACATTTGTAATTATAAGTCAATTGGAAAGGATTTTTAGAAGTTTTGCCAGATTATAATGAGAAAAGAATAAAAAATCATGTAATGACGATATATTCTGTTCTGTAAACCAAGCTAGGGAAATACTTGGTTTAAATTTGAATCAAAAAAGCTTCATAAATCATGCATTTGAATCTCAAAGCATTTTATTTCCAGAAAGATACACAATTTCATGGAAATTTAACTCTTTTTAATATTTATTTAGAATACATTGCATGAACATTTGAAAGGTCGAGGATCTACGATTTCAAAATTATTAGTATAAATTTGTTAAAATGAATTCTTCTGATATGTTTAATTGTTATTCGTTCATTCATATATGTTCTTTTCAATTTTCTCTATGAATTTAGTTCATCTACCAGCTCAAATGGGTATTATTTTAAACCAATGCATGACTTTTCAGTTCAGTATACTCCAGAAAAATATTAAGAAATGCAAAAGGCAACAAAAAAAAAAATGTTAAATGTGTATATGTTTTAACTTGAGTGAATTAAAATTACAATAACACTCAACCTCGAATACAAATAATTATTTATAAAAATAGTGTGAGTTTATTATAGCTTTTGACACCATTTACTTAATTTCTGCTTACTTTTTGGAGTTATACTACCATTTAAATTATGTTAAATATTTTTTGCTTTAAAACAAAATTTCAGTTTATTGTTACATTTTAATATACTTTCTTAGCTTAATGACAATCAATTTGGGTTTTGATAATGATGCATATGACTTCAATAATCTTGGAAAATTAACTTTTTTTTTTGGAACAAGCTAATTTTCAAATGTATTAAAATTGTATTTAACACACAGGTAACTTATTTCTGTGATTTTCTTCGGGTTCGATCAAAATTCAAGGCGATAATGAAATTAACTGTTGTTCAATGGTATCAATGATAGTCTCTTCAATGAGTAAATATTATAATACAAAGTTTAAAAGGACTCAACAAGAGAAATTTATATGTTTTAGTTCATACACATTTGCTTTGGTAATATTAATTTACATATTTAAAAGTGCTTAAACAAAAGCATCTTCAGAGCCTTTACTTTTATAGGTTCTTACTAAATTGCGGAACATGTGTGTTTTGTAAGACACATTTTTATTCTACTGAATTACTGGTACGATCGAAAATGTTTATTTCTTGATTTATGAATAGTTACATAGATTATTATTGAGAAACACCCTGTTTAAGCCCATTTTTTCGCTTTGACTGGATATTCTGCTCTTTTCTTAAAACGTAGTAACTTAAAGAGAATTTATTAAATTCAATAAGAACTGAAGCCCTTATTTTTAAGATATTAATTCAATTTTTAAGACAAAGTTCAGGATTATTATTATAAATAAAAGTTTAATAGATGCATAAAAATAAATATTTTTTGAGTGTTTTTTTTTTTTTCTTCTTTCTTTTTCTGAAAATAAATTTTGCCTTTGAAAATTTCTTTAAGCTACTCTAACTAAAAACGGATAACAAAAATTACTACAGTTTCAATTTTCAAATCATTTTGAAGATCTGAGGACAATGAATTAATGATTTAAAAAGGAAAAAAGTATAGATAAAAGTCTAAAAATAAATCAATAAATATATAAGGTTTCCATAAAAGTTTATTATTAGAAAAGGATTAAAATATTATAAGTGAAAAAAATTTCTAATCTAATTTAGAACATAAATAATTAATCTTTTTTCAGCTTGAGCATAGTCTTTAAAACATTAGTTCCTTATCGCATATCTCCTATTTTGCTTTCCTGAAAAACTGTATAAAATATACGTATTTTATTACAAATTCATTTCAAAACACTTACGTTCGAAAAGGCATTGATAATTTTTGGTTGTTTTTACCTTTGCATAATATTATGAAGAAGTAAATTAGTTTTAGCTTAGCTGACAGAAATAGTTAAGAATTGACATTAGGCATTCTTCGTTGTTTTAATAAATAAATATTTTCAATAATAAATATTGAACAAGATACTCTCAGAAAAAGAAAACGAAGTAAAACTTTCGTTATTTTTAAATTTTTGTGAAAATTCATGTTAATTAAAAATGCTTATATCAGAAATGAAAAAAGCTTTTACACCCATCAAGTGAAATAAAAGGAAATAATAATTACTTCGTTTTGCAGATTTATATCCATTTCAGTAAAGGGTACATTTGCTTCCTTTTTCCCTTCTTTATCGAACCATCCATCAAAATCACCATTGAAGACACTTCCTTTAAGTAATTTATATTTGCCCTTACGAATTGCTTCCACCTTCCAAACAGGGTCTACATTATGTAAGATCTCAGCTCTTGGCGATGGCGTACTGCAACAGATACTGGGCCAAAGATTGTGACCGTCAATTTTCCCTAATTGTTTGACATCTCCACCTGAAACAACATAAAATATATAAATCAATTTTCTCCATTTATGGATCTAATTTTGGAAATAAATTATTATTTTCTATCGATGTATGTGTGAAGTTTGCAATGGATTTCCTAAAAGATATCAGGAGTAAACTAACAGAGAGAATTGCAATATATGGCATCTGATAGCACAACTAAGCTGGATTTAAGAACAATTGGTTCTTACCTGCCACAGAATATAAAGTTGGTAACCAGTCACTCATATGCATCATTGCGGACGAAATATGTTCTGCACCGCGGATAAGAGGACTCCATACAAAAGCTGTTCCTCTAACTCCACCTTCCCACATATTATATTTACTTCCCCTCAAAGGCCAGTTGGAACCTGTGCTTTCATCAATTCCTTGCACAGCAGCACCATTATCGGTTGTGAAGACAAGAACAGCATTTTGCAAGATCCCTGATTCGTTCAAAGTATAAAACAGGTCTCCAATGGAGTCATCTAATGCTGAAGCCATACCTTAATCAGATCGGAATAAATATCATTTAAAATGAATGAAGACACTAAGAAAAGTTCTTTACAAACAGTTTCATAAGTTTTACTAGTCAAATAAATAATCAAATTAATACAATCCAATTCTAACTCGCTAATGATATCTAGTCCAATTTTTTGAATTTCCTTTTAACTTATTTTGCTTTTCAAAATTTAAATTCATAAATACGTCGTTACTTTTTATTATAAAGGCCAAGAAAAATTGGAACAGATTTGAAACTCTTTTTCAAATATTAATCCAAAAGAAAAAAAATATTATAAGTGCTGCCAGTGGTAGCGGTATGAAACATTAATTTATGTCGTATTAAAAGGGAGTCAATGATTACAAAAAATATTAAATTTAATGCACATTTAACAGATAATTAACATTTGTCGTCGGAATTCTTAATGGTCTATTTTTATTCCTCTTTTAATTTTAAGTGTAATGCAACGTAGATTTTTGTTTACATACGTTTAAAAGACAAGAGAATGGTTATACTTTGAAAATAAAATAAAATACCGTGTTTTTGGGACTTAAACAAAATGTTAATAAGTAAAGCCTTCAGTAGCAAAAAAAATTTGAATTTAGCATTTATTATTATTTGTTATTATGATTTCATAATCTTACACAATTCTTACTTTAGACATTTATTCATTTATCACATTATGACATCACTCAATATCGCCATGCAAGTAACTGGAAAAAGTAAAAACAAAATTATAGAACTAAAGATTAATTATAATAATAGTACCTCCTCCTTTCCAAAACATAGTTCTATTAGGAAACTGAGGACAACAAATTAAAATATACTGAAACCTAGTGTGTAATTTAAAATGGACTGTTTGGAAAAGTTTTTATTACATTATGGAAATTTAGTTACGTTAAGTTCAAGTTTGATATGGTAGTTTTTGATATTTACCAACTTCAGATGAATTAATCTCAATAGAAAAGAAAGGACAGTAAAGAAAAATGATAATTAAAAACAAATAGTAATTCAGACAATAATTGAAAACATGTTTGCCAAAAAATGACTTGCATTAAGCAAACATCCACATAATATTTTTTTTTTTGAATCACTTAGCATTTCCGAAATAATAATTAGTTAAGATGCAAGGTTGGATGAATAACCTTTTCAAACAATTTTATATTTCCTGATAAATATGTTCCAATTTCATTTTTTACACAGCATTTGTTTTAAAAAATGAAATATTAACATAATAGAGTACAGTATTTGCTTCATGTACAACAGTTTTAAGACTATATCTTAGCAATATTAACTTCAAAAAATTACGGGAATAAGGATTATATATATATATATATATGTTAAAATAATTAAAATTCAATCCTAAGAAACCAAAAATTCAAACAAACTATTAAATAATCAAGCTATTTAAAAGAAAGGAAAATGATAGGAAATCAAAATTTAGAATAATGTAATTAATACAGTTCCATACTTTGGATAGAAATCATGTGTGTTTATACCGGTAATTACCTATCAAACCATCATACTTCAGTGAATTACGTTATAAAAAATATGGTAAATCAATAATCAGCAAATTCAAAAAATAAACCATAGAAAAAGAAAAACATAGTAAACATCTTCAGTTTCGTTGTAATAAACCAAATAACACATAACTAATTATCTAAAATCCTGTGGAAATAATTACAAATCTAAATTTAAATAGTAACAATTAATTAAACCAAAAATTAATCAAAAAATTAGTATTATAAAATAATATGTAATACCAATTATCTACCAATGACACGTCATCTGAATAAAATGTTGAAAATTTTTATAGGTGACAAAAACAATTGCAGATAGAAGTTATTTATCTAATCCAATAAATATTTTTAACAAGTAGCAAAATAATAAAACAAACTTTTCTTTTAAAAGACTTATACAAATTTATACAAATACGCGCATATCTGCTCCACTCCATGAAAGAATTCCCCACTAATTAAAAACTTATTAATTGATTTAAATGAAGCCATACAAATATATTCATTGATTTAAAGAAACCAAAACCATTTATTTACTTAAAATTGTTTCACCAATGATTATAAAAAAATGTGCTGAAAAAATATTTAACAAATTTAAAATGCCAAATTTTAACTAATGAATAACATCTTTGAAAAATGAAAAATTGATCAAATACAAAATTAAAAATGTATCACCTTCTAGATTGAAAAAACCTATTGTTAAAAGCATTTAATAAAAATAATAGAATTATATATATATATATATATATATATATATATATATATATATAATTCAATATTTTAGAGTCTGCTTTTATTTTAGTATCGGAACAAAATAGTGTTGTCTACCTTGATAATTTATCGTTTGCTCTTAATTTTTTAAATATTTAATTCAAAAGTTGATTTTTATGTCAGCATCGTGTTTTATTCTTTTTATTGCTAACATAGACTACGATTTTGTTCTTCAGAATGTTTTGCTTGTGAAAATAAAAATACATTAGGAATTTGAAGAATATAATTCCTTTTCTTGATAGTAATTACTTCTGTTGATTCTGGAACTAGAAAGTATGATTACTTTAGTCTAATTAATATTCATTTTGAACAGTTCTATTTTTTCGAGAACTTAAGAGAAAAAAAAAGGGTAGCACATGTTAAAATGAAATTAGAAAAGCCAGTATTAATTTTTTATTTTCATATATTTTCTTTTTTTTCTTTCTTGATTTATGTTTTGCAGGCTTTGGCTTAGTTTTTGTCAATATAACCTTTATAGTAATTAAATATTTTCGAATGACTGGTTTTATTATTACTTATTAAATATCATTGCGTCTCTTATTGCTATTGTTGTTAAATTTATTATTTGACTATACATATATTTACTTTGTATTGTTATATATTTTTTAATTATACATACAACAATTTAAAGATTTTATTTCCTTTGCAGGTTTTTTTTCTTCTTTAAAATTTTAACTGTAAATTATACTTTAAATGCATTAAAATTTTTGCTTTTAAATTAAATTTTGATGCAAGATTTTAAACCCATTATGCAGTTTTATGTATTGAGTTCACATAAAAAGAAAGAATTTTGTAGTTTTGCTTTCAGCAACTTTTTTTTAAGAAAAGCTTTTTTTTGGACAAAATTCTGAAAGTTCTACGTTTTTAAATATTTGTAAGACATCATTAGTTACTGAAATAAGATCGTAATTTATTTTTTGATAATACTGTGATTATAATCAAACTAATGAGTGCCAGGTAATCGAGCTACAAATCTGAGCTCGTTTCGCTATGATACGAGTTTATTTTTGTTCTACAGCAGTTTTTTTTAAATGCATTATTACTTAAATGTTATAAAATTTAATGAGCTAATTATAAAACAATAGGTGACAAGTTTTTTTTAATTATTTGGATTATAGTTCTAATTATTAAAATCCAGAATTAAGTATATTATTAGTTAATTGCCAAGAAATAGTTATTACCTGCAAAAATTCGTCGGTTTTCGTCTTGAATGTGGGGGAATCTGTTAACATATTCTGGTGGAGCTTGTAATGGAGTATAGGAGTTTCCGGCGTGGACAGCTTGATGTGCTAGGTATAAAAATAAAGGCTGTAAGAAAAAAAAATATTTTAAAATTTTATGAAAAGCTTAAATTATTTTTATTACATAAAAGGTGCATACTCGTTATATTTCATAGCCAATCAAATTTTCTGAAAGAGTAGAAATTAATAATTATGATTTTCTTATGTAGTTGCAAGACTTATTTAATTACTAACTAACTTATTCCTTTCAATAAAAGAGAAAAATGATAAAATGGATGATGATTTTGAAAGATTAAATAAAACTTAAATATACAAACATTCCTTAACAAGAAAAAAGGGCGATGAAATAATTTTTAACATTTTAAGTACTTATTTAATAAAAAGTTAGATTTTAATTACACAATTTCTACAATAAGAGATTAAATTAATATTTCTTGAATGAGATATATACCAATGAGAAAAGTTCTATTATTCTCCATTTTTGGGTAAATATCAGAAATTATTATAGTTAAGGACAACAATAAATCTTCTACTCATAAAATTTTTTAAGAATACTTATTTTTAATTACTTAAAGATATGATAGCCTTTTGATTGCTATATTTTTTTTTTATTGAATGAGAGTTAGATTAAACTTGAAGAATGAATAATAACTAATTGAAAGGTCCCTGATTCTAACAAAAGTTATACTATCATCCCCAGTTACTTCAGCTTTTAAATTATTGAAAAATTCTCCAAATACAATTATTTTAATTAAAAATAAAATATTATAACGTATGAATAATCGTAAACACATCCCACCATTTTAATTAATTTACTTATAAAAGCCTCTCAGTATAATATGGGTATTACCCTAGGACAACTATCAAGTTAAGTTTGTATTATTTTTTATAGAGTTTTTCATAACGAATAGTCAATTTGTAAAATAAAATATCTACGATTGCTTGAATTTGAAAGCTGAATAAAAAATTGAGGAATATTCAATTTTGTAGTTAAAAGCAAACATAATTTTATTTAATGCACTATATAACAATCATGTACAAATGATATAAATTAATCTTAGACGAATTATCAAAAACCTCTACTTTAAATTGAGTTTCAGAGTCAACATGTTTATTATTACTCATAGTTTACTATACATTTACATAAACTAAAAATAAATTTAATTTCTTAGTACTTTAATGTATAATAAACATTTCTTTTAACAGATGTAATGAAAAAAGTCGTGATAAAGGTATAAACTATTGCTTTAAGTCAATGACAGCTGACTAATGCTGTTTAGTGATACCTTTTACAATATATTAAAAATAACAGCGTTCCAACAAAACTGCAAATATGTGTCGAAAGGATTATAAATTACAGAGTAA
>BMAW01104664.1:805172-852057 GCA_019974015.1 Nephila pilipes
CACACATACACACACACACACACACACACACACACACGCACGCACGCACGCACGCACGCACGCACGCACACATATATATACAGTGAATTTCTCATAATTTTTATATTCTGGTCCAATTACCAAGAAGTTCTTTGGAACATAATATTGAATATATATTATTAGATAAGATTTAAAAACAAAATTATCATTAATAAAATGATTTATCAGAAATACGATAAACAATAAGTAACTTATAAATGTTAAAGTAAATACCCCTTCTTCGAAATGCGTGTAGAAGTCTTCTTTACCATTCCAATAACCAAAAAATGAATCAAATCCTCTGTGAACAGGAAGATAGCTTTCATGGTGACAACCTAAATGCCACTAAAATGAGAATTATTGGAAGTCAAATAGAAAAACAAAATTCAGCTGAATTTTACGTGGTCAGTTTTCATATGAATAATTCGTTAGATTTAATTGAAAACAGACTGCAGATAAAAAATATCATGTGACAGAGGCATTTTTCAATAAAGATGAACAAACTTTAAATCATGCGTTTATAAAAGAACATTTGTTTCGGAAAAATCGATTAAATTCAGCAATATTTAATAAAACCATTACGAACATAACAAGTTCTTAAATATCTCATTAATAAATTTAGAATACTGATATTTAGTCATATTATTAAAATGTAATTTTCAAAGAAACTTTTCACAGATAATTCATAACCTTTCCTACTCCTCTTGTGGTATATCCAAGCTCTTTAAGATACTGAGGTAAAATCTTTTCGTCTGGAGACAATCCCCAAGGAGCTGCTGCATAAATGACATCATGCTGTAAGCCTGAAAGGTAGAATAAATTAGAGGAGGATCTTTCAATACTTGGTAATCTTTAATAAATTTCTTAAGTTATGTAACATCATCAGCAATTAAATGTACGATATTTCATGATTGTATAAAAATAATACCATAAGAACTGAAGTAAGGGCGGAAGAAACACAAAGCACTTCAAGGAAAATGTCTATATTGAAAAAAAGTTTAAAAAAAAACTTTCTCAAAATAATTTATTTTTCAAAAATATCCAGTTCTTTCTGCTTTTAGAAATAATTTTTTATCTCTCAAAACGCTCATGGCAACTCTCTAAGGTTTAACTTGGTAAAAATTATCAGTATAACATATTTTCATTTTTTGCTTTTTATTGATTAATAAAGTACGCATATAATGAATACACTGTGAGCTATAAGTTCTTTACAAATTAATAGAATGTTTTTTTACCAGTATGGGGAAACACTAATTGAAAAATAATGAAATAAGAATACCTGTCAAATAAAATGTCTTCATTTGTAATTTAAAACTATTGTGTTAGAATACAGTTCCTAAATCTTAATTCTCTTTAGTAAAAAAAAATAGTAAATACCATACAAATCAAAATTTTATGATGTAAAGATATTTTAGAACTTGTCCTTTATGTGAAAAGCTATAAAATGGAGTAGTTAATTTTTTATTTACTTGTAAAACTGAGAAATTCGTCTTACTTTTTCTTTCTTTGAAGAAGGCCTTCAACATCAAATAATTTTTTTTGCCAGTTGTACTTTTACAGCACATGAAATTTTTTTACCCTAATAATACCTATATAAAACATAGTGTATGGTGTAATTTTAGATTTTCCTGGAATTTTTTGTGGATACCATGTGGATTTATTGGCCTTTACTTATGCTGAACAAAGGGAGATGAAAATATATCCATTAGTTTATAAATCTCATCTAATTTATCACAATATAGCACTTTTTCATGAAATATGCACATATAAGAAATTTCGTAATCAGTTAAGTATTTCGAAAAAAATGACTATATAGATTAAAAATTTCTTTTTTTACTCAAATGGATATTGCAAATATAATTCTAAGGTATAATCACAAAAAATCCCCAATTTTGGTTCTTATCGTATGTCTCTACTTAGTGTTTTAGATTTTGAAAAAGTTGAATTCTTTTCTTTATTATGTATAATAATGCTTGGTTAGCTCTAATTAATGACATTGAGTCCTCTTGGGATATATTGTGCCAAACACAAGTTATAATGCTTACTTTTACGCTCATTTTTGTTATTGAGATTTTTGATTTAGTTACGTTATACCTACCAACATAAGAATAAATTATTAAGTTTTTAATTAAATAATGAAGAAAAAATTATCAATTTAAAAATGATAACCCTTTTAAGGGAAAACAATTTTTTTTATCATGTTCTCTCTGTTTTAGACTCCAGCATCCCTCCATTAAAAATTATTTTTATCATAAATAAACAAAATCAAAGGTTAATAATTAACCGAGAAAAGACTATATTAGATGACGAAGACATTAATTTACAATTCTGAAAAATCTTTCAACATTATTTGTGGTTTTATAACATTTCAAACTTGATAATGGGTTAAATTTCGGTTCAATTGAGCAAAATCTATTTTTTCACAAAAAGTTTATATGAATAATCTTATTAATTCGTATTAAGATACATGAGAAAGTTGTAATGAAGTTATAATTCCTATAATGATATATATTTAATTTAAAATTCGTGACAGATTATTAAAATAGATTTAGTTGTTTTAAAAATGTACAAAAACATTGTGAAGCAAATCTGTGGAACTATAGTTAGTATACAATTCTTGAGCAAAAACTATTCGTCCTTTTCGTAAAACTTATTCCATTTTCTCATCAAATTTATAGAGACCTATTGAGTAAAATTTGAAGTTTAAATACATATTTCAGTCCTTTAATTTATTCAAATGGATTATTTTCAGGGATAAAATAGAGTTTATACAAGTGATAAAGATACTTTGAGAAATTTAACTCCTTGGGACAAATATGTCTTTAAATAAAGTCAATTAAAAAAACTATTCTAAATAAATAAAGCACCACTATATGCAATAAAACTAATTCCATTCAAAACATTTATTTGTTATTCTGAAAATTTTGTTTCAAATAATTTGAAATTTAGACTTTTTGGTAACAGTGAAAGAAGATAAATCCACCAATATATTGTTTGACGAAGGCTGACTTGACGCATTTTCTTTATCATTATTCAAAACTCTTTGATAGTGAAGAGATGTTTTATTTAGAGCATAGAATATATATTATTTAAAATAGATAATACATTTTTTCAAAGAGTTTGCAACTACTAGGGATACTCTAACAGAGTTTCTTAAAATTTAAATGCTTTGATTACTTTAATCAAGAAAATAACACCCGAGAACAAAAATATAACAAAAAAAATCATTATATAACTTGAAATTGTGTAATTATAATATACAGTTTCAATCTTTCTAAATTTCTATGAGATAAAATTTTTTGATATTTTAGAAATATATACAGATGGTAAATAAAATAATAGAAAAATTTGGAGAACCTTGGATATTAATAATGATATAATGTTACTCCACAATGATGATTGTGGATTTCAGGAGTAGATGTATACAAATCTCTCACATAAAATAATAGTATATTATACCATTCCTCTTCTGTAAAATAACTCCCAATTCCTATAGTGATGAAAGAAGGAGGAAATATTCTTCGCACTTGTCACAAAATATTCCCATAAAAGTTTAATAATGCTAAGGTCTGGAGGCTGAAAGCAACAAGACAATTATTTTACTTCCTCATCATGTTCATTAAACCAACATGGGATACACTGTGCTGTACCAAAGGGAGTATTATCCACCTGAAACAAGACAGATACCAAGAAAGAATGTCAGCACCATTGGATGAAAGTCATCCTGAAGTACTTTCAAACATGTATAGGCTGTTACCCTATACTTCCTTGCGCACTGATCCCTGTCTGTCTACTTCCTTTTACACCCACAGTTCCCACGTTTAAAAGAAACATTATTTATTTTTTTACCTGGCTATAATTTAAGATAGAGCTCCTCTTACCACTTACAATTTGGATTATTTTCAATAATGAAGCCTCTACTATGCGAACACCAACAATCATACCTTTTGGTAAAATTGTTGAGATCAGGCAATTTAAAGTAATATTATGCAAATGATGTTGTATCTGTAACTGTACCACTTGTAGTAGATGTCAACTTACCCTGTTCATAAATATAGCAAACAGCGACACCTACATCACACTAAGAATTTGTAAGAGTTCCTGTTACGCTTCTTCTTCAGTAGGTGTTTCCATTATTTTGTCTATGATCTATGATTCGAATATCAAATAATTGTTGATGGCTATAGTGAATAATTTAAATTAAATGCAATACTAAAAAGAAGAAGAAAAAGAAAATTTTAACTAATTTAGAGAAAAAGGGAATATTTTTAATTAATTTATAGAAAAAAGTAATATTTTAACGAATATAAATTATGTACTGTATATTTTGTAGCAATTTAATGAAATTCTTCCATTTTAAATAATCATATGTAATGAGTAATTACATTACATCTTACTATTTATATATTCAAATTTTTATTTGTAGTCAAAGGAAATATTAGAGAACTTAAACCCAAGGGAGTAGGTTTCCTAATCGATCTACGCAATTTAATTTTTCTTTAAAATCTGTATTTTTATTAGAAACAAAACTCACAAACTTACCTAATCGTATTGGATACTTTCCGGTCATTAGAGTTCCTCTTGAGGGAGTACATATCGGCTGCACATAATAATTATTAAGAACAACACCATCTTTGGCTAAAGCATCAATGTTAGGTGTAGGTATTTGCTTGGATCCGTGGAAGCTCACATCATTCCAACCCTGAAAAGATGTCTCGTGTAAAAGTATGTATGCTGCAATCCTTTTTCTAAAACGAACTGAACATCAAGCGAATAAATGTATTTAAGCTATTGATTCAACGTTAAAACTTCATTATTAATGAACATATGATAATAAAAAGAGTACCTTAAAATGCACATTAAAATAATTATTCATGAAAATCTAAATACTTCCCATTGCACAATCACACACAAATGCTAAAATCCTTTAAATCGTAAATTTTTTTGAAAAAAAAAATGACTCTGTACCGTTCATTTCATATGAAAGAAATATTAATTTCTTCGGGATTCTCTATTACCTCATTGATTATGATATTTAATGATTAAAACGAAATGATCATTTCATAATTTTTTGAGGTTATATTGAAATCATTTGAAGATGTAATTTTACCACAGTAAGTCTTAAAAAATCTGTGTTTTGAACGACTCAAAAATTATTCAGACTTTACTAAAGTAAGGTACAAAATTATAAGTTGCAGTATTTACAATGTAATATACGCTATTACTGTGCATGAGGTAAACTATATGAAATCACAAACATAGAGAAAGGTAAAAAGTAACTTACAGAGTCACTCGTAAAATCGCAAATAATATAAGAAAACTAATAAACATTGGACTTAAAATGGAAGCTTCTGAATAATAGACTTATTATGCTTTTGATTAACTTATTATTATTGAGTTTGTGAAGCCAAATCCTCCCTCCTGATGAACTCCTCCCTTGCAACTAAATTAAATGGCAAACTTGCAAAACTATGGTATGTCTAAATTCGAGGAACAAGTAGCCCTCCTACAACACGACGTCTTAGAATACGGTTTCGCTCTAACGCGATAGGAAAAATTGGAAAAACCTTATACAACAATATACTTCTACAGCATTAGAAAACATGATATTTGTTTTACACATATAAAAACTAAATAACCTTAAAATAATGACGGGAAGAATAAGGAAATATAGTGGCTGTGTCACAAGACACATCCACACATCACATTAACAGCATTGCCAGACTCGTCGCCAATACAAAACTTATGGGATGATACAAGTCGTTCTGTTAAAACTCCTCAGCTGGCATAAAATTTACAAGATCTGCATGACAAAGTTCAATCTGCATACACCATTTAGAGAGTCTTCGACTCCATGTAACGACGTGTAGTAGAATGCATTAGAAATAATGGCAACTCAACATTCTTTTAAGAGTTGTAATGATTTTATATTTTGAGACCAATAAATTTTGTTATATCCACCTTAATCTTTAATCATATCTCGTTGTGGTGAACCTTATTTTACTTTCAAATATCAGTTCAACCTGATCATTTCTTCTAAATATAATTTTTATAACGATGAGTACACACACACACACACACTCACGCACGCACGCACACACACACATATATATATTACGCGCTGAGTATAGAAAATATCCAACTGTGACAGGCTACCGCCTCTCTAAATTTCAATTGATTACTATTTTATTATTCGTGTGTGATTAATTTAGCGTGAATGCATTTTTATTGTCAAGAGTAAAATTCATTGAAACTCAATTTAAGTGCTATCATGTATTTTCTCAAGAATTAAAACTTATTGTAAACATTCAAAACAAAGAATTATTTAGAAAATACTCCTTCTTGAAAATTCCATACTAAAAACTACTCAAATAATTTTAGAGTAATTTATCATAGTACATGTTTTTGAGTTTATTTTAAATTTTATAAAAATGACTATCAAATAAATTTTATGGTAAATTAATAATTGGGAAATAGAGTGCTTACCAAATCGTCAACAATTATAAATATGATATGAGGTGGCTTTGAACAACTGATGAGACCAAGAAAACGCAGCAGTATTGTTGCAGACACATAAATGAGACATTTTATGCTCTTCATATCCTAATAGATATTTTAAAAAATGGATTAAAAGTAATGGCATAAATATGTCATTAAATTCACACAAGATATAATAATTAGAATTATACATTTTAATATAGTTTTTTTTCAATTTATTGGTATTGAAATAAAGGAATATGAGATAAAAAAAAAAAACAATAAGAGGAAAAACTACTTGTGTAATGGGGTTTCAAAGTAAAAATTTAACTTACAATTTAAGGCAATAGATATTTGCTAATTAAGAAATCAATCTTCGATTTCTTACATCTGAGGTGTTTGTCTATCAAAAGTCAGTTTCTTATAAGGATATTTCAAAAAAGGCTGAATTGGCTATATCTGATGTTTCTGTTAGTTCAATGACCTGTGGAATATTTGATTTTCAGTTGATACTCTTTTTTAAAATGTTTATGTAATATTGTTTATTTCTGAACACCATGTTTATGATAAGTCATGCTTTTTTATTAGAGTAAATTTCGTATATTCAATTTAGTTATGTGTAAAATTTCTAATAATGTATCTTGAAGATATAAAAATAATCTTAAAAGTATAAAATTATTAATATCAAAAGCTCATTTTATTCCAACTGTATAAAAAGGCGAATAGAAATTATATAGATAACATATAGGAATAATTATTGAGTTATAATTATTTCTTTAAAATTGTATTTTTCTTTAATAAAGTCATAAAATACTTTTGGGGCGAATAATTCAGCCTTTTATTTTAACTCTATTTGAAGGTGGTTGCAAAAATTTACAAAAAAAAAAAATCTAATTTTTTTAAAATATTTTTTTGTGGTTTTTAAAAAAAAAAAAAAAAAAAAAAAAAAAAAAAGAAGGAAACAGTAGGTTTTTTTGAAAGAAGAGGACATTTCAAATTTCACAGCAAATGCAAAAAAGAATCATAACATTTCCAGAGAACTTGAATCAGTAATTTTCTATCATTCGATTGCACGTATAATATAAAAATGCCTATAAAATTATTTATGATCTTACACGCTGCCAAGGAAAAATATTTTACCTACTCTTAGATGACTCTACCTACATTCTTTTTACCTACGCTTTACAAAATTAGTCAGGTTTGTGAAAGATTAAACTCATTTCGACTTATAAATACATGTATTTTTATGAAAATTACGAAAAAAAAATTTAATATTATTGCAAAACTTTGCTGAATTTACAAATAATAGGAGAGGTAAGTTAGAGAGAAAGCTACTGTTGTTCAAGCGCTTCGTTTGTTGTTGTTTTGTGCTACTGATTTATTATTTGATTGTAGCCCCTTTGTTATTAGCTGGTTTATACTGATAAAACTTCCTAGATGCTCTGTGTTTTAGCACAGCGAGGCAATGAGAGGAGCAGAGGGTGTAAGTTGAGATCACTGGCGTAATACTGTAATTTAATAAAGTGAATGATCATGTCTGATAGTCAGACACGCAGCACATTTATTTTCCATATTTGCTACGATATTGTGGATTTATTTTGGGCTCAAAAAATTCCAAACGTCACGAAGAGCTCTTTTCAATTCTCGAAAGGTGTTTGGTGGGTGAGGAAGGGCTGGAAGTTGTCTCCCGAGCATATCTCACGCATATGCCATAGGATTCAGATAAGATGAGACAGTAGGTCAAGACATGCATTGGATATTTTCCGTTCCGAGGAAGTCGTCAATCAGATTTGCTTGGTGACAAGCCAAGTTATCGTCCATGAATATGAAATTAGGACGGAAAGTACCTCGAAACAGGCGAACATAAGACTTAAGAACTTCAACTAAGTATCTTTTAACAATCACAGACCCAGTCTGAAGGATTTGTAAGTCTGTTCGGCCGTCCAACATGATGCCTGCCTACACCATGACTTCCCTTGACTGAAAACGATGTCTTTCCTTGATGTTTCTCGGGTGAGCACGTTCTCGCAGTATAGTTAACCGATGAGAATCAGTGCTCAGAGTAAAGCGGAATTCGTCACTGAACATTGTATTAGCCCACTTTCCCAAACTCTATTACTTGTACTCCTAACTCTATTTAAAATGAGAACGTTTATACGTTAAAGTGAGGGGAATGGTAACCGTTGGTCTTCTGGGGTAGCGACTAACATGATTGAGTCTCCAGTGAACAGTTTTTCTGGAATCTCGTGCTCCTCTATCAGCTGAGAAAGCTTAACCTGTTTCTCTGGCAAAACTGACCTCCCGCAGTTATTGCCAGACATCGGTCTTAGTGAATGGTTTTGACTCTCTGCCGACCTGGTATTCGGCGTTGGTTATCTATTCCCACACTTTGAAACTTCTTGTGCAGTCTTGGGATCCTGCACGAGGCACATTCAGAAGACATTCGGTTTGTGATCGTCCCGACTCGAGCATTCCAACTGTTCTTCTTTTCGCAAACATGTCAGGTTGTTGTCTTTGTGCCATCATTCATTCTGTTTAATCATTAAAAGCGTTCCATCTCCTATGAATTGCATGAAATCTTTCTGAACAACTTATGCGGAGTGAACTAGTTTATTCTGACGTACGCAGATATTTTATAAAGGTGTTTCGCTCATGAAAACGTCTACTGAAATATTTTGCATAAAGACAGTATTTCACCTCTACAACCGATGATTATCTACAAATTTTTTGAAGAAATTCACCAATAATTACTCCCATTTTTTTTCGAATTTTTTGAATTATGCTTAACTTTTTGGCACCAAAATAGGGAATATACGAGTTGATGAGTGAATATATGAGCTATGATAAAATAGTGTGTAAAATAAATTTTTTTATTAGGATCACTTCTGAGTAAATTCTTACTTTTTCTCATATTTTATAGCATATTTTTAAAAGAAAATAAATCACAGGTATCTTTACAAAAATATAATATTTGATATAAAACCCAATCTTTTATTGTTACTTTGACCTCCACCTTTGAAAAAAATTTTCTATCAAAAGGGAATCATAGTACTAAATATATCAGAAAGATTATTATTTTTAGGGAATAAACGTTTTTTCATATATCCATAGATTTTACATCCCTATAAAAGTAAGACTCTAAAAACTGAAAGTATGTTTTGGAATTTTATGGCATACCCCGCCATGAAATTCACACGGGTAAGAAAGGCATAAATTCTTGTGTAGCTTAATAAATAATGTTATTTGTGTTCTCAGTAAGTATTTCTTATTTTAAAAGTAATAAAACTGCATTTAAAAATGCATGAAATTATATGTTTCACTATCATACTAAAATGTTTTTCAATTTTTTGCTAGAAACAGAAGAGATATATAACCTTCGTAAAAAATCTATATATCTATAAAATTCAAGTCGTAACTATAGAAAGGAAGCTATTTTATTCAAAATGAGATTTATTGCAGTTATGTAACGCCTTCACCTTTATGGTAGCGAGCGCATTCCATAATTAAAGTTTTGAGTCTTTATATTGGGAAGCCATCATCTTCCCAATCTATATCACCAGTTCACAAAAGTGAATATTAATTAGCTTAAAGCAAGCTTACTTCCAAGATCTAGGCTCCACAGAAGCAATTACTATCAATAAAAGAAAATACGTTCTCCGAATTCCTAACACATTTTTATTTTCTTGAACAAAACATTCTAAAGTACAAAAATGTTGCCAATGTTAACAAAAAGAATAAAAACAGACGATTCTACCATAAAAATCAATTATTTAATTAAATATGAAAATAAGAGCAAACGACAAATTATTAGAGTAGACAATAATATTCTGTTCGGATATTAAAATAGAAGCAGATGATAAATTATATTAAATTAATTATATCTTAGCAATATAAATATACCTTAAGGAAACTTAATGTAATTATTATAACCATAATCTATAATAATGAATTTTTTTAACCTAACACCATGTATCATTTATTTTATGCCTCCACATTTTTGTTGACACTATTTTCATAAAACAGCAACATGTTAGCACGTGTTAATAATTATATAAACTGATCAAACATTAATGAAAGTGGCTATTTTCTTTAATGTGTAAATTTTTTAATGAAAATGACACAATATTTAAAATAAACAACCTTAAAATATTTTTCGTTAACAAGCAATATAAAACGTTGAATTAAGTATTAATTTTAAGGGCTTATGAATCACTATATAAATAAATTGAAGATGTAATTTACAAGCTTATAAAATTTGGAGAAAGTGGGTATAAAGAATAACATTAAGAAAGATAGAATACGCTTAAGAGCCGATAAAATGTATTCATTATGCCATAATCGGATAAAACATATTTTAATAAAATCTTTGTTGAATTTCTTGATAAAATGCGTATTATGTAACGTGAATTTCTTAAAGTTATAAAATATCATAGCCTATAAAAACCCATTTTGATCCTGGTTTAATAACTCAATTAATTTTTCTCTTAAGCTCTGAGATTGTTAAACACTTAACTTTATTAAATCTGGTTGAACATCTTTCAGTTTTTGCTGAAGATAATTATTTCCACTTTTCATGAGCAATTTTTTCTTTATTGTATTGAAATTTATAAATCATTATTATTAATAGATAAATTTGAAATACGTAATTTGGGTTATAGACCTAACTTATATGGGATTTATAATTATTGAAGTTTCTGATTCTAAACAAAAAGTAGTTGCATAACTTACACATTCATAGCTAATACTGCCGCTGACCAGAGTTTTCTTTTAATTAACAGTCGTTTATATAAAAAAAACATTTAAGAATATTCTGATATGGTCGTGTTCTAGTTCTTAGTCTTGTAACACTATTGCCTTGATAAGTACAAACCCTTGTTGAGAGAGCTCGGTCTCCTTGGGAGAATTAATCAATCAGAGCTGTACATCTAAAACTTATTCATTAGCTAATTGATTTATTTGGTTTTCATTTCAAACGTTACATAAAGTTTTCTGAAGGACTTATTTGATACTAGCTGATGCGACATACCATTGTTCTGGTGAAACGAATCATTCTCAAAAATTTTTGGTAAGATATTGAGAAGAATTTTGACAAATATTTGGCAAATAATTTGTAATAATCCAAGATAAAAGGATTTAATTAATCTCGAATATTTAAACAACACAAAACAATATATATTGTTTAATATTTTAATAATTCATTAAAAATTTAAGGTAAAAAGATAACTTGTAATAAAGTGTCTCATAAAATAATTTATTTTAGATCTAACATAAAATTTTATTATATGGTCTTAAAGATAGAAATAATAAAAAATAAAAATCAAAGTTTCTTTTTAAAAATAAGGTAGCCAAAACTTACAGTTATATATATCTAAAACTCTGAAATTGGCTTGTAAAATATTGAAAAACACTTATAAAAATAATTAAAAATTACTTTAAAATGACTTAGAATATCATTGAGAATAATGAAATGTATACATTAAAAGAACAGTTCCAAATCAAATTAACTTTTCTGCTTGGTATATCAAAAGACGAAAATACTCTTCCAGAGAATCTTAAAAAATATTTGATCAATGAACGGAAGACTTATAAGGTACAAATTGATTTAATATTGATTCTGATGATATTTTAAGATTTTAAGAACGTTACATTGGTCACTAGGGATATATTTAATCCTAAAAATTACTAAAATAAGCTAAAAAAATTTTTAATTTCTTTTAATGAGGCCGATAAATGTCTCAATATTAAGGAAAGTAAGAACTGAAAGCAAAAATTAAGGATACTGTTGAGAGAAGGAAAAAAGTGCATAATTACATGTAACTCATAACAGCGCTTCATTGGTTATAATACGATGATTATTCGATGACACCAACACAGGAAAATATCTTAAGGATGAAGCAGTGCGAAATTTCTAAATCGGTCAACATTGAAGCTACCTTATGAATAACTTTCATTTAAATATGGACCGACTGTTTTGTGCCCTTGCGAAATGAAAAACGTCACGGAAAATTTCATTGCATCTGTGTCTGAGTGATTCTTAATTCAAAAGTAAAGTCTGTAAGAGAATAGGAATCGGAAGCAAAACTTTTCACCGTACAAATGCCGACACAAATAGGTATGTGAAACGACCGGGCTTTGTGCTAGTAATTGTTCAAAGGTGAGAAGAAAGCGATGTACGTATGAATTTTTGTTAGAATATGGCTGAGCATATATTTAATTGTTGGTATTGTTAAGTTATTTGCCACGTTTTAACAATGGCTTAAAACATCAATAAAAAGACGCAAGTACATTGTCATAAACACGTATTTTTTAGAACAGATGCAACAGTCCTGAATACAATAAGAACTTTTTTGACGAATCAAAGGCGAGGAAGATTCAAAGATAAAAGTTTTGAGAGGAATGATCAGTATGTAACCAAGGTATGCGATATATACGATGAATTAGAAAATTTATCTTTCACATTTAGAAGAAAAAAAAAAAAAAAAAACTCATATTATTTTTAAAAGCTTTTCGATAGTTTTCAATTTAGTGTTGGTTTTTTTTAACTCCAAGAAGGAATTTATTTAATTGATTACTTGTTAAAGGAGCTTTTATACACAATTTTATCATTTATTTTTAGTTTCAATTTAATTTTAAGAATATATTTTGCTTTTCAGAAATTTCTTGTTACAGAATACTAAAGGCAATATATTGTGGAGTATTTCATACTCCAGTGATTAATTAGTAACCAAATGTAATATTTCATAAATGTATTAGGATTTAGAAGAATTAATAATACCAATAAGATTTGGTTTACCAACTTCATACTTCAATTCGATTTTTAAAGATAATGTGAAGAAGAAATTTTTTTTAATTGAGTGATGTTTGCAAATCATGTAAGTAAAATTAAGAGAACAATTAATGAATTTTTATATTACACATAATTTTTTAGTTAACAAATGTGTCCTTTTAGATTAATTCCTCTGTTCACATTACGATAACGTACCTGTGTATTTTGCTTTGAATGAGAGTTTGTTGGTTATACCTTCTAATCAGTTAGATTGCCTTATTCAATTTGTTGATTTTTTTTTTCATATTTATTCATGCATAATGTTTACGATTCACTGACTTTTCAAAAAAATGTTATTATCTGTTGTATGCTATATAAAAATTTGTCTTTTGTAAGTAACTGAGGAATAATGACTTCCTAAAATAAAATACAAAATGATAAAAGACATCCTGTATATTATTGGAGACACATTCCACTTATTTTACAGGATTGAGCTTATGAATAATTTTCATTCTTATAAAATTATCTTATATCCTAACTGGGATAAAAATAAATAAATGTGAAGAAAAAGTACGAGAAAAATATATAAAATATATATTGTAATAATTTGTAACCTGATATTTGTCTCCAGTTTGTAAAAAATAGCTTTCATGACGTATAATGCATCTCTATCAGAATGGGCATTTTATTCTTCATGGTTTTTATAAGTGTGTGTGTGAGAGAGAGAAAGAGAGCCCAAATCCTTCGCATATACACATTAAAATTATAAGTCAGAAAGAAAGGAAGAGCATAAGAATTTAAAATATGATTGCTCATTTGATTGGTAAAGTTTTTAAATTTGATTTGCGAGTCGTAAGAAATATATGTCAAATTATAGCACTTGAGAACCTAACTATAGAGAGGAAAGGCGTTTTGAATTAGCATTTTGAAAACACCTTCTGTATATATAAAGTATATATATATATAATGAATTAATGATTCTAATTTTTGTAACATTCATGGTGAAGGACAAGCGAATTCTTTGAGTAAAGTCTACGAGTATTTATTTTACGTTCAATGAGAGAGAGAAAGAACACATACATTCGCACACACTGTTACATCATGAAATCTGTAGCAGATGCCACATGCGTCTTTTCGCCTTCGGGGCTAAAACAGAAGAGGAAGAAACTTTCTCTGTTTGAAATTTAAATGCTAGAATTATTTGAATCACTTGGTGTTAGATTTAAAGATCCTAAGGCATTTTAGGATCTCTAAATTCCCCTACCAGCCGAAAAGTCTAGTAGGAGTTATCTCTACTGCTTTGAAGCGCGAGAATCGCTGGCTAAGCAGATTTAGAAATTATGTGATTGAATAAATTAAAAGATTAAATGGGTTTGTATCAGGAAATAAAGACGAAACTCCTTACTGTGATAGTCAAAGTATAGGATAAATTAGGAAATTAAATGAAATTTGAGAGTGAAATAATTACACATACGTGCATATATATATATATACGATGTGCATCGTTAGTTTGCTTATAGTTTTTTTTATTAGCTATGATTAGGGATGCGATAGCATAATTTGAGCTTGTTCCAATCGATTTTTTATTCAATTAATGAAACAATTTAACTGAATATAGCTTCACAAAATTTTCGATAACACATAAACAAATATTTAACAATGCAAATATCAACAGAATTTTTTAAAAACTTTTTTACTGATATAATTTGAATTTTTTGGATATGTATATTGCATAATACATAAAAAAAAAAAACTTTAAAAGTTATTAATAGCAAAACAATATAGATAAAAATAATTTTTAAGTCATGATTGTTGTTAAATTTTTTTTGTAATTGCATTTATGTTTTAAAAATAGTTACTAAACTAAACAAAAATGGATGTTGTTCCGGTAATCAAACAGAATTTTATGATAGCGATAAAACAAATATTTTCCTGCAAATATCCCTCGATTGAATTTCAAATTCATTCCCTCAAATCGAATTCAGAGATTTAGCTAGAAATATCTTTAATTGACTTAAAAAATTTTCAGCTCGTTTTTTTTTTTTTTTTTTTTTGCTTCTTTCTGGCCCTTTTATTACTAAAGTCGTCAAATAATTATTACCTACTGTAATTTTGCTTTTAAAAATTGGCTCTGGCTTGTGAATGGTAATATTTATAAATAAGGAAGTTAGTAGAAATTTGCCATGAATATACTTTGTGAGAGTTTTATCATATTAGACAACAGCTATACGTGATAAACTTTTGCTTTATATGCAATGAGTGTAATTTATACCTTTTGAATTAAATTAAGTTATTTTATATAAATATGGATATTTATTAAAAAATTAGGCATTAGATATATACAGTTTTTTAATAAAGAGGTTAAGGACTTAAATACTTTACTTAATTTTACCTTACTTAATTTTTTGACAGGTTTTAAGTCCAAAATTACTATACACATTTAGTCTAATTAATTGTAATTCGGTTATAAATATTAAAAAAAAATGATTTAAATATTAAAGTCATTCCTGATTCATATTCCGCCAAAAGAAACAAAAATAATCCACAAATATTTACTAAGTGAGAAAGTAAGCCCCTGTATTTTTAATTTAAAAATTGTACTTGATTGCTAATATATCATATAAAATATTAAGAACACAATACTGAATCTTAATGAATATGTTTAACATGAAAAGAAAAGAAGAAAAAAAAACTTAAAATGTCCTTTCAAAGTGACGAATTATAATTAAATATAGTTTCAACAATTCTTGATTTAGACAATTAAGTTCATGATAACTGATTAAATACTTTTTTATTCTAATTACAATTTATTAAGAATTGATGAATTTCACGCTTTAGCACTAATTTTGTAATTTAATATTTAAAGTAATTTGCATATTGGAAACATGGAATGATAAAAATTAGGGTTATTACATATCTCTCTCTGATTTATTTTAAAAACAAACAATTCTTTCTATGATTTTTTTTCAATAACTCGGTCTAATAATAATTATTTTACATTTGTTTCCTTAAACAAAAATTTAATATTTTCTATGTTGTATTCTGTCGATGCCTGCTTCCACTTACGCCTCCTCCTATTTTAAAAAACCGACAGAGAAGCATCTCACATGTTATTAAAAGATAATCAAATGCACTATTATTTAGACAAGTTTACCGTAAAAAAGTTCATAGTTCTATATATTATACATAATATTTCGTTCTACATTTCTCCTCACAAATCATACCAAAAAATTAAGTATTTTAAAGTTTTTTTCAAACTTGTGATCAAGGTTGAAAAAAGCAGTAACAGAAAATAATCAACACAAAAACTTACGTAACACCACTTAGACGTTTTCAACAATTTTCTATCTTAAAATACAAATATTGTTTCCTCATTCCTATCTAGTATCACTTCAGAGTAATGAAGTAAGTTATCATATCATCGCGCTCGCTTCTATATTTAGTTGACAAATTCAAGGAGAGATGGCAGTATGAATCTTTCATGTCAACTGTTCGTGTTTGACAAGTTTTTTAAAAATCTTGTTTTCTTTCTTTTCTTTTCTTTTCTTTTTTTTTTTCATTTTTTTTATACAAATGATAAAAACAAGTATAAGTTTTCTTCGTATTTCTGTGAGACTATGAGCTACTTAAAGTATCTATTTCTATCTAGAAAAAAGAAGACTTTAAACCAATAGACCGCCAGTTGAACTTTAATCTTATACCAAACTGATTATCTCTTGATTGCTCTGATGCGATTTTGTAGTTTATCATATGTTATTATTAATATGGATTTCTTCTTATTTTTATTTTGGTGATTAGTAATTTTTTCACTTAATAAACACTCTTAAAAGACATTCGGACAAAAACAATTAATATTTTAGATGTTGAATGAAAAATTATATTCATAAATAATTAAATACTTTGGTGTAACCTTATAATAAACATATGTTGAGCGACCATACTCTACAGCACTACTGTAAAAAATAAAGATTTTCTTAATAAATTTATTTTGACGATTTACTATAAGTAACTGTGTTCAAATGAAATATGGATTGGACAACTAACTGACCCGAGAGAAGGGTCCTAAGCCCTAAATTTAAGCATATTTTAATCATAATAATTTAATTTAGTGGAGAAATTTGTCAGAATGAACAAGTGCATACTTAGCGTAGGTAGAATGGAATCTTTAGAGAATGAATATTACATACAAAGTCATTGAAGCTTGGAAGCAGATATCTGTTTCTGTCATTGTTATTGCCAGTACAGAAATTTTGATTTTCTGAGGTTTTAAAATTGATTATTGCCTTTAAATTACAAGCATCAGCCAATTTGAATGCATAAATATTAGAAAAAAAAATACACATTAACTAATATCGATTCATACTTAATAATGAATTTCATTTCTTCCGAGACAATCATCATTGAGAATTTTAATTTAAGCTTTCATGTTCAACAAAATAGTGCTCCATTGTTGGCTTTACTAACCAAGGATAAATCTCGTATAACCATCAGTTGCAAAACCTGCTAATATGAAATAATATGTAATAAGATATTTTTTATTTTAAAACCATGTAAAATAAAAGAAAATCAAGATATTAATTTAGTCACTTACTCAATACCTCGAAATAAAATCTTAGATGCAGTTGATGAAAGTAATCATTTGATATTTTGTGACTTAGCATTCTTAAATTTTCGAATAATTTCATCAGAAATGATTCTATACAAATAGTGAATCGTTACCATTTTTATATATATATAAAAATTTTGCTACAGAGATATATTTTCCCTTGAAACCAATTAACTCTAAAATATACCGAATAAAAGAGTATTAAAATGAATCAAGGTGACTGCATGACAAATTCTACAGAATCAACAACTTGTGTTTAAATACTTTCGTGGTTTTTTTTTTTTTTTAGATTTGTTCGACTGTTGTAAGAAATTTTCAATTTTCAGTCAATTTTCAACTTTACTGAATTTCCCATAGAGTTATTTTCGCAAAATTTTGGCCATCAGTTTTTTCACGATTTCAGAAATAATCTATTAATAACAGCAGGTCTTCAGTAATCGCTGAATTTACCAATGAAAACCTTTCCTTACACCGTATGTCATGAAGTAACTCCCTTCCTTCTACAAAAATTGCTAAGATGCGGATCTTACACAGGAGCAAACGATACAGATGGGAAGTATGAGTTGTATGAATACATCTATAAAAGAGCCCAAGTACTTGTTCAAAGAAATCTGAGAGATTAAAAAAAAAAAAGAAGAAGAAGAAGAAGGGGATAAAAAAGTAATTGGAGAAGATTTCATTTGGCTTAAAGGAAACATTTAGAAATGAAATTTTTTTTTATTATTATTAAAATCAGATTTTTTTTTACGAATTCTTCGATACCAATCTGTAATAAAGTACTTTCATACTGCATTAAAAATAATCAAAACTACTAATTACTATGATTAAAATTTTATATCTCTTAAGTAGTATCAAGCATTTTACTTAATTTTTTCGCAATAATCGAATAAATAAAATTTTATGATGAATATTCAGAGAGAAATAGGAAAATATTGTCAGTTTTTATTTCTTAAATAATCTGGTTCATCAGAGGAAATGATCACGATGTTTAATTCTTAAATTCTAAAAATCAAAAGGTTTCTTCTGATTTATTTCACGCTTTATAAGTATATTTTTACGATTTAAGTTGAAATGGAAGTGCACAAGGGTAATTTGAATAATCAGATACAAGTCAGATTTCAGAACATAGATGGCACCATATGCAAATCAAATAAAGAACATTTACTTTAATTTTGTTGTAACATCTGGTTACTGATAATTTTCACTTGGCTTAGATAGTGTTTGAGCATAAAAAGAAGGATAAAGATAAACTGATACACTGAGGTATCTATAATCTTATTCATATATTGAACACAGAAATTGTTTTTAGTTTTGATATATGTTTTTAAAATGATCTGAATTTTCAGTATCTTTTCTCTTTTGATGAAAATAGATATGAGTGCATTAAACATAAAGGAGTGTTTTTAAATGGGACTTACTGATAATACAAAAACGTTGAAATAAGAATTTAAAAAATGACGAACGTCTTCAAAATGTATTATGAAGGTTGTTAGAATGCTCAGAAGTTATAAGGGAAAATAACATATTTTTCTAAGAAGTTAATAAAAACTCAATTTCACTTTCTAATTATCTTCCCTTTCTGAATTTTTTCACTTTCTTTTTCTCTAACTCTTCAATTGAGTTTTTCGACAGGTTACTTATATACATTTCTCTTATTAAAATTCAAAAATATATGCTCTCAGAAAGCAAAACATTTAAAACATATAGCTCTTCACAAAACAACTCAAACAAGCAAATAGCTACAGTACTATTTGAATATATATTTAAGTGCGTTTAATAATAAAAAAAAAAACACAATTAACATTTGTACACAATATTTAAAATTTAAGTTGACGTGAAAGAATTTCTATATTCTTCAGAGAATTCTCAAATGGATTATTTTCCAGTTTTTACAGATGTTTCATAGACAAGATTATGATGTCAGTCAATAAAAAAGCTGATGTGTAGGTAAAATTTATTGTCATTTCCTCATTCATACATTTGAAGGACGTATGTTAGAGAAGTACTATCTTTATTCTAGTGAGATGCAATTGTAATTTATTTTTTTGCAATCAAAATAATATGCTTTGATTTTTAGAAACAACATTTTAATGAAATAATTTGTTTTCAAGCAAGTTTCGAATATATATATATATATATATATATATTTGTGAATCTGTGGTTAAAAGCCAACTTAAGGAGTTTTCGACTTCATGAAATTAGTTACAGATCATTAACAGAAAGAAAAAAAATACTCGCATATAAGTTGATCAAGATAATTATGATAATTGAGATGAGTTATTGTTGAGCATTCATAAAAATTAGAAAAATTGATTCTGTAAAACCTTTGCTGAGTTTTCAATTATTATAATTACTTAAGTAAGAACTGAATGGTTTGCTAATTCAAAACGTCTTGGAGGTTTCAAAGAAAAGGCACTTTATCAATCCAAAAAAATTGTACATGACTATAAAATTTCCCCTGGTATGCTTCATGGTTGTTTGTTAGCATTGAACTGAGAAATAACACGAAGATCAGTGACGAGTCTCGTAATTTTGAACCTAAGTCAAGTAACGAGGACGACACTTGAGCTGTCCTCTCCGTACTCCAAGCTTTCGCACTACACCTACGAGAGTGCTCGGATTTAATGTGCATCAGCCCCGCTACACGGCGAGTCTTTAGTGGCATTAGGGTTCGAAGCCACGAATCGACGAAATCAAAGCCGGCCGTGAGTTCGCGACCCTGAACACTAGGCAGCGGTAGCCACAAACTGATCTACAATAAGCATACAATTTTCTACATTACCAAAGGTCTCTGGAGTACAATGTTTCTATAACAATTCTTTTTACGCTTAAAGCAATGTTCAATTGTAAAATAATTTCTTATTTAATGAAAAGTTAAATTTTTCTGTAATCAGATGTAAATTATTCATCAATGTATTTACGGTGTGATTATTTATCTGTAGTTATTTACACCCTAGTTATTCAAAAATTTATATTCAGTTTTTCGAATTTTAAGACATTTCGATTCATAGTTCGTGAAAGAGTGTTGAAAAAATGATGGAATTTGAAATGAATCTACATTTACTTGTATTCTTCTAAATTATTCTAAAAAGAGTTTAAGTAATAATTATAAAAGAATAATTTTGCTTCATATTGGGGCTTAAATCTAAGTTTATTAAGAATGTTTTATGTTGTTTACGATTGTAGCTAAATTTAAAATCCTAAGGTATAATATAATTAAAAAATCTTTTTTTAATGCATACTATACGTTTTCGTAATTTTGAGGAGTTCATATTGCTCACTAACTTGATTTTATTCAGTTAGAGATCTAGAAATCTTACATACATAATTACTTGGATATTAATGAAATAATTTTTTTGTATAGATTTTTAATTTTCTAATTTTTGTTCAAAAAAGTTAGTAAAGGATAGTTCGTCGTTTTCTTGAAAAGGAAAATACAATTTCATCTTAAACATCAAAATTGGGGAAGAAATTTATTAATGAAAATTTTAATAAAATTTATTAATGTAATTAAATATATTTTTATTTTATTTCTTATAATGTAATGTGTTCTTTTAGTATTTGTAATCTGTTGAAATGTATAGAAGTTCCATATCATTACATGATATTTTTCGGTATGTGAATATTGGGCCTGTAAAATATCTTAAAACCTGTTAATCTGCCATAAACCAGAATATATAAATCTATAAATATTATATATTATATATTTCAGAATCTATAAATATTATACATCATTTTCTATTATGATTTATTTCTTTCATTTTATTTGTTCTTTTTCATATTTAGGTTAGTATTTTGTCATGTTCCGAAGTTTATCTTCTTGATATTTTTGTCATGCATTCTTTCATGTATTTTTTCTCTATATATAAGAACTATTTCGTGTTGTGCATAAATTATTCAATGGCATTAAAACACAAATTAAAAGTAAACACACATTTCAAAATTGGATAACATACGTTTTTATTTGTTTGACAATAATTTAAAACATTACATATTTGCAATACTCTCGTACACATAAATTCATATTCAAAATGCCTTTTGACGTCAGAGAACCAAACAAACTTATAGCAAATTTTAACAGTTCTTTGCTTAAAATCAACTGTGATATAATTTATTCTTTTTGTATTTCACAGCATCTTAAAAAACGCAACATTTAAAACTTCACTAATAATATTTAAGCTATACTTTTACTCTTTTAATTTGTACAAGTATGTTAAATTATATGTATTTAAAAATTATTCATATACATATATCCAGATTGCTATATTATTATCTCACCATAATTAATTCACGTATTCCCTATAATAATTAATTCACGTAACCAAATTAGCATATAGCACGTTATGTGATATTATCTGATTAAGGCATAGATTCTTTACAGTAACCGTGGAAATATTATTACAGCTGGATAATTTGAAGGCACTTGAAAGAAGATACTAGTCTATCTATATTTATAATATCAATTTATACTTTATGTGCAATGTAGTACAACGATATAACAGGAAATAAAATCTATAAGAATTAAAAACAATACACTCAACAAATTAACATAGGGAATAAATTTTTGAATTCTGTAAAAATGTATCCCTTCGCAAGAACTTTATCCCTTTTAAAGTTCTATAAATACTTTTTTTGTAACACATGTCTGGGTATCCAGATTATTAGAAATTTAGATGGGTCTCGTAAAGTTTGCTGGGAAAAGTCCTTTTTCTCCTGTGGATTCTTTGATGCCCATTAGCCAGCCTTCCTCCTTTAAAATAATAAAAATATATAGAGTATGAGCATATCATTATGTAATGTCATAACTCTTTTTGTATCGAGTATTATTTGTAATCATACATTATTTCAAAATATAAATATAATACATATTTTTAAAACCATTTTTAATATAAAGTCAAGACATATTAAACACAAATTACTTTTAATTGTGCAGTAAATTTAAAGAACGTTAACATATTACTTTTCAAGTTTAATTACTTTCTTCACTTACTTAAAATTAATTATCATATTTATATATTAGTTACCTTTTAAAATATATCTGATATGAGCAAATGAATTAAATAACTGCTTTGTTTTGAATTTTTTGCAACTAACATGGATTAGATAAGCCAATCAGCTTTTACGTCTTTTGAAAAGAACATTTAACATTGCAAGTAAATGATATTTAGTTTTAGTAATTCTTCATTTTCTATCTCCAAAATGTATGATTTAAAATCTCAATCGTAAAGTTAATTGATGTAGGATATTTAGTTTTCACGATATTCCATAACTTCTATTCAATTATAAATATTTTATAAAGTAAGGATTTGAAATAGGATAAACAGTTCCTTATGATCACTGAATTTGTTATAAATAGGATAAATAAATTGAAATCACACAACAAATAAACACAATCTGATCTGAATTGTAGCCCAATCATTTGAGAAGCATTTTTTAAAGTATTTAAATAGATAAATCAATTTTGTATTTTGCCTAATTTAATTGCAAAATTAGGTGGTTTGTCTTTGCTCGGGAGCAATATTAATCATATGAACGTAATCATGTCTTTGTTACAGAAATGTTCTTTCGAAGAAATCAGAAAATTTTATTTATTGATTCAATCAAAACTACTTACTTGCTCCTCAGGGTCATCATATTCAACCACTCGAATGATATCGCCGATTTCAAAGCACAACTCATCAACATCTTCTCCTGTGTATTTATATGTAGCGCGAACCTAAGCAGTATAATAAAAACAATATATGTAACAAATCCTTAAAATTTAGGAGCAATACAAAACACTTACACAATTAATATTGATTACATTGCTTTGATATAACGCATTATAATATATGTGTAAAGTCGATTTTTTAATTGTTAAATATGAAAAAAAATTGAAATACAGGAAACTACATAATTTATACATTTTTTACATTTGAGTAATTATTTTTTGCTTGTTAATTTTTTGAGGTTAATCACTATTAAGTAATTCTTTAGATTGTATATACCTGTACAGTACACCAAAACCACATTAAGGTTTTGTTCTTATGAAAAGTAGAATGTTAAAAATTTTAGAAATTTAAGGTACTGTACATTTCTTACAATAGACTTTTCAGGAAAGAAATTGGCCAAACCAGTTACTCAGGAAGTAAATATTAGTAAGGAGACATCACAGTTTTACTACGAAATTATGATTTGCAGTGATTATGAAATATGATTTATTTATGATCATGGATTACTGAAATTAAGTCATAGAGCTGCTCAATGTACTATACTAACCTGTTCACCCCATTAATACACAAGAAACTGTTCAAAGATAAACGATTAATACTCTGAAAAATTTCATAAATCCACGATATTCAATATTTTTTGACGTATATCTTAGCACGAATAACTTATCAATTTGGCTGAAAAATGTATCGATGAACTTTAAATATTACTTGGAATTAACAATTTGAGTACTAAGAAACATTATTCTTGTGCGATATGCGTTTCGCATTTTAATAGAATTTCACTATATTTCATATTGTCAATCGTAAAGAATAGAAATAATTTTTTTTTTGTAAAATAACGGTCATATTTTTTTTTTGGTATTGCTTTGAAGAATAAAGGGCTTACATAAGTGAAATTTAAAAATACTGGATTGAGGGAAATAAAATATTGAACTGAATGTTAAATGAATCATCTAATATATTAACCATTTAACAACGTAATTAATAATCTTTCATTACAATTGCGAAAACATTAATGTGTAAAAACATGAAAAATATAGTAAAAATTATAAGACTTTATAATTTACATTTCTCTATCCACAATACCTTGTTTTTTCTCACTCAAAGGAAAATTGTATTCTCATTTTATTACCAAAATGAAAAAAACTCTCGTTTATTTTCCTTAAAATTTAACTCAGATTTATTGGAATAAAGCATACCCGGTACAAAACTCCTGCAGGTAAATCTGTCGTCGTAGCACCCACAGGTATGTCGTAAAGCTCATCCATTTTTTGGGAATCTTTTGAGTCATGGCCTATATCGTTCATCTGCAAAAGTAATAGATTTTTAGAATATTTAAAAATATTAATATTTAAATCGTCTCAAATATAAGACATTCGGAAAACGAATCACCCTCTTATAAATGTTGTTTTATTCAAACAAATACAAAGGCGTATTTTCGTCAAAGTAAATACCATAAAGACAAAGATTTGCGAGAATATTATAATACAACTAAATTATATTAATCATTTATTTTCAAATTCTCATCTGTCTAATAATTCTTCTTTAGTTTTGGTAGAGCTTGTTTTAAAAGTGTCTCATAAATCGAAACACTTGCAACAATTACTTACACAATCGCAAGATACAGTATGCTACAAATTTCGAGATAATGGTAATAACGATTGAAATTTGTATCATCTTTAATTAATATACATTATCTTAAATCCTTCTCTTTGAAATTTTAGCTGAAAAAATTTCAAATGAATTATTTAAATTTCATACGAATACTAGAAATATCAAAATAAGGTGAATTTAAATTTTTATCTATAGAAATAAATATGGATAACGTTATCTTCATGTTACTGACTTTTAAGATGAAATAAAATCTCGAAATTTCTACCAGAAATAATTAAAAATATTATACATGTTGCTTCACTGCAGCATTAAGTTAGAAAGAGATTAATATTCTAAAAAGAAGCGTGGGAAAAAGCTACTCAGCATCTATAAGGAAACTGAATTAATCTTAAATGTGATATTATATGATTAAAACGACAAGTTTACATATTAAGTTTTTCTATAAGTTTTATGCTGAATACAAATATTTTGGAAGCTAGGAAGAGCTTATTTTACATAATTTTATATATTTGAAAAGATGGTAATCCCACTGTTTTTGCTATACCCATAGCAATTTTCAGGTACTAGAGATAAAGTCCTAAGTGATCAAGAAACCTTATTTCATCTGTCTGTAGTATCATTTCTAGGTGACAAAAGGAATTCAGTTTGGTAGGAAAGAGTGTATATCATTTGAAATATCCACCTTGTATATATACAGTAGAGATTATCAGTTACATTGTTCGAAGTAAATGTGACGCTTGACATATTACCTAACTTTTAGTGAAATTTTGCGCAAATGTGACCTCAATTTAGGAAAGAATATTCCTGTCATTGTTTAATGTTATTGTCGTTTGCGTAAAGTATCAACTTTTAAATTTGTTAGGGTTCTAACACGTATTTCTCTTTAAATTATATATAGAATTACATTACTGCGATTTTTTTTTTATCTCAGTACCTTGGCTTGTAAAGGAACCATGATTTATATAAATCAGCTTTACCATTTAAGAAAGATAAAAAGAATTGAATAGGATAAGAGAGGAGAAAGACGAGGGGGGATTGGTGAGACTGATAAGAATGCTTTATTGGTTCAAGATACTGGGAAAAGAGATACTAAGTGTGTTTACCTGACTGTGTGAAAAAAAACCAACGCACCAAGAAGGTGTTGTCCTATGGAGACAAAAATTGGAGGATAAAAAATTATATACAGAATAGAAAATGATTAAAATTTCAGAAAAATTTAATGATTTATTTCAGAGTTGCATAGTTACAAAGTAACGAACTCAATAAGGTGTTGACTCCCCTCTAGACTGGATGCAAGCTGCCACACGAAGTGGCATAGAGTGGTAAAGCTCTCTGATAGTATCCTGCGATATTTCTTGCCAAATTTGCTCCCATTGCCGGGCTAGGTCATCAACATTCCCTGATAGATGCAGTCGCCTTTCCATCATATCCCAGACATGCTCGTTTGGAGAGAGATCTGACTGACCAAGGCAGTGTTTGACAAACTATAAGACAGTTCATAACAAAACTTGCCATATGTGGTGTGGCATTATCTTGCTGAAAAATGAGGCCAGAGTACTGCAAAAGGAACAGTAGCGAAACAGGTCTCAGAATGTCGCCGACGTACCGCTGTGCTCTCTAATAACGACCAAAGGGTTCCGGCTATCATGGGAATTGGCACCCCAGACCATAACTCCTGGTTGAGGGCCTATGTGGCGTGCAATAGTGAAAGCAGGATCAGCATGCTACCCAGAGCGTCTTCAGATACCTCTTCGATGATCGTCAGGACATAATTGGAAACGGGATTCGTCGCTGAACAAAATACGTCCCCAGTCAGCATCATTCCAACCTGATCGAGCCAACCACCACTGTAATCTGGCTCAACAGTGTGCAGGCGTGAGTGGCAGGTGGAGTAGCGGACGGTATTTGCGTAGATTTCGCTCTATCAGCCGTCTGTGAATAGTCATGGTGGTCACTCGTGTGCGGGTCGCTCATCTGATGATTGATAACGATGAATCAGGTGCTGTGACAGCGGATCTGACAATCACTCAGTCTTCCCGATCTGCTGTGGCCCTAGGTTGACCGCTACGATCCTGACTCTGAAATCTGCCACTGTCCACCCATTCTTGTCAGCATCTTCTAATAGCCGCATAGCTTTAACCCCTTTGACGAGCGATTCTCCGATTTGCTCAACCTGCCTCTTTCAATCCAATGATAAGACCTCTTTCAAACTCTGACAGTTGCTCGTAAAGAGCTCGAATCCTGCAGCAAGGCATTTTTTCAGTCGTTGAAAAGTATCCTAAATCGCAATCAACAGAAAATTGACCGTCAGATTGAGAATCGCTTCTTATATACACCTGCTGAGTGCACAGTTCCGATGCGCTGCAGCTCCCGCTATTCATTCATTGGACACCAAATTTCAATCATTTTCATGTTCGGTCCGAATGTCTTCACATACGAAATTTCATTACAATCGGGCAACTCCTTCTTGGTGCGTCATTTTTTTTGTTTTTGTTTTAGACTGAACATTAAAAAAAAAAAAAACTCGAAATCATGCAACTGTTATATTTTTCTTTTGTAATGATATGTAGAAATAATTATAATTTATAGGATTTTAAAATTTAATATCATCAGCATCTACCATGTAATTTTTGAAGTCAGCTTCAATTAATTACGGAAAATAATAAAATTGTTTTTCTCATGCACTGAAAGAGAATTTTTTTGTTTTAATATTTATCTACAGGAAAATGTATAGTTATATACATACAAACGAGGGGTGTTAAAATGAAAAGGTACTAAACGACACTGTGGGTATAAATGAAGACTTTATTCAAAGTATACACCATAGGTCTGAGCACAATGATCTCTTTGATTAACGACCGGAAGGATTCCTTGTTCGCAGAAATCCTGAGGCCATGACGAGACCCAGTCCTTTACAGTGCACTTGAGTTTGTCGTCCGAGATGAAGAGCTTCCCTTTCAGATGTTTTTCCAGGGAACCAAACACATGCAAATCGCAGGACGACATGTCCGTTCTGTTGGGCGGACTCTCCAAACTCTCATGGCCTGTACGAAAACGGGCACTCAGTTTTCTCATTGACTTGTCGGATACACAGTCTTCCCCGTCCACGATTATCATCCGGCGATAAATAGTTGCCGACTTAACACCTTCCGCAGTCAGAAATCGGATAAAGCCTCGCTGCTCCTGAATAGCAGAATTTTTGCAATGTGAACGCCATCATGTTCTCACTCGCACTACTGCGTCAGTTGGACGGCTCTCATTATAAGAGCCTCTGCCTCTGCATGCGCATGGGGCCCCGCGCAAACTCCCATCAACGACGGAGATTCCATTCTTCTTCCTAAACGTTCTCCCATAGCAGACAGGAAAATATATTAATGGTTACGTTGTTTCGACGTATCGTGCTTTTCATTTGAATACCCCTTGTATATATACAGCGCACTCAGGGTGCTTCGAAACTCATTGGCAAAAATTTAAGGGATGATAGAAAGCATAGGAACAAGCAATTTTTAGTATACAATAAATAAGTAGAGAACGAGAGTGAGGAACCACTAGACAGTGCTGTAATTGAAAGCATAAAGGGCGAATATTCTTACACATGTTATTTCTACCGTGGATTTCAAGAGGCACGTCCTTTTTCCTGATTACTGTGCGACACCATGCCTCCTGAAACCCACAGTAGAAATGACATACCTCACGAAATCCACGGTAAAAATGATAATGTGTAAGAAAACTCGCGCTTTATTCTTTCCATTACAGCACTATCTAGCGGGTCACCACTTGCTCTCAGCCTATGCATTTTGTGAAAATTGCTTGCTTAGATGTATTCTCTCACTCCTTAAATTTTTGTCCATGAGTTTCGAAAACACCCTATATATATATATATATCTTTATATATATATATATATATATATATATATATATATATTTATATATGTATACACACACACACATATATATATATTGTATATTGGAAAACTGAGTAATAATATTTTTTAGTGTTAATTATATTCTTGCTTATCTTTCTTACTAATGATTCCTTCTTACATATAATTTGAATGCAAAATTGTAACAATTATTTTAATTTAAATGAAAAATTTTAGTGTGTAATACAAACATTTTGTAAATATGAATACACTTTTCAGGTGTGTATTAATCACTATGTAATAGGAAGAAAAAGTTTTTTTTTTTTATTTCTAAATAATCTAATACTGACCTCCACCGGTTCGTAATCTTTTTCGGATTTCATTGGCATTCTCAATTGGTCCATACTTGAACTATCGACATTCATGGCATTTGTTTGTGACACTGTGAGATTGATTTCTCTCATTTTATGCTCTAAAAGAAATAAAGCAAAAACATGTATATCATTGATCAGAATATACTTTTAATTAATAAATAAATATTGTTAAGCTGTAATTAAAGCAAAATGAAACTTTCGAATAAATTAGCATTTTATTGCGCATTTACTTAAGCAGTTAAGAACAGCCTTATTGTTCGATTTTTGTGTCAAAACTTCAGAAATTTTTTTGAAAAGACTTCATTTTCTGCATTATACTGGTCCTTTTTTTATATTTTATTTCAATTGAATATATCTGTTCATTTGATCAATCATTCGCTGAATGTCATTTTAAATGAGAATCATCATTTTTATCGTTGCTTTTTCTATTGTACATTGCTTTACCTGAAAACAATAATCGTCAGCGAAGCAGTTCATTGACTTTAATTTCTTAGATAGTAATAACAAAATTAAGCCCACATAATAAACAACAGCAACACACACACACACATATATATATATATATTAATGGTCAAAATTAAGAGAATTCGCTAATAATGTTTATTTTTGCAAAAAGTACCGAATCGAAGGTATTAATTTCGCCGCCGAAGAATTATGCTTGTATTCAGAGTCAAATAAATAAGTGAACTAGAGCGTGTCTGCGAAGTGTGAATGTTGAGGGGATATCAGCACACTAAGCGATGTACCGTGCCGGTATCCCTCCACGGCATTCGCTGTGTTTCTCATGAGAATTGGTTAAATTTTATAAGATATCAAGTAATATAAGTAGTCACCAATATATGGATGATGGAATGAGATGGAGAATCGTCGGTGGACTGGAGGCAGACCAATCACTAGCGCAGATGTCTATAGAACTCAGTGTAACACCCAGTGTCATCTGCAGTTTGTACAAACAGTTTAAGGATACTAGATACATTTAAAGAAGACTTATACAAAGTAGACCAAGATTCAAAACGACGAATGATTTGCATTTTTGCCATTTTGCACTTTCAGCGCGGTGACACAACTAGCTATAGCTTCACATCTCTCACGTAAGCTGTGTATTGCCACTGGAACCCGAGTTTCACAGTCTACATTTTCCGGAAGGCTTGACGAGAGAGGACTTTATGTCAGAAGGCTCACCATTTTGCATCCCTCTCACTGCTGTACAAAAGAGAGGCATTTAGCATGGTGTAGACAACATTCACCTTGAACCAGACTTTAGTGATGCACCGTGTGTTTTACAAATGAGTCGAGATTCAACTTGAACACTTATTCTTAGCGTGCCATTGTCTGGAGAGAGCCTGGATACGATACCTACAATCGCTTCCTCATTATGGTGAGAAAAGGATCATTACGGAGGTGGAGGTGTAATGGTACTGGCAGGCACTATATCGAAAGGTAACGCACCTTTGCACTTATTTGACAAAGGCTCTCTGACTTCTACGAGCTATGTATATGATATCTATCTTCGACTTTTCAGGGCTGCAGTTGGTCCCAAGTTCCTGTTAATGAACCACAATTCTCGTCCAAATAGGGCTCAACTGGTTGACGATTACCTGAAAAGTGAGTATATTCACTGCATGGATTAACTAGCCATATCTCCTGACTTTAACCCCACAGAGCATGTCTGGAAATCTCTTGGGAGAGCAATTACATCTCATCCTCCCCTTTCCTCCCCGAGAATCATCTTGGAAGCCTAAAAACAGTCTTATTGCTGGAGTGGGATCGGTTGCAACAGACTCCTCAATTGCCTCCTGTCCAGTATGCCGGTACACTGTGTGACTGGTCTGATTGTGAGAGGAGACCATACCCCGTATTAGACTCATTTTCAGTTTGATATCACAAGGTGGATTTTGATCATCCCTACACTGTGAGTTTTACTGATAATCATGCATACATAAAATGACTTTTGAACGGTACATATCTTTCTCTCATATAAATGTATTCATATATTCAAGGGATTATCATTTAAATATATCTATTCGTTTGTCAAATATTCGACATAATGTGCAAATTCTCTTAATTTTGCACACGAGTGTTTATATATATATATATATATATATATATATATATAATAGATTATTATTAGATAATCTCTCTATATATTTAATATTAAACTCTTTTTTTTCTTTCACAACGAATATATTATATTCATTATGTTAATAAAGTTTATAAATATGATACATAACTCCCACCCTTTAATTAACTTTATTTTCTTCTCTTCATTTTCGATAAACACACCAATTTTAACTTACAATTATGATTCAGTTAATATATATGCACATCTAATTTTTTAAAATTTTTAATTAATAATTTGATAATTTTTGAAAATTTGATGTACATAATCTGGATAAACATACAGTAGTTCATATTGTTTTGTCTCATAAAGTTTCCCTGTTCTTTTGATTTTTCTTAACAAAAATCTAGATTTATATGCATGTTAATATTATTTTGAAATTATCTGGTTCTAATATCCTTTCGGTAAGATTTTGCGATCTGAGAAACTACTGACATACCTGTTCTAGGTAATGTGTTGGATGAAAGTATTTCACCATTGGAAACTCTTGATTTCTTGAATTCAATTTCTTCATAAGGTCTCGTGTCTCCATCGCTGAAATAACAAAATAAGAAATTAAATTTGTTTATTTTTATGTTATCTCTTTAAATAATTTTGAAAGAAAATATTTCCAGTTCTAACACTAATAAATTTGCGTGAAGAGAAAACTTTTATTATGATATAAATTTTAATCTTATCTATACAAATAATTATTTAAACATTAAAAACTAAAAGCCTTACAAAAGATTTACTATCTGACGCAATAAAACATTTTAGTAAGAAGTAAAAAAAAATCTCTTTTCAGTTACTTTAAAATTATCGAAAATATAATGAAATTTATATGATATAATGAATATTTGAAATTATGAGGTAAAGGTATATGTAAAATTCTATTAATGTAAAAGATGTAACATTTGAACAATTCAGGCTTAGGACTGTATAGTGGGCATAACTCTCTTTATATATATATATATATATATATATATATATATATATATATATATATATAAATAGCGCAGGGCACTTTATATTGTAATTATATGAAGGTTTTCAATTTTTGAGCTGTATGATGACGAAAAAAATAATTTCAATACAAAAACTGATTAAATGAAATACAGTAAACAGAGAAGTTTTCCCCAGAAAAAGCTTACCTTTTCAAGATAAGAGGTGATCCAGGTTTTCTTGTTCTGTATTTTCCCTTTTGGTTTTCTAATGCGAGGTTTTCGACTACTTCAGTCAACTGGTTATACAATTTGGCATTTTCATGGTGAAATTGGTTTTCTGATGTAAACATTGTCTGTAGATTGGTAACCAGGAATGATATCCGACTGAAAGTTGTTTAAAAATGTTATCAATTTTCAATTTCTCTTTCACTATTTTAAATTAGTAAATATGAAAAAATTTTCTTCTCTTTTGACAGATTATTCACAGAGAAGCTTTCAAATATTCTTAATGTCTAATTTTAAAATATCTGGAATTGAATTTGAAGATATCTTTAAGAAGGTATCTTAAGATTTATTTTTACCCTACGTATCTACCCCATAGAAGTTATCAGATATAGATAAGCAATAAGAATATAACCAAATATGTAATAATTTTTAGTTATACAACACTAGAATCAAATTCTACAAAGGAGCTTTAACGTCCATGTATTAAAATTTATTTTAACTCTAAGCTTGTGATATTTTAAAACACTCTGATTGCTTTTTTTCACGTATATTAAGCACTAGAATAAAACCTACTCACTTCATAATCTTCGAGAACGAGATCGATATAGGAGTTTTTATCCTTCTATCCCCACTACCAATTGAAAACTTTGAAAACATGACACAAAAATTAAACAGGCATTAACCCTCTTATAACTAACCATTTTTATTCAATTATAGAGTAAGCTCGTAGTTTTTTAGTTGCCAAGAAGTGGTTCTGTGAGCTGTATTGCGACCTCTTTAAAGATGCCAAAAGGTTATTGTCTTGTTTTGTTATATGGCATATTTAGTGAAAGAACTTGGTCTTTGCAAGGCAGTCTTTAATAAAATAACATTATTTTCTTCTAATTGATCTTTGTTCTTATTAGACATCCTTTTAGAGAGGGGAGGATTTAAATAATTTTGTCAGCTATATTTACCTGTCATATAAAGCTGGTAATTCATCATGGAGCTCATTGTTGATGACTTCGTATAATTTGCGTGCTTCGTCTAGTCTTTCTTTCGCCTGAAAAATTAATATAAGAAAACTCATTATATATGTAATATTTTGTTAGCTATGTTTTTAAAGTATTTTTTCCAAAAGTATCTATTACATAATAAGTGATTCAAACAATTAAGTAAATGAGAGTTCAATGCTAACAGGGAATAATCACATTTTACTATTAAACGCCTGATGTAGGTAGGCATCTTTAAATCAGAACATTTCAGAAGCAGTTTCTTTTCAAAATTGGCTCCGAGAAAAGCCCTATGAAGATAACCGCATTTATTAAATTAAACTTGCTGAATGAAAACGATTTCTACATGCATCTGAGAATTTGTACTTAATTCATTTTAATGCCTGAAAATAAATAATATATTTAATTCTGTTCAAAATACTCTACACAAAAAATAAATTTACACAGAACAATAGGTGATTATTTATAATCAAACAACTATCGGTTAATAAAATTAAATTTCACGTAAAATCTGTTAAATAGCAATTTAGCAGTATATACATTTATCTAATACTTTCATAATTTATTTAAAATTGTTGTTTTGTGCATGTCCTCTAAAGAAACAGAAATTTTATATTAGTTATAACCCGAACTTTTATACCATTGGCTGAGTATTTTTTTCTTTCAAGAATTACATTATACTGAATAGACAATTAAATATCCACATATTACGGTTACAAATAGTCATATATTTCATTTTTACCCACTTTCGCTGGTAAACAACATTTCAAATATATTTACCTGACGGCGGTAAATGTCACATGTTCTAGCACATTTTTTTTTCATTTGTTTTCCTAGAAAGTCACATAAACGAGTGAAATAAATAATTCCACGATTCGAGGAAAATTATGCGTTTTCTTGTTTGTATAAAAATGTAATACTGACATGAATCCTTTTTTTCCCTCCCAAATCTTCAACAGTCGTTTGAAAGCAAAACTGCGATTTAGTTCAGCAAAACTGCGATTTAGTTCTCTTCTCACCTGGAAAAACATACTTCACAAACATGATGGAATGATTTGTGAGACAAGTCATTGAACTCATCATAGACTGCATATGAAAAAGAAGATAAACATAACTGATTTATCTTCTGACTATTCTCTTGCAAGCGCTTCAGAAAATCAATTTTTGGCATGGTTTTCATTCCAGGTACATCTATAAAGTTTTAAAAAACAAGAAAAAAAATTGTTTCAAAAACTACAATCCCTACATCATAGGATCAAATTTAAAAGTTCGTAAATCTGCAGAACAAAATAGTTTGAAAACAAATCATGTAAAAGCTTTTTTTTCTCTTGATCTTCTTGAATTCAAGTACAAATATGATTTAGTTAACAATAACACAGTGATTTGTCAAATAATTCTTCTTTGAAAATTCAGTTTTTCCTCCTCGTACTAAAACAAATTTAAAAAAAAACTAAAATAATAACAATAACCTCCCAAGGTATTTTAAACTTTTTTTTCGAATGGGAAAAGATATTAAAAAAAGCACTATGAAAAAAAAAAGGGGGTGATTAAATTAAAAACAGAAACACTAATTAAAAGAAAAATAAGTTATACGTGCCCTTTGATTTCCAAAATTAAATTTTAAATCAAGAACTCTTTAAAAATTTCTTTTAACAGCCACCAATTAACAGTACCAAAATGTTTACCTTTTATACTTTCAGGAATGGGAAACATAAAGTTAGCCATCAATTACTACCAAAAGTTTTGGTCAAGTTCAGTAAGAGAATGTGAGAGTAGTAATTTTTATACTAACTGAAATTTTTACCTTCAGAGTTGTTATTTTCGCATGTGTAACTGTAAGATTGGGTAATTTTAGTGCAAATGAGTTTCGATGATTTATTGAAATAGATGTTATTGGCAAACTTGAAACTTAGTCTCTAAAATAATGACCCATATTTACAAACTTACAAGCAGTCATGTGTAAGTTATAACATACACCAAAAAATGGGTGCAATCACTTGGAAATCTATCGGGCTATCCAAGAGTCACATTGGAACAATAGCAATATCTATTAATAAATACAAGATGGCATACACAAATGACAACTGTTTCTGTAACAAAAATCTTTAGAAAAACTGCACACATCTATCATAGAAGGTTCTTAACATTCGGTGGTGTGTGTCATTATGACTACATCGCATGAAGAGAGCATTATCAAAGGAGCTAAATACGTCATTATTAGAAAAAGCATGTATGAAGTCTTGTTCTGTTCATTATCAGGTTGAGATTCAATACAGGAAGAGATTCTAGAGGAATATTCATCTGAATGTAACTTGAAGGCCTCTATAATTTTCCCAACCTTAGGGAAATCGTTTATTTTGGTGTTAGTGAATTTCTGTGTGGGGTGCGCATCGTTTTGAATAGTAGTAATCTGTTATACGTTTTTGATGCGAGTTCTTTAACAGCAAAGGCAATGTAGATTGAGATTTCTAGGCTTCACAGAAAACTTTTATAATCTGATTTCATTTATATGGATGGTAATATGAGATCATTCACATTTGGGCTTATGATTTTCAAATAAAAGGGATATTCGCCGTATTGGTTATTAGGGAATCCGATAGTCTTTAATCATATAGTGTATATTTATCATACTGTATGAAGGAAGAAACAGAATCCTTCCAAATCCCTTCAAGGAGCCAACAAGCCTATAAAAAATCCATACTTTTAGAAGAATGGATATTATTGAACTTTACAACCATCTTCATTTACAGTATAATAGCTCGTTGTTGGATTTGCATATTGTTTTCTAAGATCTTATTCCATATTGATCGAATTGACCAGGGTATAGGATGCTTCACCAGGGTATAGGATGCTTCAGGTCTAGACCATTTTTCATTTAATTTATTAGAATTCTAAAATTTACACATAATTCATCTTTTCGTAAAATGTCATTTTGTCATAAAATGAAGCATTTATATACCAAATTCCATTGAAACAAACAATATATTTTGTACTGTATTACAGGGGTTCATTTGTTACATTTTTTTGGAAATTATATACTTCAACATTAAATAAATTTTGTAACATTACCTTTCCAATCTTCATTTCTTCTCTCTTTCGATTAGGTTGTTGAAGCGATTGTAAGTTGTGTCTGCATTTGTCATAATCCACCAGTTTCCTACCTCGCTTTGCGATTTTCCCCTATAAAAATAATAAATATTTATGAACAGCGTAAAAATTTGTTTTATAATAAGTTTCATTTTCAATTCAATAAACCTACGAAATAAAATAAAATCTAATTTTAGTGAAAAACTTATACTTAAATTAAAAAGATAATTATAGTTTGGATCCTGTAATGAGTGAGTGATGGGGAAGTTTAATGGCGCTAAAGCCAGATACCGCAATGCTGTGCCAAACAAGGTACAAATTTGAACTAGACGTTTGTAAAAAAAAAGTTGGTTGATTCAAGAAAAAGGGTCAAAAATAGAGAAAGATCGCTAGAGTATTTGGAGGTGCGTTACCCATGTTTACAAAAGACAGTTAATCCTATAGAAAAAAAAAATTCTTGAGAACCTGGGGGTCATGATGCCCATACCTACATGAAAAAAATAGGCCCCTGAGGGTTGAATCCCGTAATCTACAACAGAATGAGTATCATTGTTAAAGATATATTTATCAAATCCTATGTTATGTAATTGTTTGATTCACTTTGAAAATAAGTAATTATGTTGTATTTAAATTTATACACTTCAGTGCTTCTTCAAATTTATTATTGTATATATATTTACAATATTTACACATTTATATGTTAAAAATGCATATTACATTTCAACTTGTAAGTTTTGCCTCTTTTTTACATATCTGACAATTAATTGCAAATAAAATACAATGAAATATAACTAGGTGTAAAAGACATTTACAGATAATATCGCGATAAACTATAAAGAAGAAAAACAAGAATTAAGATCAAGAATTCTCATAGTATCAACAGAACTATAAAGTTTCTTACCCTTATCTCTGGAAACTGACTGAGGTATGTTGCGATTGGAACTCCAACCTGGTCATTGAGCTTATGACAAAAATCATCCCACACCATTTCAAGAACCTTAGTGAAAAAAATTTTCATAAGCTCAAATAAAAGTTCATTAATTGGAATTATTATTTTACATATTTCAATTAATTTAGAATAAAAGTGGAATACCTGAGTTTTTACAGGAAGCTGTTCACTTCCGATCCAAATTTGTTCGTACATTTCTGTCAGTGTATCCATCAAACTTTTGCTGGCGGCTTGCATAGCTGAAGAATTTTATTTCTATTAAAGTGATGCCTTTTATCCATAAGATTCTTGTTCAAATTTTACGTATGCGTTAGAGCATCAAAACTGTATACATGAGTAGCATTTAAAACCACTCAAAAAGAGGAAATTTAGAATACATTATGACCATGGAAAATTAGATTTTATGAAATTGAAAAGTTAAAATTTCTTTTATTACCATGTCTTTAGTAAATTACTCAGTAAATTACTAACTTTAGTAAATTGAGTAAAACAGAACTTTATTTTCAAACATTTTATAAGCAAAAAGTTTGTTTGAAGGTAATAGAATTCAACTTAAATTTTAAGAATAATGTTATTTTTATAAAATAAGAATAAAAAGAATATCATTCCATATCTTACAAACGAAATAACATTAATTAAAATAGATTGCATATTACAATATATTAGAACGAAAAAAATTAATTTTATATTATTGGTATTACATTTAGGCTTCTATCTATGTCTTTTTATAAATCTTGAATAGTTTTTTAAAATGAATTCTATTAATGAATCTGTACATTTACAATTAACATTTTGATCTTCTATTTTATCTTTCAGGGTTTTCTCCCAAATATTTCTGTTATTATTTTACGAAAAACCAATAACAACATATATTTACTAATACCTTTTGCACATGTATTAAATATATCCAAGTGGATAAATATTTTCTAAAAGTATAACTAGTTCTCTAATATTAATTACATTATTATTAATCGCAGTTACTCCACCCATATCATTGTTAAATACAACACCTGTAGAATAATTAGAAGTTTCTGAAACTTAAATTCGTTATTCTGTAGCAAAATCCATTCATAAGATGAATGAGCATGAAGCATATATAAAAATAATCCATTAATGCCGAAACTTTTATAATTATATGATAAGAATGAAAAAAAATCTCAACTTTTCCGACTTAAAACTTTTGAATACAATGGCTATAATCTCTTCTGATGAATATATAGAATTGTAGAAAACATTTTACATTTAAGAAATATGTATGAACATAATTACCTCTTGCACAGGAAACATAGTTCTTGAATTCCTTGCTTAATCTTTGTGCAGATGCCTACAAAATGAAGGGAAAAGGGACAAATTAGTTTTTTAAAATTCCATGCATAAAACAAAAAGTAAAGAGAAGCATTAGAATGAGTATATAAAAAATTACTTACTTTACTCTTCACATTTAGCAGAACCGAATTCTCATAGCTTTATAAATGTTATAGTTTATAAATATTTCAAAATGCAAAATTACTTAATAGTAGTTGATAACATTTCCTATGTAGGTAAGAACTTTTTTTAAAAAAATATGTTTATGTTATTATGTATGTTTCTCTTAAAAAATTACTTAATTTACTCTTCATATTTAACAGAACTGAGTGAGTGAGTGGTTTTATTAACGTTTCACAAGAACCAACACGATAGCTATTGGTGACGGACCTGGTAATTTTGAGCCTCGGTCAAGTGACGAGGACGACACCCGAGCTGGTACCCCCTCTCCTAACTTCTACGCCACGCCAATTAACACTACCAAATTCTTATGATTTTATAAATGGTATACATACAAATATTTCAAAATGCAAAATTACTAAAGAATAGAAAAACGTATAACATTTCCTATGTACGTAAGAATTTCTTAAAAAATATGTATGTTTATGTTTTCGTGAATGTTTCCCTTGCATTTTGATTCATTGAGCTCAAAAATATTGTGATGATTAGTTTTTAAGTGTTTTAAAATCACAAATTAAAAAGTGACATTTTATTAAAAAGTGACAACAGCAACAACAACAATAATAATCCTTTGGAGAACAAATCAGGTATGTAAAATAAATAAATAATCTCTCTGCAGGTTTTTTCAGTTCAATTGGTAATGTAATGATAATTTCTGAATATAAAAATAAGATATTTAGGTATAAGTTTTGTTCAAGTATAATTAAATTTTTTAAGTAATCTCTTGAAATTGAAAAGAAGAAAAAGGAAAACCAACGAAGAGTCGAATACAGTCAGAATCACTTATGTTTGTCTTTATATTAAACATAAAGTTTCTTCGAACATATTCCCGATATATTTTAGACTTATCTTTAAGAGTGTATGTATTTTTATAGGGATGATATATTAAAATTCATAAAAATCTTAATTTTTTCAGGCAGATAATTAGCAATACAAAATGCATATATAATTTCATAAGTTATTTTGAAATTGTCTTAATTTTTATTAAAGTTTAAATAAAAAATAAAACTTTCAAAAACTGTATAAAATCATAAATCGATAATTTATTATCTAATTCTATTTCAACTTAGTAATCCATCCAATTCAATTTCAACGAACTAAAGCTTTTTTACTAGCATTGCTAACTCTGCATAAATAATTACTCTTCTCTTGAATCTTAAAAGTTTCTCAATTACTACTACACACACTATAAAAAAAGCTGCTCGTACCAGTCCTCGCCAGTAGGAAGCTCTGAAAGTGTCACAATCAGTACCTAAAACTCTTTTATTCATTGGTCATCGCCAATTAAGTCGCCAAAATACTTTTTTTTTCCAATTTCTGAATTTTTATGAATGTCAGTAAGAAATAAAAAAGAAACGCTAATTCATCAATTGGAATGAAAATCACGTAGTTCACATTTGGCCACTGTGATCAAAGTTAACCGAGCGTGCGAGTGCGAAGTTATCTGAGCATTCCAGGAAGTGGCCACTGAGAAGTGTCACGTGCAAGCAACAAGTTTGTAGTAGTTTCATTCATCTTTGACATTTTTTTTTTATTAGGAGAGAGAAAGAATATTTGTTTCTTTTTGCTTCTCTTCAATTTCTCGTTCTTTTATCCATTCTTTTTTATATTGTTTAAAATGCATTCATTCAAATTATGAAAGATTTTTGAGCAATTGTCAATATAAGCATAGTGTAAACTATCATTACACCTAAATTATGAAGTATACAAATTCATGTCAAGCATTTGTTTGAGGAAGAGGAAAAAAAACTACTGATTTTAATCTCTCTAATACTAAATGAGATGTTATTATTTCTCATTTTATAGTTCTTCACTGACGTCATATACTTATATAATCACGTAATTTAGAATTTTTTTTACACCTTGCATGGATCAGATAATATGTTTTAAAAAGGTCGAATGTTTATTTTTGATTTAGTTGTATTTGCTCTAAATACTTCTGTTTTCTTTTAACATATTTTATAACTGAGTATTTCTAGAACGATTATTAGTCTTAAGCTGCAATTTTCATACCCACTTATTTATATTGTACGAACTCTTAAATAAATGTTATTGCTTTTAGTTAATCAATAATCTAACATTTAGCAAAACGTTTTACATGTTTAATTGGTCAGAACACAAATTTAAAAGGTACGAATTCAGTATGAATTATTTAAAAAAACGAAAATGATATCAATTGACAATGGTAAAAAAGAAACAAATGTAAAATTAGTGCAAAGGCATGTAGATACACTACACATAATAAAAAAAAGATATATTATCTGTATTCAATTCGTTTGAATACATCCCATGCATCAAATATGAATACCGATCTATACGATTTTAGAAAAAGCTTCCTATCTTTATTCACTTATGAATCCCTATTACTTGAGCAAATATTTTCATTGCCTGAGGAATATAGGTATGCAAACTAAGAATACGTTTTAAATATTCATACAAACGAGCGCTGTTTGTGCTTTTTACTTTCACATTAAACTTTAAATCTGGGATGAATCATTAATATCGTAAAAACTTTTTTAATGTTTTGCAGGATTCAGTGTTTTTTTTTATTTCATAAGCTCATGCAATAAAAAAATCACTGAATTCTTATTGACACTCGGTATAAAAAAATTTGAAGTATACTCAATAATTCTGTTTTAATAAGTATTGAAAATCCCCCCTTCCTCATATCCAAACTAAAATTTATTTAAAGAGTTCGTAGAAAATTCAAGTCTTAAAACAGTGTCATTTGATAACTTAGTAAATTCTTTTTGAATATTCAGTGGTAAATCATTGATGCTAATTACTGCAAATAAGAATGGTTTATCAACCAATGTTTTTTCAATATTGAAAGGAAGTATTTTTTAACTTGTATCTCAAACGGTTTCAAATTATCTATTATACAATGTTTATAATTAAATATTTGGGAAGGTCACTTTTAATCATACAAGCATCTATAGCTATAAGTTTTGATAAAATTTTGAAAATATATAGTTATAATAATAACTATAGTAAAAATTTTTGATAAATTAAGCTGGATCGCAATGAATTAAGTTTGATGAATGAAATGGATCGTGATCTCAAATTAGGTCACGATCCACACTTGAAAAGCCCAGTATACTAATATCAGATAATACAGATTTCAGATTGATCGAATAAAACATAACAGTGCTCTTATATCAGTATAAAAAGAATATATCACGAGTAATAATAATTATTGTTATTTATAATAAATTCTTTCCAGTGAAGATCTTCTTTCTCATTTTTTTTTAAATATTAGTGTACTTGCTATAAGATCAATTATGTCTCCCTCCATTTTTGCAGCATTTGCAAAAAGTAATAATCGTTAGATTTTCATAAAATTTACCGAAAAATTTCCAGTAATGCAATGAAAGGTTTTTACTCAACGAACTATTTTGCTATATTTTAAGGCAGCGTATTTCTCTCAAAGACACCTTAAATTCTTAAATTATTTAGTCTGAGGCTTGAGTGATTAGTGTCTCAATTTATTTTTTGTTTTTGACTTCCATGGAGTAATAATAATTGCTAAACAAAGTCTGCTACTTACGTAATTTTTAATGAAATACTGAAATGTATCATTTTTATGAACAGTCAATACTTTGTTTTTGATCATTTAACCAAAATTTTATAGAATAAAACAAATAAAAGAGAAATAAATTTGTTACGAATAAATTAAGAATTTATTTTCAAACGAGATGTATTTTTTCCTGTACGTCATCCCTCATATTTTAATTATTGCGTTGTGTGTAATATTGTAAGAATATTACTGCTTTTTAAAGAGCTTTAAGAGCTGTATTTTAAGAGCTGTAGCTGTCTGCATGTTTTTTTTTAGATAATTGTAATATGTCAAAAATTAAATTATTATATGCTATGGTCACAACAAAACTCATAACTAATTAATAGTTTTAATCAAGGATACAACTCGATAAATCAATAATCAAATATAAGTTTTGAAAAAGTGGAAATATATTGGCATATTTGTAAAAATCTTAAAGAATAAGTCTTGATCTTTAATAAATCAAAATTAACAGAAGTTTCATAAGGTAGCAGAGTTTTTGGAATAATGAAATTAAGAAAATTATTAAAATCAATAAATTCTTTATTATTAAAATTATAAGAATCATAAATTCTTTTGTTAAAATTCTTTAGATTGATTCCTTTCTCTCTATGACAATGAATAATTAAGGAAACTTTTTGTTGATTTATAAACCGAATTCAATTAATGAAAACATTAACATCATGCCTTTCGATCAGAATTTTCTATGTACAATGTGCATTTATGTAATAAAACTTCATTTTCACTAAAAACTATAATATTCTTCTTTTAAAATTTAGAACACTAATTGTATATTGACACTTAATCTCTCTGAAAATAGAATTTTTGTCGTGAATTAAAGCTTTTGAGGTAATAATCATATATAAAAATGGTATTCAAACAAATAAGAAATTTCTGTATAAAATATATGACGTATAAGTAAATTACAGGTAAGTAGATGTTATGATTTATAAATTGTAAAATATTCATGTACAATGTAAAGAAAATTGTAATGTTGTCAAGAAGTATTCTTGAATATTGGATCAATATTATGTTTAATGTTGAAAAAACAACTAAAAATTAATATATAAGTTGGATCAAACTGCAGAAACTTCAAACTTATATGATTTATATATTGATGTGAAAGAACATTCACAAATTTACACCATTTATTCAAGAATAGAGTGATTTCCATTGTTAATTGTACACGAATTTTAAAATCATTTATTTTTAATTGACTACAATTCACATATTTGTATGAGTATTAATAAACATGCTTGCTAAGATTTTTGAACGTTCGTATTCAAATCTTTTCCGATAAGAAATCAAAACTAATTATCATATGATTCCTTTTTCTGCCTGGGTAAACAAATGGAAACACAGTCAAACTGATTAAATATGAACAATGTTTGATGCTTAGAAAAATTAGAGACAGAAATCAGGTATTATGTTCTGTTTATTTTTAGAAACTATCGCTTCTTGTTTGTTCAACAACATGAGTCGCGGTCTATCACTTCTTAAACAAGACTTTACGTTTCTTATGAAAGTCGTTAGAAACGGAAGATATGCTTGAAATATAATATCTATATTTTTTTTATACCGAAAGAAGCCTAAAATTTGCCTTCGATTTGTACATTTGCGCTGCACTTGTGAAACATAAATTTTTTTTGCTGAACTGAAAATAAAATGATTCAAGCAAGAAAATTGGAACAAGATTATCACAGAAATTTAAAATATGTATACATATATAAAGCTAATTTAGTATAATTACTTTAACCAAATTCAAGCTTTAATCTCTATTTCATTCCTTACCTTAGAAAATAATCCGATTAAAGAAAGTGGCATATAACCCTTTTGCGAGGCTCAATGGTTGGTGATCCTTGAATTAATATGAAACTATTCTCTTTGCGATATTCTCATAATAATGCTTCGTAAAAATATTTTATTTATCTTCATATTTTTTTTTTCAATTCCAAGTGCTTAAAGTTTCTCTAGAATGAATAATTTATGTTTTTACTTTGCAGAAAAAAATCTTGCGAATTTTTTAAAAGTCTTACTTTAAGTGCAATATAAGAATCAAAAGCGGACAGATCAAAACGAACCACGCTATATAAGAAAATAATTTTAAGGAAAGAATATACTCAAAACATTGTCTTAATTTTTTGTGTAGATTTTATAAATAAAAAGTATAAATATTTTTTCATGTTCTATTTTTGTATGGTGAAATACACAAACGGTGAAAATTTTTTCGATGATAAAAGTGCACAAATATTTATTTGAAAAATATATATTTAAAATATTTTATTATCTTAATGAGATGTTTTTTGTTGTATACATAATTACATCATTTCTTAAAATAGTATTTAAGAAAACTGACACTTCTAAAAACACAGAGCACTGAGCACTCTATAGTTCACTGCAGAAGACATGAATTGTTTACAAAGAAACAAACAAAAAATGATTACAAAAATATTCGAGGTATAACATTAGCAAGTTTAAATGCTATCATAATGCACTTTAACTTTGTTGCTTCAGTGAACAAATTTGAAAGAAAAATTTGGCTACATTTATATTATTTGTTTCGATTTTTACTTTTTGAGTTTCTGATTGTACATAGATGAGGTATTTAAAATGATGTTACTTTATCTTTATATTTGTTAATCTAAATGATAATTGAGGTTTTTTTTTTTTTGACTGTATGGTTCAGTCATATATATTTTCTTTTTTATATACATATTAGAGCAAACGTTATTATTGTTGCTACAAAACTAATACGCTTTCTTTTTTACTACCATCCTTATTTCTATTCATGCTTTGACTGTTTGTATTTAACCTATTTAAATTTTTTTCTCATTTTGAGAGTAACCGGTCGTGTTTTATCTTTGGCGTGATCAGTGCTCTCAAATTTTTATCTATTTAAACTAGATTATTATTTTGCTCTTTTTTCCAATATATTACTGATTTGTATTATTACAATAATACGCAGTTTTCATTTAAAGTTTTATTCTAATTTTCTCCGACTTTTTTTTCTTGGAATAGTGGATAAGAGAGTAAATATAGTGTTTCTAAGAAGATGAATACTTGATAATGGAATCTTTCTTTCATAATTCAAAGTTCTCTCCCTCGTAACTATCGAAATCTTCTCAAACTTCTTTTAATTTACATTTTTTTTTATCCTCCCAAAGAAACACTATTGTTCAACTCATTCGGGGTGTCATGGAAATATTGAAACATTCCAAAGAAATGAGATAAAATAATAGAGTAACTGGGGTAGAAAGTGGGAATATATATCTTATTTACTTGCATTGTATTTCTTATGATCCAATTAATAAATTTCATGTATATAAGACTACATTTAATCGTTAGCAAAATTAACTTCAGCAACATTTAGATGTTGGCATGGCCAAATGTATGCAATTTACATTGATCATTTATGAATAGTAGTTAATCTATAAAAAAATATAAGTAAAAAGATTTTAATCAAGCTTTTATTTAAAGATGGACTTAAAAGATATAAAAATATTTTTTTAAATGTAGAATAATTTATATTTTTAACAAAAATTTGAAGCGCGCTTATCTAAGTTATGTTGGTAATTATCGATAAATTAAGTACCATAGCTGCTTATATATGAGATCAAAAGAAGTACTAATGTCTCAGGCTCTTATAAATTATAAATTATTTTACATTTAATAAAAGTATATTTAAACCTTTGGGATCATCACTAAATAAAAGCTTGATTAAAAGAACTTTTTTACTTATAATTATTTAATCTTTTTTAGTCTGGAAATTTTAGACAAAAAAGCAATTACGTGAGATATACTTGTGTGCGAAATTTCAACTTAATTGTACGTTGTTAAGTGCGAGGCCTGGCTCCCAGTCATCTTCAAGTCCGTCACTGCTCGAGCATAACGTAGTATTATATAGTTATCGGAGTAATACGTGAATGCAAAATTTCAGCTCGATTGGATGATAGGAAGTGGGTTAAATTCGAGTATAAATTTTGAACTGGAAATAAATACTTTGTATACTTGAACATAAAAAGCTAAATAAAAACTTGTAAAAAGTAATAGCATCTTGCTTTCAAAATAGTATAGCCCTTTAATCGAGAGACTGATTTTGTGGATAGGAAGAAATGGATAG